>JAJTUV010000313.1:665000-951525 GCA_021653895.1 Mastomys natalensis | reverse complement strand
ATTCTGTCTCTCTGCAACAGTAAACCAAAGGAAACCCTCTTTTCCCTACGCTGCTTCTTGTCAGGGTATTTTATCATAGCAACAGAAAAGAAACTAATGTTTCAGATACTAGTTAGATTCCAGAATTCACAAGAACCCTCAAAGTCAAAGGACCACCTAAATAAATTGTTACTCTACCAAGAGAACATCTTCAGTGTCCTTCTGCCTAAGCCAAAGACAATGCCAGCAGGTGTGGTGAGGCCACAGGAAGGATAAGAGGAAGAGATCAATTCCCTGCATTCTTCCACCTCTTGTTCATGTCTCCAGATAGGCAGGCAGGGTTCACAAGCCATAGTCTACAATTGATTCCTGCATCTTCTCTCGCTGAAACCTGACACCTGCATCAGCACCAAGAACTCAAAAGCCTCTACTCTGCTGGTATAACTGTATAGAAGAGGCCACAGCACAATTCTGACATCAATGACTTTTCCACCTACCTTTTTGTGAAAGATGGTTGTGTTAATAATTTGGCTTATTTGTTGTTTAAAGGTGCTTTGTAGCTAGTTGTTTGCGTGCCAGGCACCTGCATGAGCACATTCCACGCTGCCACTTGCTTTGTGTCAAGCCTATTAAAACAATCTCTATTAGTTACTTTTCTGTCCATGTGACCAGGTATCTGACAAAAGCAACTTACAGGAGCAAGGGTCTCCTGGAGCTCACAGTTTAAGAATTCAGTCTATAGTGGTGAAGAAGGTATGTCAGCAGGAACATGAAACAGTCATTCTATTTACCAGGAAGCTCAGAAAGATGAAAGAGACTGACTCCACACCTCCTTCACCTCCACCCTTACCCCCATTCCCACCCCCACCCTCAACCAGCTTCATCTTATTCAACCCATGTTCAGTATAGTTCTTTCTATCTCAGTAAAACTGTCATGAAACACCCTTATAGACATGCCCAGAGGTGTGGCTCCTATGTTGTTCTAAACCTAGTCAAGTTGACCATGAGGTTAACCATTAAGTCTTCCTACTAAGTATGGCTGGTATCTCAGTGTGGTCTCCATGTACAGTTCTCAGCAGTGATGTAGAGAATCTTTCCATGGTTTTTCCCTCACCTTTCCTTCCCTCTCAGAGCTAGAGAAGCAGAACTAGTTGCTTACAGGATTCCCACAGCAAGAAACTCTGTTTTATTTGATTCTATATTCTGTGTGCCTGCCATAGTGCTTAGCACTGTGTGTACTAAATGAGTTCTAACTAGAGTCATCAATAAATGAACAACTGAAGACAAGCCATTCCCTTCCCTTTGTCCCTGCTCCATGTCTCTCCCAGAATTATTTTTTAAAATGCCTGATGAGGAGCTGGAGAGATGGCTCAGCCATTAAGAACGCCAAAGTTTGGTTCCCAGCACCCACTCTGGGCAGCACAATTGCTTGTAGCTCCAGTTCCCAGGGGATCTAGTGCTCTCTTCTGGCCGTCATGGGCACCTACATACTACATGCTAACCCCACAGACACATACACAAAAAAAAATTAAATTTTTTCTAATCTTTAAAAAATGAAAATAAGTAAAACGAAATAATAAAATGCTTGATAAGACTTTTGGCAGCTTTGAGTCCAGAAGATGAACATCATTTGCTAGAGGCAAAGCAAACTAAGAAAAGCTGTTGTGATCTAGATCACAATCCTGCCTCAGCAGCTGACCCTACACATGCATCCGAAACACCCACGCTTTCTACTAGTGTGAGCGAAGTCATGTCTAAGACCTAAAGGAAAGGATTAAAAAAAAAAATACCAAAACCAAGCCAAAGATGACCTGTTGTCACAAAAGGTTGATGAAAATGCTATAGCAAAATATATAGTCGAATCTTCTTACTCATCCTCAGAGATCTTGGTTGAAACTCAGAAAAGTTCCCTGAACCCAAGACCTTCCTAAGTACCAAGACCAAGGGGAGGTTTCGCTTCTGCCACCTGTCCACGTTCACATACCAACACAACGGTGCGCTTCCTCTTTAATGTTTCGAGCTTCTCTAAGCACTCACATGTCTTTGGCATGTGTGTGGGCATGTGGACATGGGCTTCACATGAACAGAAAGAAATAGGCACAGGCAGAAAGAAGGCTGCTCCTGATGTTATTTTTAACCTGAGCCTTCTGAGGGCGTTTGATCCACCAACACAGAACCAAAGGGAGTCATTGTGCTTAGGTTCTCTTTCCTCAGTTAACAGAACCTGTATTCTTTCTTCCCACTCAGCAGTGTTGGCTGTGTGTCCATTTGCCAAGCTGCCTCGGGTGCCTGTGTTCATCCCTCTCCAGCTCTCTCGTTTCTAGGGGAAAGCAGCACAACTCATTCCTGGCACCAGATGTTAGGAGAGGTGGATTGCAGTTTCTGTTTCCCCCGTGACCCTAAGGGAAGCTCAACTCCTTAGAGCCAATGTCTTCCCCTGGGAAGTACTTGACTATTGTAGCAAATGTGTTGCCTGGTGTCTTGAGAAAGGATGGAGTCTTAAGTGTAAATTCTGAAATAAGCTTTGTGAAGGAGAGCCTACTATCCAGAGCTCCCATACCTGTGCCTGCCTCAAATCTCTGCCTCTCCCTACCACTCATGGCCTCCCACACCCTGCTTAGATGATGCCCTCCAGCAAGCAGGATCCCTGGGTTTAAAATAGGTTGTATTATTCTGGGTGCTAGTTGGCTCCATTGAGTCTTTTCACAGTTATCACCTCTAAGCAAAGCAATCTCGTCTCTGGTTATACAACCTTAGCTTTTGAGGTGTCTCTGCTTTAACATGATACTGTTTCTTCACCTTCCTCTTTTGTCCTTTGCAGGGTATATCCCCAGCTATTTAGACAAGGATGAGCTCTGTGTAGTGTGTGGGGACAAAGCCACAGGGTACCACTATCGCTGCATCACCTGTGAAGGCTGCAAGGTAAGTGCCAGCATCCCAGAACAGACCTTGGCACAGCACCTCTCTTAGACAACCACTGGGACTCCGGATTACAAAAACAAATGCCAGCCTCTGGCCATCCAGGGACCTAGGTATTTGTTATTTCTGATGTGCTCAAGATCTGAATTTTCCTTTTTCCTAAATCATGAATAACTAAATAAACTTTGGCAGTAGTGTGGTGTTTTGTTCTTGTGTTTTTAAAACAGAAAGACAACTAACCAAAAAAAAAAAGTTAATAACACATTGAGCATTAGAGCATTTTTTTTTAAATATTCGATCAGCTTCACTGTCTCTCCTCCCGTTTTATGTGCACTGTGTGAGGAGACGAGTCTGCTCCATGGCCTTTCTGCTGTGACTCTGCACGTCTGTGCACACTTCCGAGGGTTCCATTAGGCAGAATCTTTGAAGCCACTTAAACTCAATTATGTTCCGGAATTTATTCAAAGTGGCTTTCAGCAGAGCCTGTAATAAATGGAGCTAGTTTGCCATCAGGTAATTTTGTGCTCTGCAAACTTTTCTTTCAGAGATTCTTGACAAAAACATACTGGTCTATTCACGTCTCCAAAGGGAGCCTACATCTGCCTACTTACAATCTTAATCGGCAAAATGAAGATAAGCATTATGAAAAAGATGTTTTGATCCATCAACCTAGATTAGAAAGTAAAGACAAGGAACTCAACCCAGAGTAGTGCTGATGCTGTCTGTGTAAATGGGGGTGTGTTCTAAACCAGGGACAGACTTCCATTTCCTGTAGACTTTACAATAAAACTTGTATTGAAGTTTAAAAAAAAAAAACTTTCCCTCCCTTTCCTCCTCATTCTCTTTCCCTTCAATTCCACCTTCCCCCCTTCCCTGCCCTTCCCTCCCTCTTCCACCTTTCCTCCCGACCCTCCCTACTCTCTTCCTGCCCTTGCCTTTAAGCTCCCACAATTCACAGGCTGGCTGCGTCCACATTAATGTGGGCTCCACTTCCCTAGTGGGAGATTTTCCACGCAGATCCCTACTTCTTGCACACTCAGTGACACTGCTACATCTACAGAGACATCCAGGAACGTTCCCGTTCTGGGGGTTCTAGGGCCTCGTCAGCCTCTCGCCATCAGTTGGAATGTGTGCAAAGAAAGGGGCTCCCTTCTCTAAGATCCTTTTGATATAGAGTTTGCAGAGGACAAGATTGGAATAAAAGTTGTGTTGCTGCTCTGAAAACAAGACTTGTAGAGGTTAAAAAGCTAATCACAAGTCCTGGCTATCTATTAATTAGGAGATTTGCAGACCTGCTCTTGAAAGCAATGTTTCATTGCTTCATTTGAAAGGAATAGGCAAGCTAAGCCTGATGCCTCAATCCTGTAATTCCAGCCAATTTAGAGTCTGTCAGAGGAACATACCAAGTTGCTGCTTGCTTTATTTAGTTAGTTATTTGTTTGTTTGTTTATTCTGGGCTATTGAGTGTGTTGGAGGCCAGGTGGGCAACTTTGTGAGACCCTGTCACAAAAATAAAAAAGTAAAGAGTGCAGTAGCAGAGTAGTATCATGTCTGACCAATCCTTGGTGCTGGACAAAATGGAAGTAATAAAATTATGATACTTTAGGTTCATTCTCTCATTTCCAAAGATCAGTAGTTGAAGCAAGTAATTGAAACTAGCCTTTGGGGGTCTTGTTTGTTTGTTTGTTCGTTTGTTTGTTTTCTAAATTGGTGCCAGTGAATAAAGTTTCACCTGCCTGGTTACACAGCATTCCAGTGCTTCTACTACAACATCATAAGATAAAATTTGAATTGAGAGAAACGTAATGAAAATTCAGTGTAACTCTTAAATCCCACAAGCAATCCTAAAGTTTAGCTGTGCCTATAACAGAATACATTTCCAGCAACATCCCTAACCAAGAGAGGCTTTCCATCCCTGACCCTACCTCACTAAAGTCATCCAGCCTCTCCCAAGAGTACCAGGTGTTTAGAGACCTGATTCAGCTGTACATGTACAATATAGGGCTTGACTCATGGAGAGATGGCTGGATGATTAAGAGCAATTTCTGCTTTACTAGAGGACCTGAGTTCCCAGGACCCATATCAGGCAGCTCAGAACTTCCTAGAACTCCAGCTCCAGGGGATCTAAAATCTTCTCCTGGCCTTTGAGGGTGCCTGTCCATGTGGGCCAAACATACACAAGCATGCACAGGTACACACATACACACACCTGCACACAATTTAAAGTAAGTCTTAAAAAATAAAACAACCAAGAGCTTCACATAGCAGCACCTGGATGCCTCTGTACCTGAGCGTCAGATCAGATCCTGTTTATAGGTTGCCTCCATCACAAAACCAGAAAGGAACCTAGGACTGAGAAGGCTTTCTTGATACAGAAGCAACTCAGGAAAAGAGAAAAAGGTTTCAAATATAACATCATCTTCAAGAGTGTCAAGAGATTTAAAAAAAAAAAAAAAAAAAAACAAGGCTACCCCTCACAGTTTATTTAAACCTATAGTGTATATGGCCAGAAACTGTGTTGCCATAGCAATAGAAAGATTTGGGAGTTTTTAACTCTCCTGTGATGTGTAACTTGCTGCACACTTTGTAAAAAGAAAGCTGATGTTGCCATATAACAAACTGTTTTCAAAGGGAATGTATCAATATTACAGTTCTTTTACAACAATGTCATAAGATAAAATTTGAATTGAAAGAAAACATAATGAAAAGTCAACGTGACTCTTAAATCCCCAAGGAGATTCTAAGGTTTAAAATTCTAAACTTTCTAAATGGCATGTAAGTAAACAATGTCTAAAATGTTACATCCTAACATGTAACAGTTCCCCTTCAAGTCTGAACTGAAGTGGTGCTCTCATCTCCTTCTGCTGCTGTGATAAAACTAAGCAAAGCAAGGATGAGAGAGAGGATCTAGGTGGTTTAACTTGCAGGCCACAGAGCACTCAAGGGCCATTGAAGGAGTCAGGCAGGAACATGAAGCAGAAACATGGAGGAAGGCTACTTGCTGGCTTGTCCATGCTTAGCTAGCTTGCTTATACAGCTCAGGATCACCTACCCAGAGATCAATGCTACCCACAGTGAGCTTAGCCTCCCTAAACCAATGAACAAGCAAGACAACCCCTCACAGACACTCACAGGGCAAAAGTATCTGGGCATTCCCACAATGGTGACTCCTGTAGTTGACTCTAAGTTATGTCAAGATGGAAGTTACAGCTAAAAATGATGGATAGTAACAAAAAGGCCCTTTGTGGTGGTTTGAGATAGGATTTTTATGTGTAACCTGGCTGCCCTGGGACTCACTCAGTAAACCAGGCTGGCCTCAAACTCAGAGATCTGCTCGGAGTGCTGGGACCAAAGACATGTGCCACCACACCTGGCTATATAGAGGCCCTAATATCTAGTTAGTCCATCATCTGGGACCATTAAGAAATTAACCTGGCTCTTCTCTGAGTACAGAAACATTTCTGGTTTAGGTTTTAAAGGCAAGTTCTCCACTCATGTACAAGTCAATGAAACGTGTCCTTACTTATTCCTGAAGAAGCCTCTTTTGTCAGCTCACAAGATCTGGTGGGTAGCTTGGTTTTGGTGCTGGGGAATTAACTCGGAGCTTCATGCATGTTCGACATGTGCTAGCCACTGAGCTAGGCCCCTAACCCTAAATGATTTCTCACGTCAATGTCTTACATTTATCTCCGGGAGTTAATTTTCATCGCTTTTTAAAATTAAGAGACCTATCATCCTTACATCTATCTAAAAGTAGTATTCCTCATTCTGTAGCAAAAGATGCTCTTCTACAGATTAGAATCATGCTTAAAAGGGGCTTGGTCCATGAACATCATCAGAGGTAGCCTCAGAAAAGAAACAGCACAGCAAGCCGCTGTACTTCTATTTTCTACAAAAGCAAAGTACTCATTCCATTAAGGAGTTCACAGAATACCTTTGTTGAGATTCATGATCTTGTCCTCATTCTGTTACAGCCCTGCTCACCCTGGCCTCTGTGTGTTCTTCAAAGGCAACCAGTGTAAGGGGCAAAAGGGTCTATCAGTGTTCCTCTTCAGCACCTGTCTACATCTTCCCTGACTAGCTTCTAGGTAAACATGGCTTCCTCCCATAGCAGGAGTTGTCCTGCCCCCTCTCAGTGTGTACCATCCATCTTCCCAGAAATGACTGAGATTTTTTGTCCCCTAAGTTTCCTGGGACAGAGAGTCACAGTTAGGAGAGGGAAAAGCCACATGAAAACCAAGGGATAAGCCAGCATATCTACATCATTCAGATGTTTAAGAACACAAATCCCCAATTCATAGAGTTTTCCTGTTAGAATGTGATTTTGAAATAAAAAATCATATTCCTTTAAAAAAAAAATCACAAATATGAGTCTTGATTATTCCTGCTTTGTTCAATATAAGGTCCTACTCTGGACCCTCTCATTGTGAAGAAGAGCTTTGTCTGAGTGGGGGCTATGCAAGCAGGCATATGCCCACAACCAAAGCCAAAAACTTAAAGAACAAGAATGGGCAAAATCTGGGGCAACTGGTGTTTATCCTTAAAAGTGAGAGGCAAGGCCCCCTTTGAATAAAGAACTCTTTTTAAATGTGTTTGTTAGAGTCAATGAAAGTTTTAGGGGATGATGATGAAGAAACTTTTTATAATATTTGCTCATGTAAATAATACAGTAAAACCATTTCATGTCAGATTAGCAGTTAAGGAAATAAGATCTGAAGTGCATTTGTGTATTGTGGCACACATTTGGAGTCTGGAATCAATGCATTTGGGGAACTAAAACAGCAGGGTTGCAAGTTCAAGGGCATCCAGGCTATCTAGAAAGTTCCAAGCAGGCCCTGATCATACAGCAATACCCTGTTTCAGGAGAAAACAGTATGGAGTACCACTCCTGGGTGGTAAACCGCATGATCTGGGGCAACTGACTGAACCCATCTGAGGCCCAGCTGTATCATGCCTACAACAGTGGCACTGATAGCACCTTCCTAGTAAGGTTGTGGGGCAAAGGGATGCATCGTGCATCTGCTGGACTGTCTGGGCCCATCACAGCGAGAGCTCACTGCCAGCATTTATTCCTGCCATTCAGAGTACAGTGGCCAGGACTTAGGAACCACGTCCAGAAAGGTTCTAGTCTAATACCCTTAAGGCCCAGTAAATTCCTAAACCCTAGCACCTGAAAGGCTGAGACAAGAAAGTAATGAGAACAAACCTAACCTAGAAAATATATAAACTTCTATTACAGGCCAGCCTCAGTTATATAGCAAGACCCTGTATCTAAATAAATTAATAAGTCTTGAGAAAGTTGTATAAATTCGCCAAATCTAGAATCAAATAGTGTTCTTCCAAGAAGAGAAAGCCTATTGAACTCATAAGCCTACAGATACTGGAGGAAAAGAAAGTTTTAGAAATAAAAGCCTCAAGCTCAAGTTTTCTGTTCTTCAAGTCCTGTTGTTTAGAAGGGAAAGAGAGTTGACCACAGCCATCTTTTGCCTCCGTTTTCTCTTTTCTTCCTCATCCTCCTCTTCTTTGTTAATTTTTTTTAAAATAGATTCTTTTTTAATACAATACATCCCAACCACAGTTTCCCTTCCATCCTCACCTCCAGCACCCCGGCAGCTTCTTCCTCTTAAGAAAAGCAGTCCTCAGCCGTCCAGCGGTGGCACACCGCTGTAGTGATCGCTCTCTGTCGCCTGAGTGTTCTGTCTGTCCTGAGTTCAATTCCGCTGTCCTTCAGGGGCGGGGGAGGGGAGAGAAAGAAAAGCAGGCTTCTAAAAGAAGACAGCTAAACGGGACAAAACAAGATACAATAAGACAAAACAAAAGCCCTCACAGCCAGGCTGGACAAGACCAACCAACTGGAGAAAAGAAAAGTCCCGAGAAAAGTCCCGAGAACAAGTGAAAGAATCATAAATACTCCCGCCCCCACAGCTAGCAGTGCCACAAAACCACCAAGCTAACAGCCACAACATAGACAAAGAAGACCTGGTGCAGACCCAGGCAGGGGCCCATGCTTGCTGCTTCAGTCTCTGTGAGCCCACGTGAGCCCTACTTAGTCGATTTAGTGAGCCATGTTCTCCTGGTGTCCTCCATCTCCTCTGACTCCTACAATATTCTCTCCTCTTCAGGCTTCCTGATTTCCTAGGGAGGGACCTGATGGAGACCTCCAAATTTAGATTCTCTATCTGCATAATGTCTGGCTGTGGGTCTCTGATTCCGTTCCTATCTGGCCGGAAGAAGCCTCTCTGTTGATGACTAGATATGGCACTGATGTATAAGTGTAACAGAATGTCATTAAAAATCATTTCATTTCATTATTTTGTTTTGTTTTTCCAGTCATATTTAGTTCTACCTAGGCCTCTGGGCTATCCATTCTCTGGTTCCTAACCATCCCAGCTCCCTCTCATGGAGTGGACTCCATTTAAACCAAACATTGGTTGGCCACTCCCACAAGTTTTATGCCACCCAGTCCATCTTTCAGGTGGGACAGATTGTAGGCCAAGGGTTGGAATCCAGGTTCCTCTTTCTGTAGACTAGAGGGTAGGGCTATAGGTTCCATACAGACACCAGTTCCACCTCTCTGTATGCAGTGAGCTGGATGTTGTCCTCAGCAATGGGGCCCTGCTGTCAGCTTTCAGAGAACAACCCTCTATCCCAGTATCAGCCTGGGTTGTTCAGGGACCTCCACAGGACACTCTCAGTCAACAGTTCAACCAAACAAACCCAGTCTTGCCACTGGAAGTTTTGCCTGACTACAAAAGATGGCCAGTTCAGACTATATCCTCCATTACTAGGAGTGCTCACTAGGGTCACCCTCACAGATTCCAGAAAGTTTCCACAGCACTAGATTTCCATATCTCTCTCCAGACACTTGCTAATTCCATCTGTCTCTCCCTGCATTCTTTCCCTCCATCCCCCACCCCACCCAATCCCTCTTCTCCTATCCCTATCCACTCACAGTCCACCAGCAAAATCTATTCTATTTCCCCCTTCCCAGGGAGATCCATGCATTCCCCCTAGAGCTACTTTACCTAACCTCTCTGGGTCTGTCAATTATAACACATAACATGATGTAACTTTATGTAATAGCTAATATCCACTTATAAGTGAATATATACCATATGTTTTTCTAGGTCAGGGCTACCTCACTCAGGATGATTTTTTTCCCCTAGTTCCTTCCATTTGCCTACAAATTTCATGATGTCATATTTTTTTTCCTATTGAGTAATAATCCATTGTGCAAATGTACCACATTTTCTTTATCCATTCTAGGCTTGAGGGATATCTGGGTTGTTTCCAGTTTCTGGCTATTGTGAATGAAGTTATAATGAACATAGTTGAGTATCCTGTGAGTGTAGCATCCTTTGGGTATAGGTTATGGCCATCTTAAGAGTCAAACACAAACTAAGTGTAATCTCTAAATGAAATAAAGACATATATTTAGTCACCGAATGTTTTAAATGTTCTTGGTGTGTGTTATTCATTGTCCATAGTAATAGGTTTCTTTAAGAAATATTCTTACAAGTGTATCTTTTTTTTTTTTTTTTTTTTTTGAGACAGGGTTTCTGTTAAAACGGCTGTCTGAACTCTCTCTGTAGACCAGCTGGCCTCGAACTTAGAAAATCAGCCTGCTCTGCCTCCAAGTGTGGATTAAAGGCGTGCGCACCACGCCGGACAAGTGTATCTTATCCTTTAAATAAACTGTCAATAAAGTATTCTGATCTTTTAATTCAGAATAAAGTAATAAAGCTCTTCATTCACTTAGCAGCAAAATTATGACATCATATATGAATAAAGGTTATACCATTTAACATATATAAAAATAAGAGCAAACCCCAGGTTACCCATTGGCTTCATTTGTTTGAGTAAAGTACACAATAGTGAAGACACTGCAGCCCTGTGAAGCCTCTCTCAGCTCCTTAGATTCACTTACCTCCACCATCCTCCATTTGAGGATATAAAGTAGGAGGCCCCAGCCCAGGCTAAGACCAAAACAATGGCTCTTGTTCTTAGGTAGACACAAAACTTTGGAGTCATTTACTTTCAGAAAGTATGAACCTGTTATCTTGGGTCTTTCTCATTTAGGGCTTCTTTAGAAGAACCATTCAGAAAAGTCTCCATCCATCTTACTCCTGTAAATATGAAGGAAAGTGCATCATAGACAAAGTCACCCGCAACCAGTGCCAGGAATGCCGCTTTAAGAAATGCATCTATGTTGGCATGGCAACAGACTGTAAGTAGATGTTCTTCGTTCACTTGATATTGTGAAGTGTGGACTGGGGGAGGGTTTTGGTTCAAGATGTACAAAGAAAGCAGGAACATTTGTGGATAGAGTCTGGCTCTCACACCCTCCCTCCCCACATCCAGCCTTTCCATAGGAGAGGTGGAAATGATTGACTCTCTTCCTCCTGACTTATCAGTTCTCAACCTCCAAAGCATCCAGATGATGTGAGAAAGCATGGTTAGATCATCCCTGTGTGGGTTTGAAGCATGTAGCATGGTCACTTCTTACACACAGGCTCCATATGCTGAGAGGCTTAGAGACCAGTCCTTGTGTTTTCAAAAGCAGAAATAAATTAATTTGGTAGACATTTTTGGAGATGGAGTACTGGCAGAAAATGACATGTTCGAGAATTTTTGAAGAATGCACGTTGAATGCCCCACATGAGTCATCCCGCTGTTGATAGCTTGCTGTAATTTTAGCGAAAATAGATTTTTTTTAACTGAAACTATACTACCCAGTTTTCTAAGTACCATAGCATATGGCAATGAGATAATCCCTGGGGTCTGTCCTCCCAATCCTGGGCCAGGGGTTTACACCAGTCACCTTAATTAGTCATAAAACAAAGAACCGTATCATTCATCATATACAGACTCCCCTCTGCCAGGAATCAGTAAAGGCGATTTCCACAGCCATCATGATTGTACGTCAGAAATTTCAATCATGAGTTTAAAAGGAGAAGGAAAAACACAACAGAGAAAGAAAAGGTAATGAGAATGTTTCTGATATAGGAAGAAATAATCCTAGTTTGTATTGGTACCATAAATAGTGTTCTCTCTGAGAGAAAAAAGAAAATCTATGATCTCCTCATAGAAGAAAATGCCGTGGAGACTCTTCTGAGCTCTGTTAGGGTGTCAGGCTAGAAGTACTGTCCATCCACGCCTCAGGCAGGGCATCTCTACTGCTAAAAGCTTTGAGCCCTTTTCTGACCATGATGTAAATGTGAATATGATTAGCTCAAAACCAAATACTTAGATGTCACTATTCCAAACCACTGCTGTTTAAACAGCCATTCTATTATTTAAGTTTAAGATGTGAGCAGTGATGGGGTTTAAGATGCTCCAAGTCCATCTAAACTGTGGATACAAATGTTGAGCTCTTTTATCTGCTGGTGAGGCATTTCAAAAGCTCCAGGTTACTCAACAGAAAAATCTCTGCTCAGGGACAGCCAGGTCATCATCAGGCAGAAGCCTCTGCCACCCAGCCCCAAGCCTGACAGCCCATAAACCCAGTCCCTTAGACCCACATGATGGGAGAAAAGAACTGACTCCCACAGGTGTCCTCTCACAGGGATGACGGTATGCACATGCCACACACACACACACACACACACACCACACACACATACATTCAACAAATAAGTAAATAACACTAAGGAAAAAAAGAAAAGCAAACCTCCATACCAGTGCCAGGCCTACCACTGACGAGATATGTGACCCCCAGAGTTAAACTTCAGATTCCTGCCTGAAAACCCCCACCCGCCTTATAGCGCCAGGCCCAGGATTCAGTGTATACAGCTGCAATAGTGTGGTGTGCTGGAAGCCCTGAGGCCATGAGGCTTCCGTTTTGTGAGCCTTTAGGAGGTGAACCAAAGTTACCTCACAAGGCTCCTTCGCATTTCCACATCAGAAGACATTCATGTGACACTGGTGACTCATCCTAAGGAAACACTCTTGGAGAGCTTGTGAACTAACTGGGCACCTTGCTTCTCTTCTTGCAATGTTATATGGCACAAGGACAACAAGTTGTAGGAATTGAAGTCAGGAGTCCTGAGTCTTCCCCTGCCTCTGCCATGAGCTCGATCTGACCTTAGGCAAGTCAGAGTAATAGTCACTGATCCCTCTTCTGTGGCAAGAGGAGAATGAACTAGATCCTGTCTGCAGTCATCTGAAGCCTGTGCCATGCTCAGGGTAACAGTGCTTTCCGTGAAAGCAAGGAGGCCTGAGTTCTACCCTCTAGCACACACATAAAAGCTGCCATGACCACATGCGCCTGGAACCTCAGTGTTGGGTTAGGGACCGGTACATTCTGTGGACTCACTAGCCAGGAACTTAGCCTAAACCGTAAGCTTCAGATTCAATGACAGATCCTGTCTCAAAAATGTGAGGGTGAGTGGAGGAAAACTTCTGGAATACTTCTCTGGCTTCTATGTGTGTAAACAGAGGTTCACTAACTCCCCCCACATACACACACATACACACATACACACATACACATACACACAAATGTACCCACAAGAAGGAAAGATGGCAGGTAGAGGGACTTACTACACAAACTTGCTGATGCTCAGAACCTACATGGTCAAAGGTAGTACCAACTTTACAGAATTAACCTCTGACCTTCACAGATGTACCACATGGTATATGTGCACCTACACACACACACACTAATAACAATAATAATGATAATAGTAAAATAGAATAAAACCTGAGTCTTTCAATCTTACTACAAGTCTAGTGAAATAGTCTCACTTGGAAACTAACCGCAGAAAGATAGGTTTCTTGTTCCTTTTCGCACAAATGGTAAATATGACTACATTTACTGAACACTTACCATATTCGCATTGCCAGAGTGAATACCTCGTACGTGTGCATTACTGATCCCATCTCGGTAAAGGGAGACATGAAAGCTCAGAGAAACTAACCAACTTGCTAAGCAGTCACACAGCTAGAAGGTGCTGGTGTCAGGACTCAAACCCAAATCTTTCTAGTCCAAGGCTCTTTATCTACCATGGAGGATAGATGAGGCACAAAGATTTGCAAAGATGTACACGTGAGGCTCAAGAGAATCAAAGCCACATCTCAGTCTGCCCTTAGGGAGCCCGGAAGAACTGTATCCCCCTCCTCACTACTCCAGAAGACCCCCTTAACAGGAAGCACAGGAGACCACGGGGTGAATGCAGATGACTGTCCAACTGATTTCCCAACTCGTGTGGTTTCAAGTCTCTCTGCTTTAGTCTGATTTTAGCCTCTGCCTTCTGTAGAGCTGAGTTCCTGGTGCCCATGTCCCTTCAAAGCTCTGTTTTGGAGACTTGGTCTGGACACAGGGCTCGCAGTGGACTGTTTGCTACGGGAGGGAGCATGTGCCCCATGTGACCCAAGGCTCAGAACTTACAATCTGCCCAAGCTCCAGATGAGCCATTGGTCCCTCTCACCTTTCTACCTTGCAGTGGTGCTGGACGACAGCAAGAGGCTAGCCAAGCGGAAGCTGATAGAGGAGAACCGTGAGAAGAGGCGGCGGGAAGAGCTACAGAAATCAATTGGGCACAAGCCAGAGCCCACGGATGAGGAATGGGAACTCATCAAGACAGTCACCGAGGCCCACGTGGCCACCAATGCCCAGGGCAGCCACTGGAAGCAGAAGCGGAAATTTCTGGTAAGGTTTCTGACCAAGCTCACTAGCTATGTGTCCTTCGTTTTCCGCCGACGTTTAGAGTCTTCTAGACCCTTCTGACATGAGTGTCCTATTTTCGCGATGGGAAACTGCAGCTCAGAGTGGCTGGAACTGCAGTCATGCCAGCGGGGTTACAGAGGCTACTGGAGCAATGGTCATTCGCTGGAACCCAGAGCAGCTTCCCAGGCCTCCAACCTCAGGGTGAGGCCAGGGCTGGAGCCCCTCCTCAGGAATGTCTGCTACCTGCTGGCTTACCCTTCTCCTGCCTTGAGACTTCCGGTGTTCATCCTCAGCCATCTGGGCTTGTCCACATGCCCCCTTCAGCAGGAGGAAGGGTCTCAGACCTCAGATTTAAGTTTTTATCTGCCAAAGTCAAAATGTGTGTCTAGGAATAAAAGCTTGAGTTCTGGAACCAGAGAACAAGGGCATAGTGACGGGGAAAGCATAGAGACGAGGCAGGCTTTTTTGGATCTGTGTGCACTTACTGGATTTTAGAGTGAAACCCCTTCCCATACATTTCTCATCTAGACTTCCTGATGCTCTGGAGTTTCTGGAGTTGCCCCAGATGGCATGGCAGTAAGTGACTAAGCCAGGCCCCAAAACCAACAGGTCCTCTGGTTCCAAGTCTCCCCACCCACCTCATTAGACAGACGTCCTGCTACAGCCAGAGTCTAGCCACCTCAGAAACTGGGTTTGCCTTCCGTGTATGACATGAAGGCTTTTGTGAGCACTTTGCTGGCCTGTGGATCTGTCTATACGTCACATTGCTTTCTCTGAACAAGGAGGTGTGGTGGTGAAATTACCTGTGCACCACAACAGCGACATCATAATGCAGTGGTAGGCTTGCAGTCATAGCTACTCAGAAACCCAAGGTAGGAAGGTTGCAAGTTCAAGGCCTGCTTGAGTTACCAGTCCAGCCTAGAACACTTAACAAGATCTTACCTCAAAAGTTAAACCACAGCGAGAGCTCAGTGGTAGAGCATTTGCCCAGTCTGCGTGAGACGCTGGGACAGTCCCCAGCACCATAAGTAACAATCGCAAAAGGAAACTTAGGAAAGAAAGGGCTATGAGTAATCTGCCTGTCCTACAACAAATCCTCTCACTGTCACCAGAAACAAATACTGTCGCATGCCACCTTTAGAAAAGTCACCAAACACTGAAATGCTTGGGATGTGGCAAGTTGGAGTCTAAGCGCTTGGCTCCCTAATCCTCAGACCCAATACCACCCCTACAGGTAGAAACAAAGAAGACCTGCATTTACAGGAGAGAGAGATGTGGGAAACTTATGGGGCTCCCACAGCTGTGTGGTAAAACATGGAGGAGCAGATGTAGGCAGTGCCGAGTCTGCCCGGCTCCTTCTGCCCACCATCCATGTAGCCTCACTACCATCCAAACTAAGAAAGGCCTCGGGAGGGCGGCGAACCAACGGCTTCACCCTGGAGTGTCTGTCCGGAAATTAAATTGCACTAATTCTGGATCAACAGGCCAATCCCAACCCAATATATCTGGACCGTATCAGTACAGAGTCCAGCATACCCACAGGCCTAAGTCTACCTAAGTGTACCCTTTCCTCAGATGTGTGGGCCACTGCCAGGCCTGGTGCTGCACTCTGACTTTTAAATAGTCAACAGAAGTGGAAATCAAGCTGAATTCGGAGTCAGATGGAGGAGTCAGGACCCATTCTGGACATGTGGAGAATTGTATGGGGTTTTTTCCCCCTAAGAAGGGATGAATCTAAATAAGAAGGTTTCTGTCATCACTAAAGTATGTTTTAGAGTCTAAGGATTTAGTCTTTTAAGTTATGTATATTTGTATATGTCTGTGTGAGGATGTGTATGTGCTCACGTGTTCAAAGCCAGCTTGACATCCAGGCTGCTAAACGGAGGTGTGGTTTCAGTGACTGGGGTCATTGCTCATAGTGGCCAATGTGGGAACGGGGGCTCTGTTGATAGCAGCAGGTGATTTACAGGGTGATGTGAGTGAAACTTAATTATCTGGGGCCAGTACTCTCAGTAACTGGGCAAGAAACTCTGAACTCTTTTAACTCTTAAGAGGCCTGTGAGAGGGTTGGGGATTTAGCTCAGTGGTAGAGCGCTTGCCTAACAAGCACAAGGCCCTGGGTTTGGTCCTCAGCTCTGAAAAAGAAGAAAAGACAAAAAAAAAAAAAAAAAAAGAGGCCTGTGAGAAAGAAAAATATAGAAAGTCATACACACACACACACACACACACACACACACACACACACACACGTGCACGCTCGGCCAGGCTTGACCACCTGTTTCATCAATTTCACAAGTGTACATGCATACTTACATACATGCACATATACATATATATGCACATACATATACACCGTCAGACATATATACATATTGTACACACAGACACGTATACATATGTACATTACATATGTACATATATACATTTGGTGGATGGAGCAAAGCCCCAACAGCCACACTTTATTTTTTCTCTCGGCTTTTTTTTATACCTTCTTTATAAAATTACCTCACAGATAAAAGGTTAACAAAAGGATGTTGATAATTACGTTCAAAGCAGTGTTTCATTCTATAAGCTCATTATAAGTTCAAAGCAACAGTTTCACATGGCCTGCTTTATCATGGAACACCCCGGGCCTTGACTCTGACCTAGAATGAATGTTTTTCCTTGATCATTAATCTGTCCCAAGCATATTTTTCTTTCTAGTGCAATTTATTTGCTTGTAGTGCATGAAACCTCACTTCATTCCTTCTCGTGAAGCCTTTACTTACTATTCTAAGAGAAGGGGGTGCATTCTATTCTTGATTCTAACTTTATTACATCTTTCTGGTAAAATGGCTAAAACCATCTTCTTAAACTTTTTATCAGTTATTCTAGCTTTCTAAAATTATATGAATCAAATCAGGAATTCTATAAAGTCATTAATTCATATAAATAGCATTAATACATGAAAGCACAACGTCATATTGATCTTCAGGAAATTTGCCCGACAGAGTGGATTAGAAGTCAGGAAACAGTAGGCTGTGTCAGCTATAAGAGGGATAGAGCAGTAGCAGGCTGATCAGCAGCAAGAAACAACCCTGGGAAAAAGTCTCTGGGGTCCATGCCTCTCCAGACTATACCCATTGCAGCCATGCAAAAGAATGGGGCATCTCTAGAAAACTCACTTGCTATAAGCTTTCCTGTATGACTCCTGCCATGCATGTATGTTACGGTGTGGATAAGTGTATGTGTATGCATGAATGCCTGTGTGGGAATATATTAATGTATGTGTATGCCTGTGTGTCTGTGTGGTGACGTGTGTGTGTGTGTGTGTGTGTGTGTGTGTGTGTGTGTGTGTGTGTGTGTAGAGATGTATATTTGTATGTGGGTACATGTGTGTCTGTATAGGGATATGTGTGTGGGTGATTTCTGTGCGGGGATATGTATATGTTTGTGTGTCTTTGTGGGGATATGTGTTTATGTATGTATGTGTGTCCATATGAAGATATGTGTAAGTATATGTATATACATACATGTCATGTCTGTTTGTGTGAGCCAGATGCCTCAGAGATCAGAGGAATCAGACTTTTTTAAGTTAAGTGTATGTGTATTCATATGTCTCTGTAGGGAGATGTATGTTGCATATGGGTCTGTGTGGGGATATGTGTATGTGAGTGCAGATGCCTCCAGAGACCAGAGGTTTCAGATCCTGCTGGAGCTGGAGTTACAGGTGGTTATGAGGCCCCTAGTATGCATGCTGGGAATTGAACTTGGTTCCTTTAAAAGAGCAGTATGCACTCTTAACCTAGGCAATCTCTCCAGCACAAGATCTATATATTTTTTTAATCTGAGGAACATCCATTGGAACTATAGAGGTATGTAGCTCAGTCACTAAAGTGCTTGCTGCATAGACATGAGGGCTAGACTTTAGTCTCCAGCACTCCTGTAAAAAAAATAAATAAGCTAAAGCCAGGCATAGTGGCACATGCACTCCCAACACTGGAGAAATGCAAACAGAGCCCAGATGGCCAGCCAGTCTAACATAACTAGTGAGCTCTAGGTCAGCAAGAGATCTGCCTTAAAATATAATACGGACAACTAAGAAATAACACCCACATTGGTCTCTGGAGTTCACCACTTACATATGCAAGTGTGCTCATGCATGCACACACACACGCACACGCACACGCATACACACACATGCAGGAGGGGGTTATTAACGATCAGATGCTATGGGAATCATAAAGTAAGTCACACTCCTTATATAACAAGGGCAAACAGTAAGGGCTATCAAACATGGTCAGTGCGGTCAGTGCTGAACACAGAGACGGCTGTGAAGAGTATGAAGGGACAGTGTTTGTGAGTGGAAGCTGAGGAAAGACTTCATCCCTCTAACTAGGGTGTTGAAAACAGAAAAGAGCAAAATATGAAGACATGAGAACCAGCCTCGAGGTCTCACCTTCAAGGCTCTTGAGCGTCTTCATGAATTTGATCATCCAAAGCAGAAAGGTGTGGCAGAGTGGCCTGCTGTTGAACTCTGGTCAGAGCAATGAGGTGATCTCTGCACTGGCTTTCTTCAGGAAGCTGATGAAAGCAGCTATTATACCCAGCTGTGCAGGACAACGTGGAATGTGACATGAACCTTTTATAGATTTCTGATCTGTTCAAGAAAGTGCCTCTCATGATCCAAATACAAATTATGGCTTCTCTATGCCAATTCTCTAAGGTTTCTAGATTGATCGGGCTCCTTCTATATCCCATCTGACTCTCTCATACAGCCTTTGTGCCTGGATCACCCCTGTGCCATCACAGGGCTAGGGCAAACCCGGGTCCACTAAGCACTAGCCCTCCAGTGAGTGCATGTGGGAGAAACTCTCAAAAGCATACCTGGAATGGCTGCCTCTACACAATACCCCTCAATATACACAGGCCCTGTCTCCTGCAGAGAGAACTTTCTTCCCTCTCCTTGAATCTGGCTGTACTGTGACTCCCTTAAAAAGAGGATCTTAGCAGAAGAGATGTTTAAGTGACTTCTTAGTCTCTTCTTAGTCATAAGACATTTTGCAGGTACTGGGACAGTAGCTTTGTGGTAAAGAGCTTGTCCAGATGCACAAGGCTCTGGGTTCCATCCGTAGCAATAAGAAAAAATGCTTTGAAGCTCCAACTTGATTCTCTTAAGGAGGAAACTATGTCATCATCACCATCATCATCATCCTCTTCCTCCTTCATCATCATCATCACCACCACCACACAGGAAGCTGGAGATGCTAGCTTGCATCTTAATCCCAGCCCTAGGAAGCTGAGCGGTAACAGTGGTTGAGCACTTTATGTGAGGTCCTGAGTTCAATCACCACTAACATAAAGAAAGAAAAATTAAAAGAACTCTTAGCTGTGCCACTAACCAAGGGAGAATTTAAAATTGTCATGTTAAGCTACTATGTTTTAAAGTAATTTGTTACACAGCAATAGCTAACCAGACAGAACTCAGTAAATTTTGAAGTTGAACATGTAGTTCCACTGTTGCATCCTCAGAGACAGTGCACTCAAGCACGGAACCAGTCAGTTTGCGTATTTGTAAACGAGTTCTGGTTGGTTTTTGAGTGGGTGTGTGTGTGTGTGTGTGTGTGTGCGCGCGCGGTGCATGCACACACGCATGCTCAGAATGGAAACCACACTCTTTTGAACAGTGAATTATTTCCACAAGAATGTCAAGAAAGCTTACTTTAAAAGCCACTTTAGCTGGGCTGGAGAGATGGCTTAGCGGTTAGGAGCACTGACTGCTCATCCAGAGGTCCTGAGTTCAATTCCCAACAACCACATGATGATTCACAACCATCTATAATGTGATCTGATGCCCTCTCCTGGTGTGTCTGAAGACTGCAACAGTGTACTCACATATATAAAATAAATAAATCTTTAAAAAAAAAAAAAAAAAAAAAAAAAAGACCATAGCTAACAGTTCTGTCCAGTTAGCCTTAACTGCCAAAACTGCCAACTTAACACAGCCTATTGAATACCTCAGAGGAGAAGCCTCAACTTCTAGATCAGATTCACTTGTGGGCATATCTGTAAAGAATTATCTTGCTTGTTGATTGATGTAAAAGGGGACTGTCCACTGTGGGTGGAGCTGTATGAGAAAGCTCGTGCTTGAGTCCTTGCCCTGGCACCCCTTAATAAGAGGCTATGACAAGGGAGGTGTAAGCTAAATGAATCCTTCCTCCCCAGTTGCTTTCAGTGGGAGAGTTTCATCACAGCAACAGAAAGCCAACTAAAACAGTATCCGTGTACCAAGTCTTCCATGGTCAAAGGGACTTTTTAGGTTTATGTTTCTTACATGGCTGATGTCTCCTCTGTGTATTTAGAATACTGCATACTAATTCATCGACTTTTATGTGCTAATGTCCCACTTTGTTTCTGGAAAAGGATATGGCGAGGCTTGTGACCTTAATAGTGCAGTAGCCATGAGCGATAAGACTCATGCTGTCACAGAAGCTGCACCTATTCATTTATTAGGAGTGTCTGATCCCCAAAAGGCTACTTCATATTTATACCCTAAGATCAGGATCCGGCCAAATCAGAAAAAGAGATGATGGTTTGATCTGCTTTTCAGACTTGTACTTCCTTCTGAGAAAATGAGACTATTTAGCAAGTGAGGAACGTTTGTAGAATCCATGATGTTTCATAATGAAGGTAAAGCCATGCTGTCAAGTCACGTTCAAAGCATTTAAGTTATGTTCTTTCCATGATTTTTCTCAATCTACTTCAGTCTCTGAGGTAACAGAAATGTTTTCAACACTGAAGACGCTGTTATGAAACAGAGATGGACTGAGGAAAGGAAGCTCATTTCTACCCTCTCCATGGCAGGAAGACAGCACAAAACCCACCCCACTACAGCAAGCTGTGTACATTGTCATCGCCATCTGGGGACATGGTGCAACTGTTCTCCTCCTTGGTTCACTACAGAGATGCAGCTGGCAGACTTTCTGTACAAGAATGAAATGTGACCTTTCAAGTCAGGGCACATCTGACCTATTTCTCCTGCAGCCGAGCCACTGTCTGATGACCACATTCTCAACTGGGACAGTGTCAGACAGGGTACAGACTGAAGGGTCAGATAGGTCCACGTGTGGTCTGTGAGGTCAGGTCAGGGCACAATCTATGGCCCCAAATTATCACCACTTCCAAAACAATCAGGAGAGCCTAGCTTCAGGAGCAGACACTGGAGCCAGACTGCCTGCCTCTAATCCTTCCCCATTGTATAAGCTTGAGTAAGTTATTTCATTCCCTCTCTAGTCATTTGCCCTGTGTCCACCTCAGGTGGAGCAAAACTAATCACTGTAATGGACACAGAGGTGCCTGGCATCTCATGTTCCAAGCATCTTCCCTATACCGCATGACTTTCACATCCCACCCCATTCATCCCAAAACAAGTAAGCATGGAGTCAAGTCCAAGGCACCAGGATGCTGAGGGTGTCAGGGTCCTTCTACATTGCTTTGCAATGGTATGGGCAGACAACATGCTGAACAAACAGAGAGAAGAGCTCATCCACCTGGCAGAATCCCACTCTGCCAGTGCCAACACACTGCCAGGCTAAGCCAAGATGTCCTTGGCTTTCAGCCAGCCATTTGTAACAAGGCCAACTGGCCACATTTCCTACTAACCTCAAACAATGCTAAGTAAAGCTCAACCCAGGGAGCCAGTTGGGTAACTGCAGTCTCCCCAGTGCTGAATGGAGACTGATGTATACTGGCATACACACCTGAAGGCCACTTCTGTACCTCTCTGTCCCTACTGCCCAGAGCAGCCAGGGTGTCTGGGGTTCCTGAGCTGACACCATGTGCATCTTCGTAGGTTCTCCACTTCTGGCTCTTTTACCATGAGCCCATAGTCCAGCCCACCTCAACCTGCCTGGACCACAGTAGCTTCTCCTTGCTCACCCCTTCTCGAACCAAACAGCCATACACCTCATCAAGCCTCTGTCCTGTTTGCAGCCCATCAACGAGCATTGTTTTGTATTTAGAAGATGTTTCTGTCCTCCTGTGGTCCATGGGGCTGAGCACGATGCTCCTCTGCCAGGCTCCACCCACCTGGGTCTCTTTTCTGTCCTCAGAACTTTGCACTGATGTGTTGGTTACTCTTCTGGATATTTTGACCAAATCCTTGACAAGGACAATTTCAAGGAGGGGAGGTTTATTCTAGATTACAGTTTGAGAAGAATAGTCCCTCATCGCCATTCTAGTTAGGGTTACTGTTACAGTGAAACACCATGACTAAGCAACTTGGGGAGGAAAGGGTTTATTTCATCTTATACTTCCAGGTAACAGTCCATCACTGAGGGAGTTAGGACAGGAACTCATGCAGAGCAGAAACCTGGAGGAGCTGATGCAGCGGCCGTGGGGGCATGCTGCTTACCGGCTTGCTCACTATGACTTGCTCGGCTTACTTTCTTACAGAACCTAGGACCACCATCCCAGGGACAGACACATATAATGAGTTGTGTCCTTCCCATCAATCATTAAGAAAAGTGTCTTACCAGATCTTACAGAGGCATGTCCTTAGTTGAGGTTTCCTCCTTTCCCAGCTTCTGTCAAGTTGATATAATAACTAGCCATCACAATGGCCAAGAAGGCACGACAATAGAAGCAGGAAGCAGCTGGCCACCTTGCATCAACACTCAGGAAGTTGAAAAGAGACAGGAAGTGGAGGCTTAACTATAAACCTGGTAGGTTACCTGCCCCAGTGACCTACTTTCTCCGGCCACACTCCTTCCTGAAAGTTATGTAGCTTTCTCAAATAGCACCCTAGCAAGTGTGGATCATGTGAGCCCATGAGGAACATCTCCCATTCAAAATAGAACTACTGGCTTCTCTCCCTGCCTTGAATGTTTCTACTTCAACTCCATGGACAGTTGTCTCCTTGACATTCTTCAGCACAAAGCCTTGACCACTTTGCTTGTCACCAGAACCTTGGTGGTCTAACCATCTCCTGACCTTGGTGGACTAACATGGCATCTCCAGGCTTATCACAAACCAGAGTTCTTCGGTGAATTTATTTCTTGCCTATCACCGTCATCATCCCTCACCACAAGGAAGTTTATCTTATGAGAGACATTGTTCACTGCTGTAATCTCA
Source organism: Mastomys natalensis (assembly GCA_021653895.1). Lineage (NCBI taxonomy): Eukaryota > Metazoa > Chordata > Mammalia > Rodentia > Muridae > Mastomys > Mastomys natalensis. The sequence continues at coordinate 927,848 of JAJTUV010000313.1, read as the reverse complement.
GCATCAAGAGTGGAATCTGGCCCATAGTATTTACTGGATATGTGCTGGCAAACACATGTATGAGCAAGCAAGCTGTCTGCCCCACTTCACCCAAAGGCCTGGTCCACAGCAGCCAGAAACACAAAGGCTTGGTCCTTCCCTTTGAGAAGCCTGTATTTCTGATGAGCACCTATATAACTATGAAAATAAGAGTAAGAGCTGTTCGGTGCCATAAAAGTGACCCCCACAGGCCACCATGAGTGTGCAGAGGAGGTCAGCGTCATTTCAAGTGAGGTCATCTAGCAAGATGTCTAGGAGTAGACAGGATTCAGGTTGGGGTTGACAGTGAATAGAGACGACAGACTCAAGCAGGAACTTCAGAGGAAGGAAAGATCCAGAGTGCAAGATGCAGTAGAAAAGAGAGGCAATCTGTGGGATAAAGGTGGTAAGGTTACATGTGTTGAGCCAGGTGGCCCATTTAGGGCATAGACGACAGAAGTCAGTGCTACTCTGGAATACCTTATGAGCAAGCTAAGGCAGCTAAGCAGGCCCACCCCACAGGTAGACACAAGCCAGAGGCATCACTGATGCTGGAGCTTGCTGTCAGGGCACAATTACATACTAGACAGGATCCTCGGTGCCCAAGGTCACTAGTCACAGTTACATACTGGACATAGGATCCTTGGTACCCAAGGTCACTAGCCACAGTAAGCTACAGATTCATGACAAATCCAGCAATGTGCAGTCCTTATGGGTGAAAATCTACAGGGAAGCCACATAGGCATTTGCATTCCACAGTCTCAGTTCTCTGTACTGGGAGCCAGCTCACCCTCTTACAGACTCTTCTTCTTTTCCCAAATACCTGGGGCCATTATGGAAATATATTATACCATTATGGAAATAAACCCTAATGATACAACAGAATGCTTTTTTTTTCTATTCTACTGTTTCTTTCCCAACAGTAAAGCTTGTAAGGTTACGTCTAAGCTGTAATTTTATCATTGCCATATTCCCTTGCATGATTTTCTTCTGTATTTCAAATCATCACAGGAAGCGATTCCTCTGCTTTTCTACCCACAGATGGAATGGAAATTTGCAGGCAGCAGCATTGTCCAGGACACTGGGCCGACCGTTTCGATAGTCAGATTAGACATGCCCAGTAGATGTTTGAATGTCTGGGTGCTGGGGAGATGTTCAGTTGGTAAAGTGCTTGCCATGCAAACATGAGTCCCCAACACACTCATAAAAATGCATGGGCAAAGTGTATTCCTGAAATCCCAGCACTAGGAAGGCAGAGATAGGCAGATCCCCAGAGCTCCCTGGACAGGTAGTCTAATTGAATCGGTGAGCTCTGCATTCAGTGAGAGACCTTGTCTCAAAACATAATCTGGGACTAGAGAGATGGTCTCAGCAGTTAAGAACACTGGCAGCCCTTCCAGGGGGTCTAGGCTCAATTTCCAGCACCCATGTGGTGTCTCAAAACCATCTGTGACTCCAGTCCCAAGGGATCTAATACCTTATTCTGGACTCCATAGGCACCAGACACATACATGGTATACATACACACACACACACACACAATGTATACATGTAGGCAAAATATCTGTAAACATAAAATAAAAATATATATGTTTTTTTAAATAAATTAAAATTCATCATTATGATGAGCAACAACATCTAGAAAGAAACTGAAGAAACACTTGACATCAACCCTGGCTTCTACATGCACACATATGCACATGACATATACCAATGCATATGTACACACACATGAACACATATATACACAAAACTATATTATTTCTGAGATATTCCTACATCTACATAAATATATATCAATAATTTTAACTCAAAACTCCCTACCTTGTTAATATGTGGCCATGCTCACTTAGCAGCTGACCTTGCAGGCTTGTGGAGAAGACAGGAGGCAAGAGCAGCCTCCTGTTCAGGGGAAAAAGAAAATATCCAAGCCAGCAAGGATATTCTCTGGATGCAGGGAACAGTGGTCCCTGACATTCATTTTTCCTTAGCTCAGTCAATGACAGAAAGTGGGACAGGGATTGTATTCATCATTCTATCTGTCCCATCTGTGTCCAGAAAGGCCATGTCATTGGTTACCTCAAATATCCCATTCACCATGAAAACATGGCAGAACCCAGATCTATCCATTCACTACCACCAAACAAGAAAAAACAACAAAACCAATGGACCTATGGGTAATTTCAAAGAGGTCAGCACTGCCCACATTTGCTGTGAACGCACACATTCTCGAAATTCTCCCCAAGGTTTGCAGGGCCTGGCTGCTCCTGTGGCTCCTGATACACTGGGAACGTGAGGGTAAGCGTTATCTGCTGTCCTCTGAGGCGTGACCACTGACAGGGTGTAGGGAGAAAAATGGTTGCTGCAGTGCTCCAAGCTGAATTTGCTCACTGACAGTCTGGCATCCTCAGAGCAGCCCCAGATTACCAGAAGCGCACATCCTACAACCTCTGTAGAAAGACAGATCCTCTACTTCCATCTGGTTCTGGATTCAGACCCAACAGGTGAGGCCTAGAAATCTGGAGCACAGTGAAGTTTAGGGCAGTGGACATTGTCATTGTGACTCGTCCATTAAATGGGAAGGGTAATTGTGCTCCACTCACCACTCTCACTCCCTACTCCCACCACTGGGTGTCTTGGAGAAACCAGGTCTTCTTCACTGGAGCATTAGACAAAGATGGCTGCCATCCCACAGCCATGAGTCTCTGGTGTCTCTGGTGACATACACAACTCCTGGAGGATGCTAGAAGACACCATCTGTTTCCAGGTGTCAGAAAGTGGACAGACGTTAAAGACATGTTTCCCTTTCCTGCTTTTGGACTTATCCAAAGGCCTGGACTTCTGTGAGCCACATGGGATGGAGAAGTGGAGGCTGGGATCTGTGTGCTGTTACATGGTGCTTGTTAGTATCACAGAGACAAGAATGGGCAGTAGAGTTGCTTGTCCTCATGAGAAGTACAGAAACAGCACAAGCTACCCTGGTGGAGGTGACAGAATGCTCACTGAGGACAGGCGGCTTGTGGATGTGGAAAGTCTACCACACACAAGTCACCTGGGGTGGGGCCAAAACCGTGATTCTGAACAATCAGGTCCAGAGATGGCCTGAGAGCATCCCCCAAGTGATAACCATTTCACTGTCTACTCTGCGCAGTGCAGTCATGGACTGTCTTTGAGCAAGTAAACAGCAAAGAACTCTGGGGACATAAAAGAAAAACAGATGTCCCACCTGCCCTAAGGTGTGCCCTGTTTGTACAACTCAGTTCCCTGCAGCGAGCTGAGAGATTGTTACCCTCAATGCTCAGCTGAGAACACCTCAAACTGGAGTCCACAGTTAGAATCAAGAACGTGAACCCCTAGGGCTTGTTAGGGCTCACCAGCCCAGCTGTATGCCTCCATTACTGTTCATGTATCACACACTTTCCCAGCATACAACCCACTCAGACACAACACACAGTGCTCTGAATGTGCCCACCAGTGACCTAGAAGTCTTACCACAGGCCTAAGTATGACCCCTGTGCCAGCAAAACAGCCCATATACCTATCTCTTTTTCTTCCTCCTCTACCTCTTCTTCCCACCCACCTCTCTCTCTCTCTCCCCCCTCTCCCTCCCTCCCACTTCTTTCCATCAACAATCCTGTGAGCATTATCCCCCCCTGGGGGGAGCTAGTAAAGCAATGGCTAAAGCATACACATTTGTTCAAAGACATAATTGATGTGAAAGTTATCCACTTTGTCAACACACAAGGGCAACCAGAAGTGGCAGCCCTGTCTCCCTGCCATATGAGTGCTGTGGTAAACCCAGGTTTCTTCAGCTTTGCTGAAATTGTTCTCACTTCTCCTCCTCAGCCGGAAGACATTGGACAAGCACCCATTGTGAACGCCCCAGAAGGTGGCAAGGTTGACCTGGAAGCCTTCAGCCATTTTACAAAAATCATCACACCAGCAATCACCAGAGTGGTGGATTTTGCCAAAAAGTTGCCCATGTTTTGTGAGGTGAGGACATGGCTCTTCTGTCTGGGTCACTCTTCATTATAGCTCTGTTTCCAAGAGTGCAGGGTATAGTTTAACAGTAATTGTTGGGTCAGAGACAAAGTTAGCTTAACAAGTAGATTGCTGCAGTTTGAACCTACATCTATAGCCCTTCTACAGAATATCTCAGAGAGATGGCTATGTGATCGATTCTTAATGCAGAAGATTTAGAGCCAAATGGCCCTCACAGCAAGACTTTCACTGTCTCTGTGGGGATTTCCTGGGAGCTCAATCTCTTGCCCTCTCTGGAGCCTGGAAAGCTCACCCACCCGAGCCCATGCTTTCCCTAAGAGACACTTCCTCCCTCAGCTCAGCTTGCTTCCTGCCTCACTTTCACAGCCCTGTCCTACAGCAGGACCAGCAGAGCCGTTACAGTGGCTGGGCAGGAATTCTGGCCAGGTGTATTGGTGTCTTCTGACCTGAATCATGTCATCTTTGAGATTTACACTGGTGTCTCTTAGAGCAGCTGACATGGTCAGATAGGAGCACACATATAGAATGTTATTCTTCTGCCCTGCCTGAGTGACAAGCACTGTGCACATCTTAGCTACCGATGCTGTTATTTCTTCTCTTTGTCTTTCTGGAACATTACAAGTAGGCTAGGCTAACCAGCCAGCCAGGTCCAGCAATTCACTTGTCTCTTCTTCCCCTGTCCTAGGATTACAAGTAGGTGCTGCCACTACCACACCAGGCTTTAAAAAGTAAAATCCCTGGGTTCTGGGAACATAGTTCAGGTGTAAGCACCGTATCCTGGCCATGCTATCATCCAGGCTCAATTTCATTATAACACTTCTATTCTGCCTCTGGCTTTATGAACCTAATAGGGCTGATTGTATCCTCTGTGGAACATCTATCTCCCTTTGCAAAATTCCATCAGGTGCCAGACCATTGCTCTCACACCTTCAAGGAAGCCCAGAGAGTTTGCATGTAGAGACAGCACAGACTGAGTGTGTAGTTATACCTCAGCTGAGAGAACCAAGTCTTCTTGTCTAGCATGAGCACCTGCTGCCTTAACTTCCAGCTCATCTATGCTGTGAGTTTACAGTGAGGACAGCCAAGCTGGAATGAGGGTGAACCAGATACTGGATGGAGAAATCTTATTGCTTATTTTTCAGCATCCATAGGATCCATACCCAGAAGGACAGAGCAGTAACCTAAGGATAGGAACTGAGACAGAGAAAGCACTTGCCTCCTTCTGACCATTAATATTTTTAATTAATATTTATGAACATTTGAGATGATGAACAAATAGAACCTTTTCGAATTTCCTTTCTGTTGCTGAGACAAACGTAGCCAAAAGAAACTTGGGAGAAGAAAGAGATTATTTGACTTACACTTCTAGGTCTGCTGCATGGTTCTCAAGAGTGGGCTCAGCAGTGTGTGAGCATTATCTGGGAGTTAGGGAGACACTAAGGGTGAGACCCACAGAGAATCCTGGAGGGGCTGGAATGGGTTCTGTTCTGCTGTCCAGCCAGTCCTCCCTGCCGTCTACCACCAAGCTCAGACTTACTGCTTCCAACTCCCTCTTGAGTCAGGCATCCAAGGATATAATTAGCACAAGTCAGGACTTAAACAAAAGCGAATCATTAATCCATAGTCTAACAGAACCATTAGGGAGATGCCTGTTTCTCATAGAGAAATAAAAGCAGTTTAAATTGAACTTTGAGTAGGCTGACTACTGAACAGAAGTAGACAGCTCAGTATCTTCCAGTGGGATTGTTTTTAGTTGCATAAATTAACCTAAACTGGACTACTCAAGAGTTCCCACCTCCAAAATGAAGCTGCAGCAGTTTCAAGGAAGACTTAGATATTATTTACTATTTACATAGTCTTTATTCATGGGAATTTTCCCATAGTTTATGTATTGGGAAGGTATGTTGGCCTTGAATTGTGACAGAGCTAGTTTCAAATCCCAGTCTCATCTACACAATATCCCCGTGCCATGCACACTAGCACATTACACTCTGAGTGTGTTTTTCACACGTGTGGATGAAACTGGAATTCAAATGTTTACCTTACTGTATTACTGTGAAGTTTAACTGAGGTGACTGTGTAAATCTTGACAAGAAACACAAGATGTAACAGTCATTCAGACCCTTTCAAGTGACATCAGTATTGAATTCTTGAACTTTCTCTCCAACCCCAGAAAATAATTTTCTATTTTTACTATTTTGCCACATGGAATTCTGTTGTAAAGTGTTATTAGCCCATTGTCATAAAACCCAAATAACATGGTGACAAGATAAGCTTAAAATGACCCTGAAATCTGAGCAGAAAGATCTAGCTTGTCCATTGACTCTCTTATCTGGGTCACCAAAAGTAGAAACCTGGAAGGCAGAACACTGGATTCTGGCTTCACCTCTGCCCTGGATTTGCTGGTTGACCATGAGCAAAGCTTGTCCTGCCTCAGTCACGTGCTGCAACCTTCTAGTTTTGTACTTCCTGAAAAGCTCTGTTGCCAGCTGACTAGAAGAGCTACACAAAATTAGAGAGAGAGAGAGAAAGAGAGAGAGAGAGAGAGAGAGAGAGAGAGAGAGAGAGAGAGAGAGTCTTGAATTCTGCTCAGCATCACTTTTGAATAAAACTACTGTACAAACTCCCAAATGAAGGGTTGGCTGATGGAAGTTTCTGCATGCCTATACCACCAGTTGAAGAACTGTGCTAAAAGAAATGTAAACACTAAGATTATCCAGCCTGGAGATACAAAAACAGTGGTTGAGGGAGCTGGAGAGATGGCTCAGCAGTTAAGACTATTGGCTGCTCTGCCAGAGACCCAGCACCAACATGGCAGTTCCCAACCATCCATACCTCTAGTTGAAAGGATCCAGTGACCTCTTTTGGTGCATAGATATATGTGCAGTCCAAACATTCATATACATTTTTTTAAAAAGTAGTTGTAGTCTGAGCATGTTATTAGATACCTGTAGCCCCTGCATTTGAGAGGCAGAGGCAGGAGGATTGCCACTACTTTAATGCCAGCTTAGACTGCATAGTGAATTCCAAGCCAGCCAGAACTACACAGGAGACTGTCTCAAAACAAACATGGCCGTAAGTGTCCCTCCAGGTAGAGAATGACAGAGTGAGGGAAGCAGACCTAGATTGGCCACCGAGGCTCTGTGATTGTTTTTCCAACACCCTAGCTGGCACTCAGCCTCTGCTCTGTGCTGATGTAGCTGCTTCTTTTCAGCTACCGTGTGAAGACCAGATCATCCTCCTCAAAGGCTGCTGCATGGAGATCATGTCCCTCCGAGCTGCTGTGCGCTATGACCCAGACAGCGAGACTCTAACCTTGAATGGGGAAATGGCAGTGACACGGGGCCAGCTGAAAAATGGGGGTCTTGGGGTGGTGTCAGATGCCATCTTTGACCTGGGCATGTCTCTGTCATCTTTCAACCTGGATGACACGGAAGTTGCCCTGCTTCAGGCCGTCCTGCTGATGTCTTCAGGTGAGTGTGCTAAGATTCTCAAGGGTGTGAGAAGAGCTTTGTGGGATGGGGGTGGGGGGTCTGGTGCTAATTCACATCACTTAATGGGTTGTCTATCTTATCTGGCTCTCCTCCATCAAGAAACTAGAGGCATCAATTGACAGAGAGCTGAATGAGGGATATCCAGGGTCTGACGCTTTATACCTCTGGGTGGCTTGGAACTCACTCATTGCATAGACCACACTGGCCTCTAACTCGGATGCTCTTTGAAATTGTTTGTGGAAACAGTTATAGCTGTGGCATTTCAGAAGTGTGTTTTCCCTTGGCCTTGGATTCTGACAGAGCTAGCTAGCTACAAGTCCCAGCCTCACTCACAAAACATTTGTATTGTCCCGACCAGCATGTTACCATCCAGTTGCCTGAATTTGCATATCTCCAAATAAAATTGAAATTAGAATATTTACCTCACTGTATTACTGTGAAGATTGGCTAAGGTAACTAATTTAATTGGGTCTTTAATTGGATCTTGCCCAATTAGGATAGGGAAAGGGGGGCAGAAGCAACTAAATCCCTGTGAAATAATCCCCATTTGCAGACAGTTCCTCTACCACTGCCTGCTTCTGCCGTTGCGGATGCTAGGTATGGGTGTGAGAGACAGCACCATCCTATGGATGCCATAGCGCAAGTTTTAGTTTCCTCATACTGAACAGCACACCAAAACTGAGTGCTTAAGACAGAGATAGCCAGAGCTGGAGCTGAACATGGCTGCCGAGGTTGCTCCCAGCAGCCTTTCCTCTGAAAAACTACTCAGACCCTTACATGGCTGCTGGATCCCAAGAGGTCGGGCTTCAAGTGTGTGAAAACAAAAGCTGACCAGACTTAAGTCCCACAGCATCCATCACTCAGCCACATTCTATTGACCGTCTAGCCCCAGCTCCAGCACATTTAACAGTGACCTCACCCGGCACCCCACCAGGGAGGACATGATGCTGTCTTTAACCTGCTGCCATCCTTTTAACCAACATCTGTCAGAACTCTAGCTCCCTACAGTGGAGGTTTAATGACAGAGCTGACTCATCCTCTTCTTATTGGCATCATATTAAATAAATGAAAAGTACACTGCATTGTTTAAGGGAAGCTAGTCTTGAAATACAGAAAATTGCTTCATGCTCTCCTTTTCATTTCAGAACAGGTTACGTTTATTTATTTCCTTAGTACTTGTCATTTTCTGTTACTGTCTGCTTACCTAACCTTATCTCCCTCTCAGCTGGTTACACTTAGAGGCCATAAATGCATTGATCCAGTGTTCAGGAGACTCTGAAACTGTTTATGGGGTATGCAGCCAAACATCTACAAAGACCTGAGTCACAGACACCTTCAGAGTTCTTTATTGAGCTGAAGCTTAATAAATATTTTTAAGCTGATCTAGAAATTCATTTCCTACATAAAATTTAGATATGGCAGATATTTTTAAAGCAATAATATTTAAAATTATGTTTTGGAAATTTTCAAATATAGACAGTGAACTTTTTGGGTGACTTGGAACAGACTCCAGGGGGATCCATTTTCCTAATACCTTCTGTTCTCACCCTGGTGTAACCCCCTTCCTGTGACTTGCTTTTAACCAATAGAACCAACATATACACTGTTATACCTCATGAGAGTCTATATGTAACATAAAATTATCGCAACCAGACTTATTCTACCAGGGCCTCGGAGACTTTAAGAGATTAACATCCCTGTAGAGAAAGTTCACGTGGTGGGGGAACTGCACAGCTGGTATCCAGGCTACAACCAAAGGTCATGTGACCCTGAGTGCTTCAGGGAACAGAGAGTCCTCAAGGGAAGATGATTTGGAGCCTCTCTAAGGGCTGCCTTTGTGATACAGCCTCTCTAAATTAAAATAGAAATTGAACATATGTGGGAATTATAGTCACAGAGGGAATGAAAGCAAGTTTTAAGCTAAGTCATTATTGGTACAAAGACACATTTAAATAATGTTGATTTACACAGGAACGAAGCTATTTCTTCTGCAATGTCTTCTGATTGTATGCCCTAAATAAGGCAGAAAGAGTCAATGTGAGGCTAGTCTGACTTTAACACTGTTCCAATCTTTACTACCCTGTTTTTAACAAGAAAGTGCTCAAGGGCACAAAATCTTTAGCAAGAACCTTTGGCTTTAATAAAGAAGCTTTTATTATTTAATAAGTATTTCTGCAGGCGTTTGTTTTCATAGTTATCATCGGCTTATGGAAAATGGATTTTATAACTGTATAATAAGATGTTTCCTCCCAAATAAGTCGGTAAGAAGAGAGAATAGGGAGAGACAGCAAATATATCTGTTTCTACATTACCATGACAAACACTCCATAACACCAACTTGAGGGACGGAAGAGTTACCTTGGCTCATGGTTCAAGAAACTTGTGTCCACAGTTGACTGGTCCCATTGCTCTCAGGCCTGTAGTGAGGAAGGGCATCATGATAAGAAGCACAGGGTTAAATGAAGTTGCTCACATTGGGGCTGCCCCCAATGCACACCCCTCCGCCACCAGAGCAACCACCTCAGCACTGCACCCCTCCCCCACCAGAGTGTCCACCTCAGCACTGCGCCCCTCCCCCACCAGAGTGTCCACCTCAGCACTACACTCTCCCCACCAGAGTAACCACCTCAGCACTGCACCCCTCCCCACCAGAGTGTCCACCTCAGCACTGCGCCCCTCCCCACCAGAGTGTCCACCTCAACACTGCACTCCTCCCCCACAAGAGTAACCACCTCAGCACTGCACCCCTCCCCCACCAGAGTGTTCACCTCAGCACTGTGCCCCTCCCCCACCAGAGTAACCACCTCAACACTGCACCCCTCCCCCACCAGAGTATCCCTCAGCACTGCACCCCTCCCCCACCAGAGTATCCCTCAGCACTGCACCCCTCCCCACCGAGTGTTCACCTCAGCACCGCACCCCTCCCCCACCAGAGTAACCACCTCAACACTGCACCCTCCCCCACCAGAGTATCCCTCAGCACTGCACCCCTCCCCCACCAAAGTATCCACCTCAGTACTGTGCCCCTCCCCACCAGAGTGTCCACCTCAGCACTGTGCCCCTCCCCCACCAGAGTAACCACCTCAGCACTCACCCCTCCCCCACCAGTGTCCACCTCAGCACTGCACCCCTACCCCACCAGAATATCCATCTCAACACCGTGCCCCTCCCCCACCAGAGTATCCACCTTAGTACTGCGCCCATCCCCCACCAGAATATCCATCTCAACTGTCACCTTGGTGTCTGCTACTCTACATCCCAAGCTGCATTCTTACAAATTCCTAGGAGCAGTGAAGTCCTTAGATCTGTAACTGAGTCAGACAAGCTCACTCCTTCCACCTCTGAATTCATATCCCTCTTCTTCCTCCCCTCAGATCGCCCAGGGCTAGCTTGTGTTGAGAGAATTGAGAAATACCAAGACAGTTTCCTGTTGGCCTTTGAACACTATATCAATTACCGGAAGCACCATGTGACACACTTTTGGCCCAAACTCCTGATGAAGGTGACAGACCTGCGGATGATTGGAGCCTGCCATGCCAGCCGCTTCCTCCACATGAAGGTGGAGTGCCCCACGGAGCTCTTCCCACCTCTGTTCTTGGAAGTATTCGAGGACTAAATGGACTGGACAGGCTCTTGTCATTCCTGCCGCACGACTGGTGTCATTGCATTCCACCTGTAGCTTTCTGTTGTTGTTTCTTCGTTTCTTTGTGTCGCGTGAGATCATCAGAGGGTCAGCGGGTCATCAATGGCATAGACTTGGATGACATGGTCCTTTGAGTGTGGGTCTTTGTAACCATTGCGTTTTCTTCTCCAGTCCTTAGTGTGAATGCTTTGAAGGGTTTACAGCACTGCAGGTTGAGTGGGGGACAATCATTATTTCACCAGCACCAAGTCATCACCAGCTCCCATCTGTCCCTGGGCAGACACAAGCAAGCCAACTGGCATTACAGAAGACTAAAGAAGCCTTAAAACCGCGACCACAGTCATCTTGATCCAACGCGATCCAGTTCTGATGTTTGCAAGGCGAAGCTTGGCAGAGCTCAGGCTGCCTCAGGTCGAGCGTGGCTTTCAGCACGTAAGTGAGGAAGGAGCAGTTTCCACTCAGGAGCTCACCGTTTCCAGCACCTTTACTCTCTAAGCAGCCTGACTTGGAATGTGCAGGAATATCCACACCATAAGGAATCAACTTTCCTTTCCATGGCCTTTTGTAACCTTGTGATTTACTTCAAGTTACACAAGAGTATGACTTGAAGACATGCAGGTACTTGATTGATTTGAGGCCACAAGGAAAGTCTTTTTTTTTTCAGTATACCCATAGAGCTTGGAAATCCTCATCAATGTTACAGCAGAGTTTCCGAAACGCACGTGGTGCTACCTCAAGCAGGAAGGCACCTTTACCGCTCAGATAGATTCACAAGCCATTCCCACAAGGCTCAAACCTGTTTACGGAGTGCTGTCCCTTTTTGATGGCCTAAGAACCAGGCCACTCCCTGGCTTGGTTCACAGACATTTTATCCAGGCTGTGTCTGTTGAGCTGATGATGTTTCCCTGTAGGTTGGATCTTCCAATCGGAGAGAGACAAGTTCATATTTTCCAGTCTTGTTTGGAAAAATCCCTGGAAAAGACCAGTGCAGGGACAATCCGATTCAAAGGAAAAGAACTACTCATGGTGTAGGCTATCTGATGAGGGAGACTGCTCCCCCTGGATCAGCAAGACTTTACTTATTCACAAATGTCTCCCAGTCCCATCCCGTCCCTGTCCCCCAACTCCACCCCAACTCTTGTGGTCCCCCACCTCCCCAGATTCTGAGGCACTAAATAGCTCCTCTCTCTCTCTCTCTCTCTCTCTCTCTCTCTCTCTCTCTCTCTCTCTCTCTCTCTCTCACTAACTCTTCTGTCACACACCATTATCCTGGCAAATATTCCTCATAAACCACAGCAGACCATGCATAGGAAACACCATTAACTGCTGCCCGGCCTATCCCCAGTGACCGTGCAGAGTAGATGTTTCTAAGCAACAAGTAGTGACAACTTACCCATAAATGGGCAAAGACTGTACCCATGCAACTGAATGTACCGACTCTTCACTGACGTCGCAGATGTGAACTATTCCTTGCCTGCCTTTCACTGCCTTAGCCTGGAAATGCTGGGAAAAACAAGCCATATTAGCGAGAATTACCTAAAAGCAAAGGAAGTCACTGTGAAAAGCAAGGAAACTCACTTCTTTCCACTGGGCTTGGTGGAGCATCTTTGGCCTCACTGGAAGTCAGGGTACCTGAGTTCTAGTTTGTGCTCTGCGGCCTGGCTGATTTAGGACCTTACAGTTTCAGATTTCTTACCTCCGGGTAAAAGAGTTGATCTCCAAAAACCCCTCTTATCTCCCTATTGTTTGACTTTCCAGGAAAGGGAGGAGGTGTCTTTGAAAGATTCCTTTTATATTCAAATTTGTAGCTTCAAAAAGGAATGTATTTGGGTGCTCAATTTGAGTGAGAATGGGAATTTGACTCAGAGGAAGGCAGAATGGCCTCAGAACACCAAGGCACGGCGCTGTAAGTCCCAAGAAACTGTGGAAATAATGGAGGAAGTGGAACGGTTTGTGGACTAACGGATTTAGCCTGACTTCCCAGATAAAAATCACTGTGGACTTGGTGTAGAGATTAGATACAAGCAAGAAGCCCCATAGACTCGTGTTCAAACATCTGTCAGAGGTTTGCTTTCCCAGGCAGCTGGTACCCAGCCTCCTCCCTCAGGAACTTCATTAAACATCTGTTCCCTATGTCAACTCTCCTGGAACACCTCTGTCCAGACAATAAAAACAAACTTGCTGTGAGACCAGTTCTCCTTCCAGAGGGAGAGAGAGAGAGAGGAAGGCAGGCAGGTGAGCCCTGCACAGGCACACAGACTTCTGGGACACCAGAGTTTCTAAGGAAGTTTCCTGATTCAGATGGTTTTCAAAGAGCATCAGAAACCCTGGCATTAGTGCAAGATTTGAGCCAGGGTCATTCAGAGTGCTGTAAGGATTAAGCACTGGGCTTTAGCCCAGCCCTCACTCTCCACCCATCCACAGCATGGCGGCTCACCTTTCAGGGGCAGACCTGGCTCTAGCAAGCATGTTGAGGGCTGAGTACTGAACAAGACATGCAAGCTTCAGTCTTCTGGTGGGAAGAAACCAGAAGGGTAGGAGGTCAGGATAGCCAAAGGCACGCCTTCGAGAAACTCATTTTGTGAAACTAGATTGTGAGGGATTTGCTCCCAAATTCTTTTTCTTCTCTTTTTAAAAATCATTCTCTTCTAATCTTGTCTAGACTTTCAAATCAAGTGTGGACGTGGTGGCAAGAACCTTTACACCTGCTCCACTGTGGGGAGACATTCCAGTCAAGGAGGGCATGCTCATCCTGCTGGGGTGCTCACTTATAAATGGTATTTATGGACAAGAAGGCTGTGCACATGCAACAGACATGTGCGTGTGGACACATGTTCGTACATCTGTTCGTTGCCTCAAGTGTACTTTGCACTTCAGTTTAAATGTGCAGAACTTCCAGAAACTGGAAGGAAAAAAAAAAAAAACTTCTCAATGATTCTGCTGAAAACACCATGTGCCGCCTCTGAGCTTTTTCTAGTCCCTTGAGTCTCAGTCCTCAGTGATGCGCTTATGTGATGAAGCCTAAGCCCAGCGCATCCCCGCCTGTGGCCCCGGCCACCTCTGTCCCAGTGCAATCTTGGGGAGGGCCAGGCTGGCTCTGCTCTACGGCGTCCTTCTCACAGTGACCTGAAGGTGGCGCTGCCTTGGCCTCCTCACACTCAGCTCTCCCCAAGCCAGCCTCATGACCTGCTGAGCCTCTTCAGAGTACTTCGTTGTCACTAAGACCTCCTGATTCTGTGGAACTCAAACCTATCCATGTCATATTGACCTTTTGCTGCATGAGTCATAAATTATGAAATCAGTCTTATGGTTTTTGAGATGTAGCCAGCGTTTTGTAAGGCTAAACCTTTTTCATGAACTTAATTTAAGTGAATAACCAAACTACCAGTCCTCCTCCAATGAGAGATGACAGACAATTAAATCTCTGCCCTTTGCAGTGGCGATGGCATCAGGTCCTAAAATAAGCTCATAATTTTCCTGTTATTTTAATAATATGGAAATATTAGCATAGTGTTTCTTTTGATAGTGATAGACTGATCCATATTTAAATTTTATAGAGAAGAAATTTTATTGTACTGTGATGTAGATATTTATTATCCAGGTAAGGATTTGCCCGGTGTGTATTTTTTACAATTGAAACATTTTACTTTAATCTTTAAAAGAAAAAAAGACTATAAAAATATATACATATAAAAAAAAAGGCTAGGGAGAAAAAAGGTTTGGCCTTATCACAGAATTTTTACTGTGTTGTATAAATGTTTGCAAATGAAAAAAAATTACACATTTTTAGTGTGTTTCCACATTAATTAGTGCCGCCTTCAGGAGCAATATCGTGCAGTAAACACTGTTTGTGGCTTTCTGTTGCACAGCTCAAACTGACCCCACCTTATGCACAAGACAATCAGATGTGAGTCTTTCCTCTGAGGACACAGACAATACTCAACAGAGCACAATGTGAAGCAAAGAACGAGATTGTAGGCATGCGCGGCGCTGCTGCCAGAGATGATCAGGGCGCATGCGCACTCATGATGGCCTTGTGCCACTGCCTCCCTTTGGCTGTTCTTTGTGACATTGGCATCTTTCGCTTGACATCAAATAGCCAAAGTAGTTCTCCATGTTTTCTTCAGAGAAGACCATTCTTTTTCCCATCATGTTTTCATGCCCTGAAAATCAGAAAACAAAAACAAAAAAGATACGGATGGAATAGAGAGATTAACAGTTAGTGGAAGATTTGTGTTTTGCAAACAGTGTTAAGTGATATTGCTATTGCTAGATTGGTAATATTTTTTTTCAGCCTAAAATTGTTGAAATCTGTGATCAAATGTTTTAAACTATCCAAAAAGAAAATTTGTATATTTGGGAAAATGGATTTTTACATAGCTTTTGTATGCAGATATTAAATTGTAATTATGAATATAGTGGGCGTAGGTACTCAGAAGCTTAAATTCTAAAAAAGAAAAAGCTTACAATGGACACATTTGCCTGTCTCTTTCTTTAACTGTTTCCTGGTAGATGGGGCTGCCTCCTACCTCAGCACTGAAGCAGGGAAGAAATTTCAAATACAAGGCACATCTACTAAGATGAGCGAGTTCACCTTTAGGGAGCATGTGGAGAGAAGGGAGAAACACAGACAGACAAACACAGACAGACAAACTGACAAATAAATGTCATCAAATCAGGTACTCAAAACATCAATAGAAATCTAAGGCAGCTCCATTAAAGCAGTGTGTTGGGGTTCTCAAAAGAGAGAATAGAGTACTCAGAGCACAGGGGAGTGTGCCTTAGGATAAGAACAATTAGCATCAAAAAGATTATGTCATCAAATCAGGGCTTGCATACAGGAAAGACCAATGGGGAAGCTAAGTTAGTCATCTGGAGGTTTTGGTTGGGAGTTCTCTTCAAGGCTGAACTTTCAACAGCTGGGCTCCTGTCAGGGGATAAGTAGCAAAGTCCTTTGATCTCGAAAAGATGCCCAGGATTTATCTCCCAGCTGTGCTTATGGACACAGGTTTTTGCTTTAACAATTTACTCTCCTGTTCTCAAGGATATGGTATTTTTACTCTTAGGCTGAGTTACAATCCCTGTCACAGAGTTGGAGATAGGAGGTGGGGGGGAGGGTGAGCAGCTCAACCCCAGACAAGGAACCCTGGAGGACACTTTGACTTAAGCATACTTGGGCCTGAAAGAGGGGTACCCACAGAAAACAGAATCAATCAAAGGCAATTTTCCCAGAATATTTGTATGAAACTTAATAGAAACCAATGGAAATCTTCTTCCATGTGAACTTCACTTAATTCAAGGATTTTGTGTGATAAGAACACAGTAAAATGAAGGTCGTTGTCTCCTCTCAGGCTTCTAACAACATTTCCTTTGTGTTTTCGTGCATACAATAAGTTGCCATGAGGAAGGCAGATGTGTGTAGAAAAGAAAAAAAAAACTTCAGAATAACAAAGTAGTCTGTTCTAGTGCTCTTGGATGGGGTGAGATAAGAACCATTCTTAGTCTTGACTCCAAGTCATATAGACGCTGAATGCCTTCCTCACACCAAATACACACAGTCATGTGTGTTCTCGGGGCTTATGACTCTGGCAGTGGCTATTCTGAGCTCAGAAGAGATGGCAGGTTTGGTTTCATTACCTGCACTAAAGCCACACAGGACTTTTGTAATAATAACACATCACAACATGGATGCCTGCAGCCCCTGAGAGACATCCACTGATAAGTGAGCTACTAGTCAGACTTTTCAGGGAATTCTCCTGTTTCTCCCACATATTAACACCACTCACTAGTCACTGAGTACTTGAGAGTCCCAATGGCCACCTAATAAATGTGTTTGGGTATTTTTGCTCCCAGCCCCAGACCTTCACTGTAATGTTAGGTTATGTGATGCTGGCCAGCCTTGTATGAACACTACTCTGTCCTACGAATCTTGCTTCACCCCTCGTTCTACCTCTAATCCTCCAAAGCACAAGAGGGAGCATGAATTTTCTGATGATAGGCTAATGCAACCCATTGTGGTGATGCTCGATGCTTGCCTCCCAAAACCACTCACCTATCCCACTGCAAACAACCTACGTATACCTACAGAAAGGCTACCTCAACCCTCCATAGACTAGATCCACTGCAAATGCACTCACTGGGTTTGGCATGAGTGATGGTTTCTCCTTGTGGCATTTATATATGGTCCCAATGGCTCCTAGAGGCCTAACCCAAGGGTATTTTTGTTTATGTGCTTGAGACAGTCTCTCTGTATAGCAAGCACTGGCTGGTTGACCTTGAATTCACAGAAAACTGCCACCCTGTCCCCCTATCCCCCAACCGCTGGTATTGAAGGCATACACCACCACACACTAAGGTATTTTGTCTTCTAAACACTTGGGAGTCAAGTTTAGGGAAAGCTATGATGGATGATAGAAGGAGAATTTATAGCAGTGGGGGTCAGGCATCTGAAAAGGGGGAGCTGAGAAAACGGGAAGATGTAAGTATTTGCCTTCCAAG
This sequence comes from Mastomys natalensis, assembly GCA_021653895.1. NCBI lineage: Eukaryota > Metazoa > Chordata > Mammalia > Rodentia > Muridae > Mastomys > Mastomys natalensis. Next base: position 910,193 of record JAJTUV010000313.1, on the reverse strand, counting down.
AGGAAACAACATGCTATACCACTCTCAACCTTAAACAATAAAATTATTGGTGAATGAATGGTGCTGGTGAGTTTCTTTGGGAATCATATTGATATGAAACTGGAGGGCCCCAAAATGAAAGGAACCCAATAGGAGCACAAATATCCCTGATCCATAGGTTTCTAGAACTGGTCTGTTTAGTTTCAAAGAACTGAGAGGTTTTTTTTAATAATACTTCTCTTCATTCTTTAACAATCACAGGTGTACATACAATCGTGATCATATTCCTCTACTCCTCTTCCTCCCACTCTCCTCTCTTCCTTTTGGTTAATAACCCATGTAACAGGCCCCAGACCTCAGCATAACTGATGCCATGATGGAGTTGCATTGTGTCAAAACCACAATGAAGACTTGATCCAACAAAATCCATAGTTCTGAGAAAGCCCCTAAATGTACTAACCTTGCTTTTTGGCTTCTGTAGTTCTATTTATACCTGTTCTTGCTAACTGAGGTGTGTCACCCCAGGATGTGGGTTTTTTGCTTAAAAGCTCACCCTGAGGAAGTTCTGGGACTTCACTGAGGTCCTGAACACCCAGTGTAGTCACTGGCTGCCTAATAAAGGCTTTCTATTGGCTTAAACCTGTGCCTGAGTAGTTTTTCTGGTGGATACTTCACATTTCTGGAGGCCCCAGCAAGAACCCCAGAAACCAAACCTCAAAATACTAGGGGCTCAGAGCTCCTTGGAGCAGGTAAGAGTGAAATGGTCAAGCATCTCCTAGAAGGAGCACTCCCAAGATATTCCATGGCCCCAGCACTCCCTCTGATTAATTAATTTCTAAATAATACTTTGTGGTACGCATTTTGAAGTCAAGCTGTGAATGTGAGTCCTCTGCTTCCACCCTCTCAGGATGTCCAGATGCTGCTGCACATGAGCTAAAAAGATGAGGTGGAATCCAGAACAGGTGGGGTTCTATGGAATCTTGGTCCAGCTGGGAGTGAGTGCAGGGGCGAGGGAGGCAGAAGAAGGCCTTCTCTGAGGATCTTAGTGTACAGTTCTTTCAGGTGAAGGCCTTCTCTGATGATCTTCAATGAAACAACTCTCTGAGACGATCTTAGCTTGTGCTTTATTCAGGGTGGGTTTGAATGCATATACTTTGGGGTGAACCAGGAATACATATGGACCTTGGAGAGTAGAAAGGAGTTTTCAGGGTAAATGCTAATTATAGGCTAGAGTTTTGAAGTTCTGTGAATCCCTTGTTTGCATGGAGAGGCATTCCAGGAGTCTCAGGGGCTTGATGGACAGATTCTTATCTGGAGATGAATCTCACCAAGTCTACATGACATTGTGCAGGTAGAGGGTATAGGGATTTCAGGCTCCCCAGACAAGGTCAGAGAAAGAGAAGCCCTGCTGGTTAAGGGAATCCCCCATTTTACACAGAGTTCAGAAAGATATCTGGACAATGGTAGACTTTGACCTTAATTAGCAGGGCCCAACAACACTTCAGAGGAATCTGACACCTCCAGCCCAAAAGGGAACAAAATCAAGTCACTGGTCTGTCACTTCCAGAGGTAAGTCTGGTTATGGCACTTCTATTTAGGACTCAAAGGAGAGGCAGGATGGTGACAACCACTGATCCAGTGTCCAGGATCCATGCGAGATGGTACTGGACTCCCCTCGTCTGTTCAGATGTATGAATGTGAGATGGCCACCGCTGGTTGTATTTACTGTGTCTCTATGTGTGTTTCTGTCATGGTGTTGGTTGAACAAACAGATTTAAAATGGAAGGGGGAGTGAGCCATGCTGGGACTGTGCTCTAGCTGCCCTGAGATGTCACAGAATTTCCTCCAGGCTTATGGGCTATGGCCCAACTCCAAGGCACAATGGAAGATGACAACTGGGAGACTGGCCACCCTAATTAGTTTCCCTGTGTTGACCAATGGCCTTTTTTCTGGAGAAAGACCTGTGCCCCCTTGCTAGAGACCCAATCCTTTTGGCTTGGCCAGGTCACCCACAAAATCCCAAACCTCTGCCTGTTCTCTCAGTCCCAATGGAGGAAATTAGCCTTCCTCTTCCTGCTCCTGGCTCTGACCGCTTCACTCCCACACACTCCTGATCTCACTCTCTGTGTGGAGATTAGGGAGGGGCTGGGCCTCTCATCCAGGGTTCTCTGCCATCTATCGTGTGCTTGAAAACATAGTGCACACATGGGGGAGGACATAGATCTCTGAGCCACTACGAACAGCTAGTAACATCAGGGCAAGTGCACATGCTGTCTAAAGAAAAAAAGAGAGTTTCACTCCTTCCTCTTTCATGGTTTATATCTACTTTTCATTCAGTGATCAGTACCACTGGAAAACTCAGAACCCACCATTCCCAAAAAGGAAGAGAAAAACCTCCCAGACTAGGCAGGAGCTGGGAGTGGGGATCATTATTGCCTGACAGTGCAGCCCAGATAAAGTGGGTTTTCTCTCCTAAGTGACTGGGACCCCAACACTGACCAAAGTAAGGAGAGTCTGAACAGTTTCATCAGATCTTTTTTAGGATTGAAGCTGCTGGCAGCCATCCCCAGCTATTAGAAAAGAAATTTCAAAAGTTAAAAGGATTTGAGAGTAAGACTAGGACTCAACTACTGGGAATTGCTCAAGAAATTTACAGTAACTGGGACTCTATAGATAAAATGTAAAGCAAAAGATAAAAGATTCCAGAGGGGAAGCTAGAGACACTAGCCAAGGAAGAGGGGAAAACTCCCCATCCTATGTAAGTGATTACACAGGGAGTCTTTGCCCAGACACCAGGACCCTGGAAGAGGCTGATGGCCTATCTGTCCAAAAGGTCCTGTCCCTGCCGGTTGACTGGCTTGTTTGTTTGCCACTACAGCCATACTAGTTTTTTTGTTTTTTTTTTTCTTTTAACTGACAAACTGACTTTGGGCCAGGAACTGTTCCTAACCACCTGCACTCTGTAGTGGCTTTCCTGAGGTGAACCCAAGAGAGATGAACATACGCACTTAAATCAGGCCCTTCTCCTGGACCAGCCCAGTATCCAATTCTGTAAAACAACAGCCTACTACGGCTGATAACCCAGCAGAATCACTCCAAGACAGCAGCCAAATTCGGTTCATCAGACTCAACCAACCAGATACAGGGCGCAACAGGTATGATTTCATGACGTTGCAGTGGACATAAACAGGGTCTCCCAGCATTGACATGAAGTAGAAACTTAATTGTTCTTTGGAAAGTCAGTTATGCTGGGTGATGTTTTGCTAAAGCAGACACGTGAAAGAACATTTCAGTAAGCAAACACAGAGGAAAGGCTGTTCTGCTAAAGCAAGCACATGAAAGGATGGGTGATGAAGAAATTTTGCTAACAACATGCATGTATTGGTCTGCCTTACATTGCACAGTTGAGCTCCATTTGTTGGGTCACCATAGAGAGTCCCAAAAAACTTCTGGTGGTGTATTGCATCTTCTCAATGCTTCTGTGGACTCGGGCTGATTGACAAAGCGATGTCAGCTGAGACAGACTCACATGCTGAGGCAAGACCCATGGAGGACACGTGATGTTTGGAGGGAGTATATACAGGACTCGATGGACAGTGATGGGACTGAGCTTGGCTTCCTTACATAGCTAAATGCTTATTGGTCTTATGTCTTCGCTGATCTTCACTTTGCTGAAAGAGTCACAACCAAGAACTTTTCCTGGCATTCCTGTTGGCCCTGGTCCCTCCTGCTGACTCATGCCAAGGCTGAGGCCTAGCTGTCTCTGCTAGGTAGTACCACTGCTGCTGATCCGTGTTTGCTCTCCCGACTGTACTGAACTGGACTGCTGGTATATCTGTGAAGTGTTTGCAAACAGATCAAGCTGCCACTGCTAACCTATGAATTAAACTGCTAATTTCCTAAAAATGCACATGGGATTTGCTCCAAACAACTATTCCTAAACAGGTCCACTTCCCCATATCCATTCTTTTCCACTACCTCTGGAGGGTGAAGGACTAGAAGAGAGGTTAAAGCTTTTAAGAACCATCATTAAAAATAGGTGTTGAAAAAATTAAAGTTACAGTGACCTGTGAGGAGAACCCTGTCACAGGTCCATTGTCTGACTCCTCTGGCTCACAGCTCACCTCTTCCAAGCAGACACTGACAATGCAGAAGATACTTGTAGCCATTGTAAAAGATGGACTCCAGCAGCTACAGCCCTGGGGATGTTACCCCTGGAACTACAGCTGATGCATAATCTGCTCTTCTATTCTGTGGCTGGCGGCCCTGAGCCTTCAGCCTCTGCTCTGGGCTCTGCTGCCACCAAAGTCCACACTTCCTAAAAGTAACTGATGTAATACAACACAACCCATCAGACCTGAAGAGGTACTATACGGGAACAGATTTGTTCCAAATAAAGCCAAGTATTCTGGGAGCCACAATTGTCATCTTGGACAGGACAGTATGGGTCCAGTCTCTCAGCTTGGGGGCTTCAGCACAAAAGGCTGAGCTCCTGGCATTAAGTCAGGCACTTTGGTGGGGAAGGGGCAAAGCCCCATCTGTGTACACAATCCGAATGTATTTGCAGTAGCCCATGTCCATGGGACCCTCCTCTATGGTTGTGGCCTCTCCAGAGCTTGATTACTCTCCTGAACCTGAACTATTCCAGAGCCCAACCTATACACAAAGAAATCAAGTGGGAAAAAAGGAAAGATGCCAAACAGAAGCCAAATGGTATTGGTTCTTGCCAGACAAGAGGCTGTACTCACTTCCATTATCAGAAGACAGATGGTCACCAATCTCCACCAATCCACCCTCTGAGGGCAACAAAATGGCTGAGTTACTCAGATCCAGATAGTATAGATTTTTTAAAAAATCCCAGATTTTAGTTGCCCATCTCCTTAGAGTCTCACTGGTGCCCAGCCTTCATAGCCAAATTTTCCTAAATCTCACAAAGTTCCGAAAAGTTAATTAGAAACTAAACTGTCCCTAAAGGCCATAAAACTCAGGACATACAAACTAAATATGCCCTTGACTCGTAAAAATTGGGCCAGCCTTCTACCTTTTCCCTCCAAAGGGCCAGATGCACTTTATGTCTAGAAGCTCATGAAACAAGTACTAACCATTCCCTCCTCCAGTCCTTCAGGTCCTGCAACAGACTGGATGTTTGCCTGTCTGAGTCTGCCCGCTGTTCCAGCCTAGAAACCTTCTGTAGGTAAAGAAGATTCTGACAGAGAGGCTGGAACCAACATGAAGAAACATGGGTCCTCACCATCCATACAGCAGTGAAGGTTGCCATAGCTACCTGTGGACTCACCATACACAGCTGAAGAAGACTACAGAAGATTGTAACAGGTAGGTTGTCACCAGGTCTTCCAACCCTTCAAGATAAAACAGATATTGCTCACCCTATTTTGTCTTTTTTGTCTCTTCATGAGATAGCCCCAAACCCCCATAAGCCTGAACTTTGGACATGGAAATTAAAAAAGACTGGAATTAGGGAGCTCATAGCAATCTATCCACTGAGACCTAACCTAACTCTCAGGTAGATTTCTGTAAAATACTGTATCCAGAGGTGACTGGGGATCACTCAATTGCTCCTGGGGAGGAGCACAGCCCTCGGCTATGGGCCCACCCAGTAAAGAAAGGGGCTCCAATCTATCCAGTACTATGCCTCCCTCTCCAGCTGACAGCCTCAAAGCTGCCAAAAGCCGGATGAATAGATTATGTTTGGTGAGGTTGTGAAACCACATCCCTGGGGCACCCTGGTCCCTTCATAGTCCTAGAAAGGAAACCACCATCACCAACCTATTCTCACAGGCAATAAAACCCCATATCCATAAAGTTTAGGACCTGGCAGGAAAGCCAATGGTCATTATTGAGAAACTGGTAAGACCCAGAAGTCAGGTTATATTTGAATGGTCCAAATACCAGTTAGCAATTTACTATACAAAAGAAACTTGTGCCTATAGTAGTCTTGGTCCATCATCATTCCCAAACCAACACATCTTGGTACCCCAAAAATATGGCTTCCTAAGATGGCAAGCCCCCATACTCCAATTTCCCCAAGAATTCTTTCAGTAATCTCAAAGATAAAGACCCAGGAGCCTAAGTGTTTGGGATGCTAGAAATAGTTTAACAGTTCTTTAACCATTCTCAACCTGACATAGGTCAGGACTGCTGGCTGTGCCTGACCACAAGTCCCCACACTATGTTGGGATTGGAACCAATCAAACAATAAGTTCCACTTCTAACCCTAACAGCTGTAAATGGAACCACCTAAGCTCACCCTGAGGAAACTTCAGTGGAAGGGTGCCTGTTTCATGTCATCAAGATAACCCCAGGATAGTTTCCCTATGCAGATTACTGCAGTCGTGCACAGCAGGTTAATTCCAGGAAAGGTAGTTAAGTGTATTTCCTGGCCCAGAGTCTATCTGGTTTGCTTGCACTAACAGCTTACCCAAGTGTACATCTTCTAAATTGTTTTCCCTGGAGGAAACTCTACTCCTTTGCATCCTTGTATATGTTATACTATAGGTGTTCATCTATATAATGGAGAAGAGAGCAGGGTCTCCCTAAATCTAGGTTCTAGGCTTCCCCATACACTGCAAGCAATCCTCATTCTCATTCCCCTATTGATAGGGCAGGCAGAGCAGGCTCTGCTGCAGTTGGAACTTTAGCCCTAGCTATGGGGGATTAAAAACTTTAAGGAACTCAATATTCAAGTAGACATAGATGTAGGCCATCAGGAAAATTCTGCTTCCTGTCTGGAAGCCCAGTTAGATTCCTTAGCTGAGGTTGCTCTGCAGAATCAAAGAGGTTTGACCTCCTCTTTATGAAACAAGGAGGCTTTTGTATGACACTAGGAGAAATTTGTTGCTTCTATGCCAAGAAGTCAGAGATAATTAAAGAAAGTTTAGCCATAGTCAAAAATAACCTTCAGAAAAGAAAAAGGAGATGTCAATTATCTAACAACTGGTACCAATCTTTTGTTCTCCTAGTCCACCTGGTTAACTACTCTACTTACAGCCATGGCTGGGCCATTAATCCATTTACTGGTAGCTCTCACTATAAGATCCTGCTTGGTCAACTACCCACTTAGCTATGTAAAACAGATACTAATTCTGTTAAGTTACTGGTGCTAAGAAGATAATATAACACCTTGACCCAGATGAATCTATTATTTGACTCATACCCGTAGAACCAGTGGGGAATGTAACAGACCCTCAGACATTAGTAGGTCTGAAGACCTTAACACAACTGACACCATGATGAAAATACCATTCAGGCCTTGGAACCAAGCATGTAGGCAGCATCACCTGCCAAACTGAGAACAAAGACCTCATTCATCAAAGTCTATAGTTCTGGGAAAGTTGCTAAATGTACTAATCTTGCTTTTTGGCTTCTGTAGTTCTGGTTCTAGCTACTATTCTTGCTAACTGATGTATGTCAACCCAGGATGTGGTTTTATGCTTAAAAGCTCATTCTGAGAAAGTCTCAGGAGTGCAGTGGGGTCCTGAACACCCAGTATAGTCACTGGCCTGCTGATAAAGGGTTTCTATTTGTTTAACCTATGTCCAAGTGGTCTTCTGTGGTGATTACCCCACAACACCCACTGAAACCAAGAAGTGCTGCCCACACACTCATGAGTTTGGATCTATCCACCAGAACATGTCCTGTTGAGATGACAACATTGTACAGTACTTCTCCTCATCCTCTGGCATTCTTCTAGTCCCCTCTTCATCAATAGTCCCTGAACCTTGGAGAACATTGATATAGATGCCCCATTTAGGGCAAAGTGCTCAACATTCACTTATTCTCAGTGTTTGAACTAGTTGTGAGTCTTTGTGTTAACCATTGCTCATTGCAAGAAAAAAAATCCTGAACAGGAAATTAGCACTAACCCTGGGATATAAACAAGTATTTAGAAGACATTTGGACAACATGAACATATAGCAAAACAAAAATAGTAGATGTCCTGCCCCCACCTTGTAGCCTATCATCTACCCTACTCTAACAAAATGGTAAAAATTATGACCTTCAGGACAGCCCTTAAGACTTTGGGGGAAAAAAACTTTGAAAACATGAGTTCAAGAATGTATAATTTCTCATCTATGCAAATATAAGAATGCAGTATGATTATAAGAGAGGCTTCACAAACCTAAAAGAAAAAAGGCAGCTGCACTATGAGTCAGCTTGTCAGAAAGATATGAAAGATAGAGATAGAGAGATTTGGGGGTACAGTGGTGGTGCACACCTTTAATCCCAGCACTTGGGAGGCAGAGACAGGTGGATTTCTGAGTTTGAGGCCAGCCTGGTCTACAGAGTGAGTTCCAGGACAGCCAGGGCTATACAGAGAAACCCTATCTCAAAAAACCAAAAAACAAAAAAAAAGGAAAAAAAATTTGGGGAGTGGGGATTGCAGGGCAAGATCCCACTCAGCTAAGTTTATTGTTTCTGCTTACAAACGCAAGCATATTCCTGAGTTCAAGATCAGCCTGGGACAGAGTGAATTTAGGTCTGTGGGTAGTGGGAATGATAAGCTCAGTGTAGGATCCCACCCAGCTAGCTTATTGTTTGTGCTTACAAAGGCAGGCAGATTTCTGAATTCATTTGTTTAAAAAAAAAAAAAAAAAGTACTTGCCATCTTTTTCTAAGAATCAAAGAGCTAAGGTTATAAAATGCTAATTCATGTGATAATCAAAAGAGACCCTGGGTAAATGATTGGATTGATGTGTAAATAAAAGACTAGACTTTGAGAGAGCTACCCAGATAGAACTGCTTGGAGAGCAAACACAGATCTTTTAGAATTTTTCCAGGAAGATTTCTGACTTTGGTCAGAAAATTCAAGAAATTTTTTCTAGCAGCTTTTCTGACTTTGGTCAGAAAACACATGAGCTATCCAGAGAACTTACAGAATTTTTCTAGCAGGAGAGATCTGTCTCAAGCAGACTACAGAGCCAAGTGCTATCTACAGAGAGCTTTCTGGGTTGCCATCTCAAGCAGACTACAAGGCTGTCATCTTGTACTCATGATTGACTTTGAGAGTTATTTTTTTTTTTGATGCTCCCCTACACCTCTTCCTCAGAACTCCTAACAAAGCTGAGGCTGGACATTGGTCCAGCCATATGTCCATACCATGACAATCATGCCATTATTTCACCAGAGGGTCTATTTTGCCTGGAAGATTGATACTGTAGCACCTTCTAAGATTGTGAAAGTTAGTGAGGAAGGAGGAAGATCCAGGTCAGTTCCAGTTGAATTTCTCTATACCCTATAATAATTGTATATGATGTCTTCAACAGTAGGATCTTACCATCTAAAGTGATATTAAAAATCAACAACAATGGCAATAACCTGTGTTGTTTGGAAGGCCTCTGGCTTCCCTGACAAACAACTCAAGGCAGGTCTCCTATACCTGGTAGTGAGATTTTTATTTTAATAACCTATATCTCCTGGGAGAAGCATTGTATGAAAAGTTTCTAAAGTCAATTTTGCCTTGCTTAGAAAGGACAGGGGTGAACCCTAGGAGACACATTCAGCAATGCTGCACAAAGACATAAGAATTCATGATTTTAGCATCCTGAAATGAGGAGTATGATTATCTCAGGTCCCTCCACTGGAGGCTGCCCACCCACCCAGAGAACAGCCAGGCTTTCACTGTCTCTTTTCTGAATCACCCACATTGCAGAATACCAGTCATTGTGTGATTAGATAACAGATTGTGAGGTGCCAATCAGAACCAAACTTCACAGGGAGAGAGAAAATCAAGATGATGACCACAGGGAACAAAAGAGGAGGGGAGAAGTTCCTGCTGCATGAGCACCTGTCCTGCTACAGAGCCATGTCTTCCATCAACAGTATGGACTCTGTAACTCCATAGGTCAGAAAGAAACAGTGTTCAGTGTGTCTTCCTGTCTAGCACCACAAACGCTCACAAGATGAATTTGTTTCTAGAGATCCTTAAATCTCTATCAAAATTCTGGAAACCTCTGCTCTAGAAAATTTTTATATTTATTATCCAGGCTATTTATAGAGTGATACACTACTGAGTCTCCTAAATGTTATCATTGGTACACAGGGATAAGATCAGAACTAAACCTGGGCTGACAGGAATAGAAAGCTTAAGAACCATCTTTTGTTGCTCATGCTTTGACCTCTAAAATATAATTAAAAACTTCCTTGGTTTCTTATGAGCCTGATATTGAACACTGAATTGCATTGTGTGAGGAGGGTAGGAAGTTGAATCCATGTTTTCCTTTTTCTCATTCCTCTAAGTCAGGAGGCTCAACTAGGACCCTACCCATTCCATATAAGACATGATCCAAGGGCTTAGAAACAATGAACCTACAAAAGGCTTGAAGTGGTATTCTTGGGTTCCTGTCAGATAGAGCCTTGTTGTTGCCTGTTAGCACACCTATGATTAGTTAGAAACTGCTCAAAAGCCAGCATCAACTCAAAAAAAAAAAAAAAAAACCAAAGTTGTGCCACAGTTGCCATCAGTATATGGAAAATTGTCCCCCAACACCAAACCAGTATGTTTAAGCAAAGACAACGAGAATATAAGAAAACCATAATCTCAAGACAAACACCCTTTCAGCTCTGCTCCAACCTGGTTAACATCACTCTGTGTCCTCAGCAGCTGGTTCCCTGCACCCACTGTCCCTGCTGCTCTGTCTTAGATTTTCCAGAAAGAAACATGTGAGGTGAGCCACAGGAGGATTTGGCTTGTGTGACACGTACTTTGAATGCACCATCATTCCATGTAAAAGCAGAAGAGCCAGAAAAAATAAAGTCTGCCATCTGTCTTGCTGAAACAGTCATCTAAGAAGCTCGTTAGAGAACCTCTGTGCAGCTATGAATCAGCCTGGCTGATCTGAGCCATTACCAGTGAGAATGATGTGCCAGAATCAAAAACAACAGCTCTCAATTGAGGACAATACAGCCAAATAAATTACAGGACAATCTAACATGCTGGGGACATGATGGTGCTGTCAGTTCATCCAGGAGCTATTAAAGGTCTGTATCATCAGTTTAGTCTCGGTTGACTTGCCTCTGGTTGGGACTATGTGCTGGTTGTTTGCCCAGGCACAAACTTATTTTAACCAAAATGAGTCCTAATCAGCTTGGCTGAGTAATAAGACAGCTAGAATCTACAGCCAGCATGCTGGCTTCTACAACAATTTATAGCTTAGAGGAGAACAGAACATTTTTGTTGTTGTTCTGCAATGAATTAATCCCTTTCCTACGTTCCAGGATGTTCTTATTCAGTGTTGTGAGGATAGACTGGGACCCTGAAATAGCCAGAGCATGGGGCAAGCATTTTGCAGTTCTTCTGTAAGACCTCAGCAACTTCTCTCTGGGTGTCTTAAGAGGCTCTGAGGCTGGAAAGATGGCTTGCTTTGGAAGCCTATCAAAACTAAGCATAATTAGATCCTGACCACTCAAATGTGTTGGTGTAACTTTTTCTTCTAAATAGTAATTATGATATCTATATACACATATACATATGCATATGCATACACATACACACATACATACACACATACACACATACATACATATACACACACAAGAATTGATAGCATATCACTTGTCGTATTTTTCCCCAATTCAGTAAGCCATGTCATCTCCAGAAGTCCCTGACAGATACATCTTGTGTTGACAGGAATACTGAGGCAGACATGGTGAGGAAGAAGAAACACCATCATTCATGAAAGTAGAGTGTGCAAAGCATAAGAACAGAATTCCTGAAGAAGCCTGCATGGTTGTATGAGGCTATAACCCAGTTTTCAGGAGGCAGATGCAAAGTATAGGAGCATGTGACTGTAACCCAGTACTCAGGAGGAAGACACAAAGTATTTTGACTGTGCTCACTCCACTTCCCCACTAACTCCTCTTAGATCACTCTCACCTCGTCCCAACTTCATGCCTCCTTTTAAAATAACCTCTCCCATAAAATCTGTGCTCCTCATAGATTCATAGGTGTGGGCCTATGCTCACATGAACTATCAGCATCAACTATGTAACTTAACAGGAAGTTCTCAGAACAAGAAACACAAATGGCTACTAAACACTTTTAAACCTATTCAACATCGTTGATTATTAGGTAAATGCAAATTAAAATGCCTCTAAGATTCTATCTCTGCAGTTGAGAACACTAGCTACTCTTCCAGAGGACCTCATTTGATGGCCAACTCGCAGCCATCTGTAATTCCAGTTCCTGGGTATCCTATCCCCTCTTTTGGACTCTGTGGGCACAAAGAACATATATACATAGACATACGTGTGTGAAAAGTACATGTATGCATAAAAGTTAAAGATAAATAAGTAAAAATAAAATAAAAATTCTATCTCGAGGTGTAGAGGAATAGCTCAGAGGCTGCCAGTGCTTTCTGCTGTAGCGGAGAACCCAGACTTGATTGCCGGCACCCACATGCCAGCTCAGGGCTGCCTGTAACTCTAGCTCTAGAGAGTCAAACACCTTTTCCTGGTCCCCACATTCCCCTACAGGCATGAGGCACACAAACATTTTTAATTTTTGTAACTAAAAAACAAAGTTAACATTTCATGTCACCCGGTCAGAATGTTTATGGTCAAGAATACAAATGACGACAGATGCAGCAGTGACGAGGACAGATGCAGCAGTGCGAGGATAGCTACAGAAGGGGACGCTTCAGAGTCTACACTAATGCAGTCACTTTTCAAAGCCATCTAGAGGCTTCCTTAGAAACTAAAAATAGAATTACCATGTGACCCAGATGTCTAACTCCTGGGCATATAAGACTTATATCCTATGAAGACACACTTGCTCATCCGTGTTCATTAACGCCCTATTCAATGGCCAGAAAATGGATTCAAAGTAAATGTCCATTAACTGACAAATGGATACAGAGTATGTGGTACACCTACTCAAGTGCACATGACTAAACTATCAAGGAAAATAAAATAATAAAAGCTGCAAGTAAAAAAGGGAACTGCAGCCGGGCGGTGGTGGCGCACGCCTTTAATCCCAGCACTTGGGAGGCAGAGACAGGCGGATTTCTGAGTTCGAGGCCAGCCTGGTCTACAGAGTGAGTTCCAGGACAGCTTGAGCTACACAGAGAAACCCTATCTCGAAAAACCAAAAAAAAAAAAAAAAAAGGGAACTGCAAAGTACCATATTGAATGAGGTCACCCAGGATCAAAAATACAAATGTCAGGTACTCTCAATTCTATGTGATTTTCAGCTTTGAGTCTTTGATGTTTGTATGTTTAACATGAAGCACACATAGAAGCCATTAGAAAACTAACCATAGAAGAATTTTGTTCTAAGAGCATAGAAAACATTTCAAAAGAATCATAACAGAAAATTTCCAAAACCTTAGGCAAAATCAATGCTAATCCACATATAAGAGGCATTTTGGTATCTGTACTCCCCCTGATTACCTATGCTCCAGTGTCATTCTCTTCCCCATATCCTGCCTTTTTGTGTTTATAACCCCTGTGTGAATAAGTAAATTATTATTTGATTTAAATAATTAAATAATTTTTTTAAAAAAAGGCATTTTGGAACACAAGACAGACAAGACCAGAACATAATGTCCCCTTCTCATGTATAACTAAGACACTAAATAGACAGAACAAAGAAAGTACAATGAAAGTGAAGAGAAATGCTAAGCCCAGAGAAAGGCAAGCCTAGTAGAATAACAGAAGGTAGTTCAGATGGAACTTTAAAGCTGGAAGGGCTTTGAATGATGCATTTCAAATTCTGAAAGAAAACACTGCCAACTTAGACTCAAATCTCAGACAGACTCAAATCTGTCATAACTGAAGAAAAATAAAAACTTCCCATGATAAGTGGCACACACCTTTAATCTAAGCACATGGAACACAATGGCAGGCAGATCTTTATTGAGTCTGTGGCCTGTCCAGGCTACATAGTGAGTTGTAAAACCCTGTCTCAAAATAAATAAATAAACAAAGAGACCAGCTGGCTTAGACTAAAGAAATTTAGTCTTAGTCATTAAGCCAGATCTGCAGAAGAGATTCAAAGAAACACTATACAATTAAAAGAAAAAATAAATCTATGCACAAGACCATGGGAAAGAATGAATTATGCTACAATAATAAACAAGAGAAGACAGAAAAATATACTTAAAAATCAACAAAATTACAGGAATCAGTACACACCATTCATGATAACTCTGAATATTAATAGTCTCAATTCTCCTATCTAAACACACAGACTAGTAGATTGGGTCAATAACCAGGAGATGTCTATTTATTGCCTCCATGAAGACTTCACCACAAAAGACAGATAGTCCCTCAAGTGAAAGGATGAGATATTTATATCCCAAGAAAGAGGAGCTAGGAAAACAGCAGTTGCCATTCTGATATTTGGCAAAACAGGCTTCAAAACAAAGCTAGTGAGAAGAAATAAAGAAAGCCACTGCACACTGATGAAGGAAGTCTATCAGGTATACATTACAATCTTAAACATGTATACTCAAACACAATTGAACCTAATTTCATAAAACAAATACATGTGAAGTCACAGGTTAAGCACAACACAATAGTTAATGCATAGTTCCAACACCCAATTCTCATGGATTGACAGATCATCCAAATAAAAAGTAAATTGGGAAACATATGAATTAAGTGGCATCATAATATAGATTATTATCGTAATTCATAAATAAAATGGACATAATAGCCATCTATAGAATATTCTGCCTAAACACTGCAGAATACTTGTTTTTCTCAACAGTACATAGAACTTTTCCAAGATGAGGCATATATCAGGAGACAGGGAAAAGGTTAATAAAAATATGAAGTGGAAATAATTCCTGTGTCTTTTCTGGAACACAATGGAGTGAAATCAACAGCAAGAGAAATCCTAGCACATACACAAATTGGAATGAAGCATGTGTCCTGGGAGAAATCAGGAAGGAAGTGCTGCACATTCCTAGAAACCAGTGAAAAGGAAAGCCAGCATCCTGACAGCTATGGGAGACAATGGAAGCAGCTCAGAGAGAGACAGTCATGGCTGTCACACACTGCAGTCGGAAGATCAGTAGACCAAATAAATCATTAAGCTCAGACAGAAACTAATGGAATTAGAACAAACAACAACAACAAAGCAAAGATTCAGTGTAGCAAAAAGTTGGTTCTCTAAGAAGACTTAAAAAACTGACTAACACTTAGTCTAGCTAACCACAAGAAAGACAAGATAGAAATTAATAAAACTTGATGAAAAGAGAGCCATTACAACAGAGACCAATGAAATTCAGAAAATCATTAGGTCTTACCTTTAAAATACATATTTCACTAAATTGGAAAATTCGTAAGTCATGGATGAATTTCTACACGTGTAGCACCCATCAAAATTAAACCAAGATGAGATAAGACTATTTAGCCAGACATATAACAAGTAATGAGACTGAAACAAGATCAAAATAACCCAACTATGAGAAGTACAGGCCAGGTAGATTTCCTGATGAATTTCACTAGACCTAACACCAATGTTTCTTAACTATTTCATAAAACAGACAAAGAAGGAACATTGCAAACTCTTTTTGAAAAGCTAGTATTACCCAGATAAAGAGTCAAAAAGAAGAGGAGGAGGAAGGAAGAAAGGAGAGAGAGAAAGTCAGTGACGAGACAGAGAGATTATAGACTAGTCTCCATAATAAACATAGACGAAAATTCTCATCCAAACACTAGTAAACTGAATTCAACAAAGCACAATGATCAATCATTGGCTGGTCAGGATAGTCCAAGTGACATTGCAAACAATATAGATTATTGATATAGCCCCTGATTGGCTCTCAAGGGCTGAGGGTAGGCAGGAAAGATTGCTTAGAACACAGAACTCAGAGGATTCAAGCAGAATCTGACCTGAAGTCATGCTTCCATGGTTCTAGAAAATACTATGCAAGCTGTTTAACAGTCTCACCCATCTATAACACCTGTAAAACCCAACAATTACCAGCATGACAAGATATGCATGAGGGTGCAAAAGTCCTGCTCACATGTTGGTAGCAATCTACTGCAGTCTAATTGAACCTAAGGCTCATGCAACGGGAGAGAAATCATGCTTGGTATGGGAAACCTACTCAGCTTCCTGGGGCTTGTGAGGTCACGGACCTTAGAAAATCGTCTGTGACCACCACTTTGATAGACCAGCACAATGTCTTAGAACATTCTAAGTCTTATCCTTATACCAGCAAGTAAGTGTCTGTAAAGAAACCTCTGTTTACAGCAAAGGAGACCATCACAGAAAACCACAAATGCATACAACATAGAGAGCAACAGATTGTGGAAAATCCAGAGTCAAGAGATACATGTACATCCCAGCTCCTGCATCTATGGTTCAGGAAACACAGAAAAAGAAACGGCAAAAAGAATGTAAGAGTTAGAATACCAGGAAGTCGGCTGCGATACAGTCTTCCTAGAAATGGCTGCATAAAGAAGCACAGAACAATAGCAATATAAATGGGCATGTTAATATGAAAAGGGAAATTTTGAGATGTCCCGCTCCTAGACAAGGAGCTACAGGGCAACTAATGACTGCTAGTAGACAAAAAATTAGCCTTTCCTAGGGATGAGTCCCCTTATTGGCTGTCAAGTTCAGAGTGGTCAGCCCTGAAACAATAAAAACCAACAACGAAAATGGGCTCAAAGGGTTGTATTTATATATTTTTGTGCATATATATGCACACACACACATATACATACACACACAGACACACACAGAAGCATATATACATATACATATATATATATATACACAGACACGCATACATGCATGCATACATACATACATAACAATAATAATCATTGAGAATGTGGTTGTGGGAAAAAAGTTAGAAGGGGATGGAGATAAAACAGAGGAGGAGTGATATAATTCTTTTTCAATGTAAAACATATTAAAAATAAAATTTTAAAAACTATTATTTGCCATGATCAAATTAGATTTATTCTAGAGATATGGAGATAGTTCAATATGCATAAATCAATAAATGCTGTAATTACCAAAGTCATATGAACATCTTGATAAATTCATAAAAAGCTTTTGACAAAAACCAACATCCTTTCATGTTAAAAGTCCTGAAGAAAAATGGAGTAAATGTAACAAATCTCAACACAACAAAGGCCATTCATGACAAACCAATAGCCAATATTATATTAAATGAAGAAAGACATAAAACATTCTGACTAAAATCAGAAAAAGACAAAAGTGTTCATTATCTCCATTCCTATTCGATATGTACTGGAGGTCTTAGCTAGAGCAGTAGGAGAGAAAAGAGGGGAGGGAAACTAGGGATACAAGCAGGAAAGGAGGAAGATGAAGTAGCTCTCTTCATGTGCACGTGCGTGCGTGTGTGTGGTGTGTGTGTGTGTGTGTGTGTGTGTGTCCCTAAAGACTCTGCCAGAGCTGATAAGCACTTTCAGCAAAAGAGCAAGCTACAAAATTAACATTTAAAAAATCAGTAACCTTTCAACATAGAAATGACAAACACACTAAAAAAGATCTCAGGGAGACAATTCCATTCATAATAATTTCAAAAACAAAAAGCTAAATACCTGAGAATAAATTTAACCAAGGATTCAAAGACCTCTACAATGAAAACTTTGAAACACTAAAGAAAAGAAAAACACTCGCTAGGTAGGCTCCCCGTGCCCGGGATTTGTGAAAATCAATACTTGTAGATCCCAATCAAAAAGCCAACTCATTTTTTCACAAGAATCAAGAAAACAAAATTCAAATCAAAATACAAAAATGAAGCCCAAAGCAATCCTGAACGAAAGCACTACTACTGACGGGGGTGGAGCTGGGGCTCAGCCGTTGAGAGCATGTCTCTCAGAGGACCCAGATTCAATCCCAGCACCTACATGATGGCTCTCAACCATCTGTAACTGCAGTTCTTGGGGGATCTGGTGCCTTCTCCTCAAGTCCATGAGTACCAGGCATGTACACTGTACATACACATAAACACATCCAGGCAAAACACTCATACACATAAAATAAAAATAAATAAATCTTTTTTTAAGAAGAATATTGCTGAGAATATTTCATTCCTAATTTCAAATTACACTAGTGGCCCACACTACTAACAACAGCATGCTACTAGCACAAAACCAGACGAATCAATGTCATAAAATAAAGAGCCCAGGGACAAAGCCACACAAACCCAGCCATCTGGATTTGACAAAAATGCTGGAGATACTGGACGTCTACATGTAGAAAAATTAAAATAACACCTTAACCTCTAACTGTACACAAAAATCAGTTCCAAGTGGCTCAAGGCCTCGACATGAGCTTTGAAACTTCCAGAGGGAAAGGTAGAGGGTACACTCCAGGACATCGGTACCGCAAACTCATCACGGTGTGAGATCCTGCACTCCAACCACCAGAGCCGGTTAAGCTTTCCTCCCTCCAGTCCAGCTAAGTGCACAACAGGCCTGGGTACCCTAAGGGGAAGAGGACATGGGGCAGCAGTTCACTTACCTACAAGTTATTTACCAGGGATGCCCCAGGGGAATCTCAAAACACCACAGGCTATTGCTTTTAGTTGTCTATCATAAGTAGATATTAAAACACTATTTCTAAAGATACCACATATTTGGTTCAGGACAGAAACCAAGCTGGAACTCGTCAGAAATCTTCCCTGCTGGCTAGCTATAGTGCCAGAGGCTGCTATATAGACCACAAGGAGAAAAGATTTCAATGACTTTACCTAGTGAACTAGTTTGAATAAAAATGGCCCCTGTAAACTCATACAGGGGTTATTTGAATGCTTAGTCATCAGGAAGTGACGCTACATGGGAAGGATTAGGAGGTGTGGCCTTGTTGGAGGAAGTGTGTTACTGGGAGTGGGCTTTGAGGTTTCAAGTCCACATCAGTTCCAGTGGCTTTCTCTCTTCCTGCTGCCTGAAAATCCAAATGTAGAACTCTCTACTTCTTCTCCAGCCCCATATTTGTATGAGTGCAGCCATTTTTCCACCATGATTAACAACTGACTAAACCTCTAAAACTATAAGTAGGCCCCAGTATAATGCTCAATATAATGTTTTCCTTTATCAGAGTTGCTGTGGTCATGGTGTCTTCGCATAGCAATGGAACACAGACTAAGAACACTGCAACACTAACCTGCCTGGAGAGATATGCTCACTGCTACAACAGTAGAGTGGCTATCATGGAGGTGACCAACTGCCTTCTGGTTGAATTTGAGGTCTGCTGCACAGGAAGGAATTCATGACTGGTACTAAAAACCTTTTCAAACGCCTACAGCTGGGAGGTGATAGGCCCTAAGGGGACCAGCTGCTGATGTTTACTAAATGTTCTGTCATCAAACTGTCTTCTAGCATTTTTGTTAATGCCTATAGGTTAGTACTGTTCTCAGTCTTACATAGAAAAGCTCCTTTTTTGCAATGGGAAGCAATTAATTCAGAGACTCCTAGCTAAGCAACATACTGAGAGTAAGTGTCTGCTTAAATGTCACATCTCTACCAATGCCTTTCAAGGTTTAGGAAACATGGAGGGAGAGGAGACCAAAAGTATGCAATACTCTACTTGTGACATAATTTCTCACCTGCATCCTTCTGGATTTGGAGGGGGTTGTTGTCTTCTTTGCTAACTGTATTTAGAACAAGGATGACATCTCACTGTCATTTTGACCCCTTCTTCCTGACAGTCAGTGATGGTGAACACTGTTTCATATACACAAAATGTATCTTCCCTTGAGAGGAATCTCTGCAGATCATTACCACTTTTAAAATTAGATGCTGTTCATGATTGTTATGGAATCGAATGTCTCATAGACATGGATATTAATCATTTGTTTAGGGGAATAGTTTGCCAATATTTTTTCCTCTTCTAGTATACTAAGTGGCCCAAACTCTATTTTTCCTTTGATGTATGGAAATATTTTTAGTTTGGTGCAAGCTTGTCTCTGTTTTCACTTTTCTTTTTCAAGGCACATTTTTTTTTATAAAAATCTTTGCCAAGATTAATGTTCTGAAGTATTTTCCATATGTTTTCTTTAGTAGTTTTATGTATCTCTTTGTATGGTGAGAGGCAGTAATTTAGTCTTTAACACATACTCTGTGTGTACGTGTGCATGTGTGCATGTGTGCGTGTGCATGTGCGTGTGCGTGTGTTCTCTCTAAAACCTAGTGGGAATCTAGAGAATTAGCTCAGTCTGTTAGGTACCTATCAGTACCTAACATGATAGGTACCATGTCAAGTACATATCACCACTGAGCCATCTTACCAACCCAGTTTAGTCTTAATGTTTATATGTCTTCCCATTTTTATCTCTATTTCCTAAAGATACTATTCTTTTTCTGATGTGCATTCTTAGTAAATATGTTGAAAATCATCTGGCAGTACACATGTGGATTTGCATGTGTTTTCGTTTCAGTTCTGATCTTTGTCCTTTTTTTAGTGATTTACATATTTTTATTATATTGCATTGGTGTTTGGCCTAGCCTGCATGTCTATCTGTATAAGGGTGATAGATCCTCTGGAACTGGGATTACATATGGTTCCACTGCCATGTGGGTGCTGAGAATTGAACCTGCATCTTCTGAAAGAACAGCCAGCCATCTCCCCAACCCCAGCTCTGATCTATGTGTCTTTTTAATGCCTTTGCCATGCTGTTTCCCCATGCTCTCCACTTGCTGGTTCACACAGCAGTCCTTTGATAAAGCAGTAAAATCACTGTGGGCAAAGTGCCTATAGAAATGGCACAGAACCTCTCTGAAAAATCCTCAAGCTGATAGAAAGAGCGTGTGTTGAAGAACAAGGGCTCACCCCAGGCAGTGCTGGGATGACAGAACCAAGAAAATGATTTCATCAAAGTCCAACTTGGCAAGCCAGTAAGTTTATCTGGGTTGTTTGCAGGAGTGTAGATGACTCAAAGGCATCACTAAAAGACACACCAGAGCCTTGGGGATGATCCCCAAAAGCAGCACCCTGAAGTTCCCTGTGTGACATGCAGGCATCTTGACAGGTTTAAAGGTCTCCTCTCTAGCTGTCCTTAATGCTTATATATCCTTGGGGTGCACCTTGTGGACCTTTCAAGTTGCAGGAACTTCTTGAGTCTTAAGAGTTATTCATGAGCCTGGTAATTGGGTTTACTTTCTGAGCTTTAACAAGCCTCCTTCCAGAAGCAGATCCATTATGGGATGTTTCATTTCAGAGGAAACTACTCCAGGACACAGGAAGGGCAAAACAGAACAAATCGATGGTTGCCAGAAGCCAGGAAGAGGACAGGGAACTACCTGTCAAGGGGCATTGGGATGTTTGCCACATGATTTGGGTACATTAAAGCCAATTAAACTCTGTGATTAAGAGGGACACAGTTTTGATTTACACAAATTATATCTCAATATATATGAGTTTTAAATGTATGAGTAATGTAAAGGCTTTACATCATATGAAATGTATGGGTTTTGCATACTCTCTACGTCAAGGAAAAATTCCAACATTACAGAATATTTTGACACATCTCTATATTAAAACTGATAGAGTTCTCTCAAAGCAATGGTTAGTTTCTTTTCTACTTTAGAAAAGAAAAGGATGAAAGCTACAGTTCCATAGCTTAAGAAGAGAGGAAAGTTAAAAGACTCCCACAGAAAGCAAAGTAAAAACGATCTACATATCTGCGTGCTGAAGTTCCCAGGGCAACAATCTCATTTATGCAGAAGATTCTACGTAGCCTATTGATTGGTTGGAGCTACAGAAAGTTGATTGTTGCAGATTCACAGCCAAAATTATTTGGGGCTATCTTTTTTATTCTTGTAATTTTTCATGTGTGTGTGTGTGGTGTGTGTGTGTGTGTGTGTGTGTGTGTGTGTGTGTGTGTGTGTCTATGTCTGTGTGTATCTCTGTGTATGTGCATTTGTGTATGTGTTGGTGTGAATGTATGCCACATGTACAGAGCCCAGGAAAGTGTCCTTGATTCTCTGAGCTGGAGTTACAAACAGATGGTCTCTTGATGTGAATGCTAGGAACTGAACTTGGGTCCTTTGCAAGAATGAGAATCACTCTTAACTATCTCTCCAGCCCTGTGATGGAGATATTGAATAAAAATGGCCTCCAGAAGCTCATACATTTGAATGCTTGGTCACTCGGGAGTGTCAATGCTTGACAGAGATTAAGAAGTGTGGCCTTCTGATATGGACATGGAAATAGGCTGCTTGGCAGGAATATGATATTTGCCAAGGACAAGGAAGTGGGCTTCAGGCGGGAATCTGACATTAGGCTAGAACAAAGAAGCAATTTCAGACAGGAATCTAAATTTTAGGTCAGAATAAGGAAGTAAGCTTCAGACATGAAAATTACTTTGGGCTTGAACAGGGAAGTTGGCTCAGATATTTTGGTCATCCTGAGAAGCCCTTAGGAAGAAGAAGAAGTGTGGCCTTGATGGAGGAAGTGTGTCACTGGGGATGGACTCTCGGGTTTCAAATACTCAAGTCAGGCCCAATCTCTCTGTCTTTCTCTGTGTCTCCATCTCTGACTCACTTCCCCCCACCCCTCTCATCCTGCTGCCTGTGGATTCAGTAATAGAACTCTCAGCTACCTCTCCAGCAACAATGTCTGCCTATGTGTTGCCATACTTCTTGCTATAACAATTATGGACTAAACCTCTGAAACTGTAAACCAGTCCCAGCTATTGTTTTCCTTTATAGGAGTTGCTGTAGTCATGGTCTCTTCTCAGCAATATAACCCTGACTAAGACAGCCCTCGTCTTGGGCTATCTTTAGTCCCTTTGATGGTTATTCATTGCTCACCCATCTGTTTAATCTAATACCCATTTCACAATCAAGAAAAACTTTTAGAAAGTGTTCTTAACACACTGCTAGCTTCCAACAACCCAAAAGCTGAGACAGTCATCAGATAGCATCTAAAACCTATAGCTTAAACCCCATCCCCCGTTATTTGATGTCTCCACCAGTGTTCTTGGCAAATCCTTTGTTTATGACTTTCTTTTCTCCTGTGACTATCAAACTTCCACAGCATACATACATAGACACTTCCACAGCAGACATGTCAGTCAGAGGGGTGAAACTCTGTGTTGCTGGGTCAGGGTCATTCATATTTGGCTCATATCGATCTCTCATTCTCACTGGACTGAGAGCTATTTTATATCTATGCAATGGAAATGAAAATACATAAAAGCTGAGATAAGCTGGATGCTTAGAAAAATTAGTAAAGTGTATTTGTTCCAATTAGCAAGAGAGAGGGAGTAAAATGACAAATTGATTAAAATAGTATAATGTGGGTGAAGAAACCCTCTGGCGGTGAGTAGAGTAGCTGCTTTAAAGGAGGGTGCTTCTGTCTCTGAAACAATGGTTATCAGCAGTATTCTATGAATAGCTACTAAAGTACAAAATGATAAATTGAGTTGACTCAAAAATACAACCAGTGAAAGAATGAATTAGAGTTGTAAAAATCTTATGATTCCAAAATAAATGGTACAAACGGAGCCAAGAGAGTGTTTTACGGTCCCAGCATGGATCTCAGTTTGGTTTTATAAGGTAAATGTAACTTGATCATAAACTTAAATGAATCAATGAAAGACAAGCAGACAGACAGAATCAAAGAAAGAGAACTAAATCTCATTTTGAACTTAAGTCCAAAGGTTGAAAATAAAATCCAGAATATAATGTAGGAGCTTAGGGAACAAATTTTGTTGAGGGATGCAGTCTAACAAGAGCCAGAGTGTATCCCAGAGGGCTAAGCCAGTGAATCATTGTGGCAAGGACACCACAGACTCAACACAACAGGCTCAACACAATGTGCCAAGCCTGGGCTATGAAACCACCAGACTCAGCATCAGGGAGCTTGTGTCCTAAGGGAAGAAATGCAATTCTACTGTAAAGAATGGCCTGTGAAGCAAGATGGAGCAGAGACTGACTCAACCAATGGAATGGGAATGGTCAACCAATAACTAGCCTAACCTGAGACCTATCCCATGGGCAAGCACCAGTCCCTAACACTAGTAATGATACTCTGTTATGCTTACAGACAGGAGCAAGTTGTCCTCTGAGAGACTCCACCCAGCAGCTGATGCAGACAGATACACCACAGCCAAACAGTGGATGGAGCTTGTGGACTCTTATGGAAGAGTAGGAGGAAGGATTGTGGGTCCTGAAGGGGATAGGAATTCCACAGAAAAACCAACAGAGTCAACTAACCTGGACATTTGGGGTTCTCAAAGTCTGAACCACCAACCAAAGAACATATGCCAGGTAGACCTGGGCCTCCCCACATGTATGTAGCAGATGTGCAGCTTGGTCTTCATGTAGGTTCCAAATTACTGGAGTCGGGGCTGTCCCAAAAGCTGTTGCCTGTACATATTCTTCTAGCTGGGCTGCCTTATCTGGCCTCAGTAGGAGAGGCAGTGCCTAACCTTGCAGAGACTTAGAGTGTCAGGGTCAGGGGATGCCCAGAGGGGTCCCTGTAGCAGAATTGTCCTCCAATTAATTTAAATGTTAATACAACAAGAAGCCTCTGCTTGGATAGCGAAAAGGAAGGTGGATCTAAGAGTTTCAGAGACAGACAAGGACAGGAAGAGTGAAGAAGGAGGAGGAAGACGAGAAAAGATGGAGAAGAGGACAACCTTATCCATGTGGCTTTATATAGCTACAGGTAGCTATGAATAGCATAAAAAGATAGAATAATTGAGATAACTTGTCTAATCTAGGTGGGCAACTTGTATCATTATCAATTGGCTCTGAATCTATTGTGGGGGCGTCTTGTGAATTGAGAATTTATTGATATATAAAACTGATAATTACAAGCTTCTAGAGTTTTGATTTCCTGGGTTAAGGGGATTTGTGACAGCTAGCCACATGGGTGGATGGCTGGGAAAGTATAAGTGGCTCTAGGGCAGGTGAACCAGAGCTGGGAAGACCACCGCCTGGGCTAGCCATGGAAGCAGCAGGACCACCAGGGCCAAAGAGTAGCCAGTGCCAGCACAGGTTGGTGATTTTTTTAATATTTCCCACAACAAGTCCCCCACCTACTTAGAGGAGAAGGGAAGGAGGAATGAGGGAAGGATTGTGGGAGCAAGGGACCTGGAGGAGGCAGCGAGGCAGTAAGCAGGATGTAAAGTGAGTAATTAAAAAAAAAAAAAGAATGGCCTGTGAGGAAAAGGTGTAAAAATAATGTTCGCCTGCTCCCCTTGTTGTATTTTGTCTTGTAATTTTTTTAAAACAGGATGTTCTGTCATCTTATTTGTTTTGTCTTGTAGTGTGCGTGTGTGTGTATGTGCATGTGCATGTACATGTGCAGGTATCTGTGGAGGCCGGAAATGATGTTGGATTCTCTGGAGCTGGAGTTATAGGTGTCTGTGAGCCAACCAGAGTGGATACTTGGAACCGAATCCAGGCCTTCTGAAGAGTAGGAATGCCCTTAAGGGCAGAGCCAACTTTGCAATCCTGTTTCCTAGTTTTGGAGATACTATCCCAGTGTAGCCTAGGCTAACCTCCAACTCAAGGTCCTACTGCTTCTACCCCTATGTGCTTACATCATGACCTTATAGGCATACCACCATGCCTGGCTCAGCATGTCTCTTTTCAAGTTATGCTAAAGTTTCCCTGTCCCATCCAGGGACTGAGAAGAAGTTGCTTTTGTTCTTTGTTTCCCATGATGAGAAATTTAGATGTAAAAGGATTTGCTTAGTCCTGCAACAGCAAAGACTGTCTTGCTGAAAACTGGCTGCTGCTGACTGAGCGCCTGAGTGTTCTGGGCAGCTAGCTCCCTGTTGCTTCCTCCTCATTTACAAGCCTTTAAGTCTGTCTGGAGACAAACCCTTCTCAACTTGCCCTCCAGCTGTTTCTAGCTTGCTTCAAATGCGACTGACCTTTGGCCAAGGGCTGAGTACTGGTGACTGAGTTTCCAACTCTGCTAAGAGGTTTTGTTCCTCTCCTCCCCCATTGCGGCCTGTGCACTTACATAGATAATTATTAAAAAGTAATTCTTCAGCCATGTTTCCTAATTTTTGTATGCAAAGAGAATATGTATGTGTCTTATACTTACAGAAACATTTTGAAAGTGACTCAAAGTGATGCTGGAATGTGTTCTGGCTTTCTAAAGCTGTAACATGGCCAGCCATAGTCCCTCATGAACCTCTTTTAAACCTTGATCAGCCTATCACAGATTCCAAATGTCAAAATTAGGCTCCTGATAATACATATGGTACAATATCTGGGCTTTTAATTTTCATGTTTTAATTTATTCTTCTTTCATATATTACATCACAACCGTGGTTTCCCCCACCTTTACCATCTCTCCTCCCCCTTAGATCCACTCTTCCTCTGTTTTCCCTCAGAAAAGAGTAGGTCTCACAGGAATATCAACCAAACATGGTATATCATGTCTGGTTGGTTGATCATGCAATAAGACTAGGTACATCCCCTGATATTAAGGTTGGACAAGGCAATCTAATAGGAGGAAATGAGTCCCCAAAGCAGGCAAAAGAATCATAGATACCTCTACTCCTACTTTGAGGAGGCCCATAAGAACAGCAAGATACACAACAATAATGTATGCAGAGGACCTAGGTGAGACCCATACAGGTTCCCTGATAGTCACTTCTGTTCTTGTGACCCCATGAGCCCTAGTTAATTGATTCTCTGGCTTTTCTTGTGGTGTCTTGACTCCTCTGCCTCTTACAATTATTTATTCCCCACTTCTGCAGGGTTTCCTGGCTCTATAGAGTTTGGCTGTGGGTTTCTGCATCTGCTCCCATCAGTTGCTGGATGAAGCATCTCTGGTGAAGATTATGCTAGGCTCCAGTCTATTAAATATAGCAGAATATAATTTCAGTGACTTTATTTCATTTTATTATGTTTATTTCTTTTATTTTAATTTTTGCCAGTCATGTTTGGTTCTATCCAAGGTCTCTGGGTTATCCAGCCTCTGAGACCTGGCCCTCCAAGCAGTTTCAGAGGTTGGCTCCCTCTCATGACATAGGCCTCAAGTTGGACCAGTCATTGATTGGTCACTCCCACACCTTCTGTGCCACCTTTAGTCCACCACATATTGGAAGCAGAATAAATTGTAGGTCAAAGGGTTTGTGACTTCCTTGAGGTTCCAATCCCTCCAGTGGCAGTCTTGCCTGGTTACAGAAGATGCCAGTTCAGGCTTCATATTCCCCATTGCTAGGAGTTTCCATGAGGGTCACCCTCTAGATTTCTGGGAGTTTCTATTGACTAAATTTCTACATCACATCCCAAAATATCTCCCAATTCAGTCATCTCTTCCAGCTACCAGCCAAGACTTCTATACCCAGCAAAAGTTTCACTCATCATATATGGAAAAAAGAAGCTATTCTATTATAAAGCCAAATTTAATACAATCTACAAATCCAGTCCTATATAAGGTACTAGAAGGGAAACTCCAACCTAAGGAGATTAACTATAGCCATGAAAACACAGGGAATAAATAATCCCAGACCATCAAATCAAAAGAAGGGAAGCAAACACACACAACACACCACCAAACCACCACCACCAGAACAACAACAACAAAATAGCAAGTTTCAAAAATACTAATTATATCTCTCAATATCAATGGAGTCAGATCCCTAATAAATAAAAATAACATAATAAATGCAAACACAGAATCATCCTTATGTCACATCCAAGAAACAAACCTTAACATCAAGGACACACACTACCTCAGGATTAAAAGACTGAAAAATGTATTCTAAGCAAATTTACTTAAGAAGCAAACTAGCACAGCCATTTAAAATAAGACTTCAAACCAAATCAGGAGAAATAGAGAAGGATACTACATACTCATCAAAATTTAAAAAAAAAATCCAAGAAAATTATATTGAAATTCTTAACGTCCATGCTCCAAACACAAACTAAAGTTTAAATCACGTATAGAAATTCACACATTGATAGTGGGAGAGTGAAATGTCTCACTTTTAACAATAGATAGGTCATCCAGACAAAAACTAAATAAAGAAGTATTGGAGATAACTAATTAATATCTAAGCTGAATGGATTTAACAGATATTTACAAAACATATCACCCAAAAGCAAGAAATATATACCTTTATCTCAGCATCTCATGGAACTTTCTACAAAACATGATGACATATTAGGACACAAAGCAAGTTTTGATAGATATAAGAAAACTGAAAAACACCTTGCATCCTTTAGACCATCATGGGTTAAAGCAGAATATAACAATAGAAACATTAGTAATCTTACAAACTCATGGAAACAAAATAATGCCCTACTGAGTAAAAAATGTGTCCAAGACAGAACTTAAAGTCCTTCTAGAACTGAAATAACCACATATCCAAACTTAATGAACACAATGAAGGCATTAAAAGAGACGAGTTAGTACACTAATTACATACATTTAAGAGAGAAGAGAGAGAGAGAGAGAGAGAGAGAGAGGAGATCTCATACTAATACTAGTGACTTAACAGAACATCTACTTGAAAACTCTAAAACAAAAAGAAGTAATTACACCCAAGAGGAGTAAATGGCAAGAAATAATCAAGCTTGGAGTTAAAATCAATAATATAGAAACAAATCAATAAAATACAAAGAATCAATGAAACAACCAGTTGATGGCTTGAGAAAATAAAAAGATTGACAAATCCTTATCTCAAATTAACTAATAGGCAGAGACAGAATATCCAAATAAGCAAAATTAGAAAGAAAGGGGGATATAACAACAGACACCAAGGAAATCCAGAGAATCATAAGGGCACACTTTAAAAACTGGTACTTCCCCAAATTGGAAAATGTAAATGAAATGGATAATTTCTCAAAAAATACATCTTAACAAAGTTAAATCAAGATCACATAGACAATTTAAACAAACCTATAACCCTCAGTGATATAGAAGAGTCACTAAAAAGTTTTCCTGCCAATAAAAGCCCATGGCCAGATGGTTTTAACACAGAATTCTACCAGATTTTCAAAGAATTAATGCCAATACATCTCAAATTATTCCAGAAAATAGAAAGGAAGGAACACTGACTAGTTCATTTCCAAATCACATAAAGACCCAACAAGGAAAGAGAATTACAGATCAATTTCCCACATAAACATACATGCATAATTTCCCAATAAAATACCTACAAACAAAATCCAAAAACATATCAAAAAGATCTTCCATCATGATCAAGTAGGCTTCATCCCAGAGGTACAGGATCGATGCAACATACATACAATAAAAAGTGTAATCTACCATATAAACTAACTGAAAGACAAAACTATATGACCATCTCACCAGGTGCAGAAATAGCTTTTCTGCATCTAACACACACACCCCCATAATAAAAGTCCTGGAAAGATCAGAGATACAAGAGACATACCTCAAAACAGTAAAAAACAGTTTATACCAAAAGCAGAGACAAAATCAACTTAAGTGGAGAGAAACTCAAAGCAATCCCACCAAAATCAGGATCAAGACAAAGTTGTCCACTCTCTCCATAATATTCAGTATGGAATTTGAAATCTTGGTTAGAGCAATAAGACAACTGAAGAAGATCAAGGGGATCTTCTTCTTTCTTTGGGAGAGAAGAAGTCAAAATATCTTTATTTGCACATAATATGATAGTATACATAAGTGACCCCAAACATTTAACTGGGAAACTCCTACAGATGATAAACACTTTCAGCAAAGTAGCCGTAATACAAAGTTAACTCACAAAAATCAGTAGCCCTCCTATATACAAATAACTAATGGACTAAGAAAAGAAATGGAAACCACACCTTTCACAATAGCCTCAAACAATGTAAAACATCTCGGGGTAACTCTAACCAAGCAAGTGAAAGACTCGTGTGATTAAAAACTTTAAGAAGTGAAGAAAGAAATTGAAGATCTCTGAAGATGGCAAGATTTCCCATTCTCATGGATCAGTAGGATTAACATGGTAAAAATGGCTGTTCTACCAAAAGCAATCTACAGATTCAATGCAAACCCCATCAAAATTCCAACACAATTATTCACAGATCTTGAAAGTATAGTTCTTAGCTTCATATGACAAAACAAAATATGTGAATAGTTAAGACAAACCTGAACAAATAAAAAAAATCATTGGAGGACTTACCATTCTCAATTTCAAGTTATACTACAATGCTATAATAATAAAAACACAAGGTATTGGCACAAAAAGCAGACATACTGATAAATGAAATAGAATTGAAGACCCAGACAAATCCACACACTTATGGACAGATACCTAATTTTTTTTTAATCAAGAAGCAAGAAATGCAGACTGGATGAAAAGGACCATAACTTTAACAAATGGTGCTGGTCTAACTGGTCAACATGTAGAAGAATGCAAATAGATCCATCCTCATTGCCCTGCATAAAACTCAACTCCAAATGGATCAAAGATCTCAACATATAACCAGATACACTACAGCTATTAGAAGAGAAAGTGGGGAATAGCCTTGAACTCCCTGTCACAGAAAAATACTTTCTGAACAGGACACTGTTAGACAGACACTAAAACCATCAATTAATAATGGGAGCTTGTGAGGCTGAAGAATTCTGTAAGGCAAAGCATACCACCGTTTGCACAAAGAAGACTACAGAAAAGGAAAAAATCTTCACCAACTATACATCCAATAAAGGACTAGTATGCTAAATATATTTCTTTAAAACTCAAAAAAAAAAAAAACTAGGTATTTAAAACCAAATAATTCAATTAAAATGGAGTATATATCTAATAGTATCTGAGAGTTTAGAAATCTCGTAGAGGAAACTCAAATGGCTGAGTTATTTTTAGCTATCAGGGAAATGCAAATTCAAACTACTTTAATTTTATTTCTTACACCTGTTAGAACAACTAAGGTCAACAAAATAAGTGGCAACTCATGCTGGTGGAACAAGGGAACATTCTTTCATTATTGATGCAAGTGCACACTTGTACAGCCAGTTTGGAAATTAATATGACAATCTTCAGAAAGCTGGGAACCTCAAAACCCAGCTATTTGACTCCTGGGCATACACCCAAAGGATACTTCATTCTACCACAAGGACATTTGCTCAACCATGTTCAATGTGGCTTTGTTCATAATAGCCAGAAACTGGAAACAACTAGATGTCTCTCTGCAAAAGAATAAATCACAAATATCTTCTCTAACCTCCTTCCCCAACTCACTCCATTATCCCAGCCTTGATTCCAGTAGGCATTGCCTGGTAACACACCAGCTAAACTGATGAGGGAAAGAGCCATAAATTGAAAACAACCTAGATGTCTCTCAACAGAATTGATAAAGAAAATGCAGTGTATTTATACAATGGAGTATTTCTCAACTGCTTTTAAAAAAAAAGTTATCATTACGTTTTCAGACAAATGGATAAAATTCAGGAAAAAATTATCCTGAGCAAGGAAACCCAGACCCAGAAGGATAAACATGGTAGTATTCACTTATAACTGGACATCATCTGTTAAGTAAATCATAATCAAGCTACAGTCTATTAAGTCTGGGAGGTTAGGTATAGAGCAAGGGACTAGGAAAACACAAGTGTCTCCCTAGGAGGGGGAAATAGAATAGATTTTATAGATTGACTTGGAGTGTGGAAGCAGGCCAACAAGTGGATCAGGTAAGGAGGAGGGAGAAGGAATTGACAAAGGGAATACGGGAAGAGACCGCTAGAATTGAGAGGCATTCGTAGGATGGCATGGAAATCTCGTATAGTAGAAACTTCTTTAAACATATGAAGATGACCCTAGTGAAGTCTCCAAATAATGGGGGAGAGTATAGGTTTATATTTTTAAATAAGAATTCTTAAATGATTGAATATCCCTTCTAGCCCACCATCCATAAAAGGTGGTGGAGAGGAAAGGTTAGTAGAGCAAAAGATGATGTAGACTTGTTTATAAATATTTCTTTGGAATAAATCTAATCTTTCAGGATATCAGCAATTCAGTTCACATGAATCAGCAATGGCAGCTCAATCTATTTGAAAACACCATTCACAAATCAGCAACAGCAGGACTTGCAAATACCATTCATAAATCAACAATGTCAGGTCATTCCAGAAGAAGCTGCAAGGCTCTGTCAATTCTCTGGATCTGCAGAACTGGCAAGAAGCCTCCAGAATATCACCAGGAGTTTTTTGGTGAGTTTCTCTCTATGAATTCACAACAAATGATGACCAACAAAAAATGGTAAGACATACTAATACCACCCAGCATCAGCAAAGCCCAACAATGACCAGCAAAGAATGGCAAGGTGTACCAACACTATCTAGCATTGTACACTGTCTACTGGGCTAAATTATATCCTTTCCAAACATAATGTGTTCTCACAAGCATCTGCTCTAGCAAAACATCACATGCCCTTTTATCAGACTGCCTTCAGGAAAACACCACATGTCTGCTTCAGCGAAAACATCCACTCATAATACAGTTTCCAGAAAAACATCACATGAAGCAACTGAGTCTCCAAAGAAACCAGAAATTTCCACTTCAGGAGACAGAATTTCAACTATAAATGAGTATGTTTTTCCTTATAGTCCCAATATCCCAGAATAGCAACTCTCAGAGTCAAAATATATTTACAAACACCTTGGCCACAAGCTTTGACTTGTTCTCCAACTAGCTTGTAGTTTAATATCCCATTTACTCTAATCTAAGGCCTGCCACATGGCTGGTTACTTCTGCCTAGCTCCCATGCTTCCATCCTTCTTTATGTTCCAGGGCTGAATCTTCTGCCTTGCTGTATCCTAGACTCTGTTCTCCCTACTGGATGTCCCATCTTCTATTCTACTCTTTCCTATAGGTCATAGGTTTTTTTTTTTTTTTAATTGACAAGTGATGCATCTATGCAATACATAAGATATTCTATCTACATTCAACTGTCCATCGCTTGTCATCAAGTAAAGCTTCCAGTACCAGGACTGGGTTATAACCAGTTGAATTGATGGCCAAAGTGCTCCCATGGAAATCCTCAAACATTCCGGGCTGTTGCCAAGACAACAGGTTGTTCTCCATAACATCAAGGCCCCATTGCTGAAGACAACACCAATACAACTCATTGAACATAAAGAGAGAAAGCTGGTGACTACATAGAACCTTCTTCACCCCTGTGTTCTAGTGTTCTTGATAAGGGAAAGTACTCTATAGGCTACCAAAATAGAAATGTAAGCACCAATCCAGCCACAAAACTTTTGGTTTACAATGCTGTCTAGCTTGCAAAATATGCAAGGGCACTGGTGGCACAACACTTGTGGGAATAACCAAACAATGTCTATTTTGACTTAACCCTACTCCATGAAATAGAACCCATACTTGGATACTGCTTGGGTGACTAGGAACCAGAGACTAGATATCCCAGACACCTATGATAAAACCAAATATTACTGGTCAAAAAAAGATAAGAAAGAAAGAAAGAAGAAAGAAAGGAAGGAAGGAAGGAAGGAAGGAAGGAAGGAAGAAAGAAAGAAAGAAAGAAAGAAAGAAAGAAAGAAAGAAAGAAAGAAAGAAAGAAAGAAAGAAAGAAAGAAAGAAAGAAAGAAAGAAAGAAAGGAGGAGGAGGGAGGGAGGGAGGGAGGGAGAATGAAAGAATAAAGTTATTCCTAATGATATTCTGCTATACTCATAGATCAATACTTTATTCAGCCATCATTAGAGAAGGTTCTGCTTACACCAGATGGGAATAAATACAGAGAGACCCATAGCCAGACTTTACACATGGAGAGTAAGACCTGGAACACTCAACTCTAAATGGGATGTCTCCATCAACTCCCTTCCTTCAGAGCTCAGGTAGCCCTGCAGAAGAGAAGGCAGAAAGAATACAAGAGCAGATGGGATGGAAGACACCAGGAAAACAATACCCTCTAAATCAACTGAGGAAATATGATCTCACAGAACTGAAGTAGCACACACAGGACTGATATGGGTCTGCACTAGGTCCTCCAAGTATATATATTATAGTTTTCAATGTACTATTTCTATGGGAGTCCTGGATGTGTGAATGAGTGGGTCTCTTATTCTTATGCCTTCTCTGGGGCTCTTTTCCTTCTGATGGTTTGCCTTGTCCAACTTTATTGTGATAGCTTTTGTTTTATTTTACTATATTTTATTTTGTTATGTCTTGTTGTTATCTCTTAGAAGCCTGTTCTTTTCTAGTGAGAGAAAGAAAGAGAGTGAATCTGGATGGAAGGGGAGGTGAGAAGGACCTGGTAGGAGTAGAGGGAGGGGAAACTGTAATCAGGATATATTATATGAGAAAGAATCTATGTTTAATTAAAGAGGGGAAAGTACATAGTATATACTTACATATTATATAAATACAATATTAAATTTTTAAAAATCCATATGAAAATTCAGTAATATATAATACAATCAGAATATATTAATTTTTTAGGAAGAAGGAGAAGGACTTTGAATAGGGGTTCCCTGTATTGTTAAATGATGCTGCTCTGAAAAGACATGAGCTCTTAAACAAAAATCTCAGTATCTGGTGTTAAGTACTTCCCTATGAAGTTTGGGTGCTCCAGAGACACCCAAAATAACACAGGCCATTACTATTGATCTTAGTTTCCCACATAACTAGGTGGTAAGACCTTATTGCTGAAGATGTCACACACTTTAAATTGTAACTCATAGAGAACTGAAACTGAAATTAATCGGGACACTTCCTCCTTGCTGGCTGGCTTTCATAATGTCAGATGGTACTATAAACACGATTGAGGAAGGAAAGCCATCAGTGGTTTTACCCAGCTTTGAAGCCTTCCTGTGATAGCACTAGCCTCCCAGGCACGTCTTGTTCACTGGTACAATAGTGATATGACTGTTGGGGTAAACAGCTACTTTCCAGTTGGTTGGCTTTGGGCCTGGTCCAAAAGACAGAATTCACAAATAGCACCGTAAAGCTAGTCAAAAACTAAGGGATAGAGAGTTCATAGGCCCTAAGTCTGAGAAAGAGGGGAAAGTTAGAGGTGAATGTTACCAAGATAAATACATATATGTGAGGGTCTCTGCAATCACCAGGGCCAGCAGAGTAACAACCACATGGACAAAAAGGGAATCCAGTTTGCTTCCTGGCCGTGAGATTCCGCCAACTCAGTGGTGCCTGAGCTTTCACTGGCAGTGGGAGGTGCTGTCTAGAGCCTTTGCTGGGCCTTCGTGTGGAACCCACAGGGCAGGTGCTTGGCGTTTTGGCTTAAGCCTTGCCACACTCTGTGGAGCCCTTGTCCCCTCCTGAGGAACTGTATCTTAGCCAAGACAGAGCACTCACACTAGCTATTTTACTATTGCTGTGATAAAACACCATGACCAGGGCAACTTATGGAAGATGATTTCTTTGGGCTTACAGTTCTTACATCCCAAGATGGCAGAGTGGACACAATTTGGCAGCTGGAGCCAAAGCTGAGAACTCACATCTTCAACAGTCAACAGAAATCAGAGTGAGCACACTGGGAACAGCACAAGGCTTGCTTTGTTTGTTTGTTTGTTCGTTCGTTCATTTGTTTGTTGAGACGGACTCTCATGTAGCCCAGGCTGACCTTGAGCTCAGGTATCAACCACAGGTCTTTGTGTGTTAGGTAGACACTCTACCAAATGAGCTACATCTCTAGCCAAAGCACAAGGCTTTGAGACTTCAAAGTCCACTGCCAATGACACACTTCCTCCAACAAGGCCACACCTCCTAAACCCTTCCAAACACTGCCACCAATTTTAAAATGCTCAAGTATCAAATGCCCAAGAGTATGAGGAACATCTCATTGAAGTTATTATAGTGCTTAACATGTGGACAGAATACCACATGATCTATGCTGCCCACAGGAACTGACTGTGTCTGTCCTGCCAAGATCTACATCCGTGTACAGCACTACCTGGTAGTGATATACATATGATCTGACACAATCAGGCCCACAAGGCCCTAGTAAGCTACATGAAGTGGCCCACAACGTTACTCCTAAATCTTCCGTGTCCACATGTTAGGACATGGTAACCAGGCAACTTTAGAGATGTCCCAGTGGACAGTGCGTGCTGTGTAAGCATGACAACCTGAACTGTGGCCAGGCACACCTGCCCCAGTGCTCTGCGGGGATAGGAGTTCAGGCATAAGAAGAGACAGGTGGGTTGCTGGTACTTGCTCTCAGCTGACCTAGCTCCAAGCGGGAGAACCCTGCTGAAGAACTGAGCAAGGTTGTGGATTGCCCTGGGGCTGTTTGTATTTTGATGTTAATTCCACTTCCTCAAGAAGGGCTACCCCAATGAGGAGTAGATCATGTGAATTTATGTGAACCTCTCCCCATTTTAACTGGCCAAATAAAGCCTAGAGCCTGTGATTGGGCAGTGGAAGGGAAAGGTGGGTGTGGAGGTTTTAGAGAGGGAGAAGAGAAGAAGGAGAAGGGCAGATAAGGAGATGAAAGAGACAGAGGAAGTCGGAGAAAGAAGAGGTGGAAGGAGCAGAACCATGTGGCCTGGAGAAGCATCAAGTAGCAAAGAATCTCATAGCTGGAGAATAAAGTAGTGTAGTGGTAGTTCTGCCCAATCTAGGCATGCAGCTTATAAATACTATAACTGAGTCGTGTGTTTCTCTCATGGACATATTGGGGTTGGAGATTTACTGCAACAAATTGGTGCCCAACATGGGGTTCAAACCCACGACCCTGAGAGTCTCATGCTCTACCAACTGACTAGCCTGTATCTTCTTCTGGCCTCTGTAACCACAGAGTGCACACACAAACACACATCATATATACACACATGCTAAACACACATTCACTATACACACAGTATACACATAATATATATACACTATATAAACAAATATGCTATACACATACACACATGCTTATACACACGTATGCTATACATACAGTATACACATACATATGTACAACACACAAATTTTCATTTTTTTAAAAACCACAGCTGTCTGTAAACTAAGTAGAGAGCCATCACTAGGATCTGACTGCCTGCATATGACCTCAAGGACAGAGAGAGACACAGTTCTTCTTGTTTAAAGCCCCAAAGTGTAGTATTTGTTAGGGCAGCCTAAAAAGACTAATGCATCATCCAGATCTAAATTTCATTTTAAAGAGAGGGCAATGGACTCCCAAGGACTGGATCACCAACCAAAGAGTGCACATGGAGGGACACATGGCTCCAGCCGTGTATGTGACAGAGGATGGCCTTGTTGGACATTAGTGGAGGAGTGGGGCCTTGGTTCTGTGGTAGTTCGATGCCCAAGTATAGGGGAATGCCAGGGTGAGAAGGTGGGAGTGGGTGGGTGGGGAGGCACCTTCATAGAGGCAGGGGAGGAAGGTGGGATAGTGGGGTTTCTGGAGGGGAGACCTGGAAAAGGGGACAACATTTGAAATATAAATAATGAAAATATCCAATAAAGAAAAAAAAAAAGAGGGCAATGGAGTGCACTGACATGG
This sequence comes from Mastomys natalensis, assembly GCA_021653895.1. Taxonomy (NCBI): domain Eukaryota; kingdom Metazoa; phylum Chordata; class Mammalia; order Rodentia; family Muridae; genus Mastomys; species Mastomys natalensis. The sequence continues at coordinate 872,851 of JAJTUV010000313.1, read as the reverse complement.
AAAGAGAAGGGGAACTACTAGAGAGGGAAGGAAGGAGCCAGCAAGAAGGAGGTAGAGGACTTGGGGAGAGTGTGGGAAAGACTCAGGAGGGCTGTGGGAGGACTCGGGGAGGGCATTGGGAGGACTCGGGAGTATGTCAGTAAGGAATAGGGGAGGGTATTGAGAAGATGGAGAGGGGGTCAGGAGGACTCGAGAGGGTATCTGGAGGACTTGGGAAGGGCGTGAGGGGACTTGGGGAGGGGGTTGGGGGGAGTCAGGGAATGCATCAGGAGGACTCAGGGAGTAGGTCAGCAAAGACTCAGGGAGTGTGTGGGGAGGACTCAGGGAGGGCATAGAGAAGACTAGGGGAGGGTGTGGGAGGACTGGGGAAGGCATCGGAAGGAAGAGCCAAGCACACTGACACATATGTATGAAATGTGGTGTTAGAGCTGTTACTTTGTTTACTAACTTAAACATTAATTTTAAAATATTTTTGTGCCATAAACTAATTCATATTTTTCTAAACAACTTTTACTGGATTCAGACTATAAGATTTCAAGGTTATCATTTTAGCTGGGTAGGTTGGGTCATTGGTTAGTTGAGGCCTAAATGGGAAAAAGAAAAACTACAGGTAAAGATGCCACAGAGACTGAAGGCCTGTAGTTGTTCAGCCCCACACCCTAGGGAGTACCCTAACAAATACAGTGAGCACAACAGAGAAAGGAGGAAATGACTGTGCTAGAAAAGCAAATTCCAGATGTGCACAGCAGGTTAGGAAACCAAGAAGCTCAAGTACTTTGAAGTCATTCTTTCTAGAAAAACACCTGGACAGATGACCCCACCCATGACTTTCTTACAGCAGAGCCAGGCTGAGCAAAAAGCCAAATATCTAACAAATAACTAAGCCTTCATTTTTGTGTAGTTGCTGTTAGGCCAGAAATAAATAAATAAAAAGTGTACTTTTTCATGGTGCACTCGATAGAACCTTATGAGGGCTGTAAAAACAGGCTGTTGTAATTGAGGTAGGCTTCTGTGCCTCTAAATCACACTCTTGTCTCTTGTCTGCCTATTTAGTTTTGCTCTGATGATAAATGTTTAGATTCCTCCAGAAGCAGAACCTAAGCCAAGAATTCAGAAAGTACTTTATTATTTAGAGAATTCTCCCCAAGAGAAGTCTAGAAAAGAGTAGAGTTGACACACTATCAGCAATCTCACACACACAAGGACACAAAACCAAGAGTTCACAGCTAGCTAGGCAAGAGTGATTCTGCAGAGGATCCAGTATTTAACTAGAAGATCCGAAAAGCCAGACCCTCAGAGGAAGGCTGTACTAAATACCCTGGACCTTACAAAGATACACCCCAAACTTTACATCAATTCAGAAGAGCACTCCAACCTGACCTGCCTGAAAGAAACTAAGGCCTTTGGACAAAGATGATGTCACCCAACCACCAATAAAGCTTCACCACAGTCCCTGACATGTAATCAAAATGGCCTTGTATGCCAACAGACTAAAAATAGACAACAGAAAGGACAAGAGATAATGCCGATATCAGAGTGACCAACCATGGGTTTTTAAATATACAATCCTTTAATCCTGCACTCAAGAGAAATCCTTTAAGCACAGAAACTGTCCTGGTACACCATGGTTTCAGTCCCAGGCTCATGTCTGGGAATTCATCCATTTTAGACTTTTCTCTATCAACCCTCTGCTATAGACAAGACATTTCAATGCTCCGTGGTTTTCTAGCCTTACAAATCCCTCATACACCCTTCTTACATGGCTCATAAAACTCCTTCATGCTGCAAGAAATACCTAACTAATATTATTCCTCACATGGTCAAACAGGTGGTTAGCAGTTAGCTAACTACATCGTAGCTAGAAATAACCTTCTTAAGGCTATGCATGCTCCTTTTCTCCAACTGCATAAATCTATAAGCCCAGTTCCACATCTGCTGTGCATTGATGTTCTTCTAGTCTGTTATCCCATTGCATTATAAGTAGCTCTCTGTAACCTCAAATTTCCTGCATCTTGTGTCTTATTTGACCCCCTGCTTGGTGTACTTTCTAACGCACTTGAGAAATAAATGCTCAGGACTCTCTGTCTAAGAATGATTGAGTTCTCCTCCCACTCTTCATTGAGTGGGCTTTTTGTAGAGAAATTCATCCTACTTAGAGAATTATTTCCCTTAAAATGTAAAGCCCCCCTCCCTTTATTATGTTCTAGTATTTACTTGTTGATTGAAATGACTGGAGTATTATTCTCTCTGTGTGTAGCCAACATTTAATCTCTGAATGGTTCAGAACCTTCTCCCTAGAGCAAAAGTTTTATAATAAGTGTCTTGGTAACATTTTTCTAATTCATATTGGAGACATAAGCCCTTCTGTTCTGAGAAATTACCTCAAACTACTTAACTGATGAGTGTCTATCCTTTGAAACTCTTGTCAATTCATGCCGGCATCTCCAGGCCCCTGGAATCGTGAAGTGGGGCTTGAGTACTCATCGCTTATTCTCCTTAGTGCTTTGATATAGAATCTGAAGAGATGAAACAATGAGTCTTATTCTTCTGTCTTCAAAGCAAATGTTGTTGTGTTGCCTTTCGCTGTTTGAAGAGCCACAGAGGCAAAAGAAACTGCTTCACTTAAATTCCTAGTAATTGCCATTGCCAGGGAAACTGTGCTGTACACCAGCAGCTGTTGCTCTGCCACAAAAACTCAGTTGATTATCAACCAGTCCTGTGGAAACCCTCCCAATTCTCATGACTTCAAGGGAGTGTGTAGGCGACGTTTTAAGAGAACTCTGAGTTTCTCTCCTAAACTGGAAAATGAGACAGTATTTAGAGGATGCTGTAGCACTGAGCTCAGAGCTATTCATCAGAAATCACAAGGGCATACTTGGGGAAGTCCAGGGGTAGAGACTTAACTCTGACAAGACCACGGGTGGGCACAAAGGGCTAGGTGCACAGCAAGCTCCCAAGTACAGCCACAGCACCCCAAAACACTATCTAGAAGCCACAATGTTTTCACTTTGAAATTGCTCAGAAGCCCTAGATGTTTTCTCAATACTTAGTGATTTGTCTTTTTTTTACCTCAACATCTAACTCCAAGTTTACTCAAAGAGCATAACGGGCATCCTCAAATTCTTGTAGTATGCTCTCATGTCTATAAGGTAACTAAATTCTCTGACATGTTACTGTTTGGGCAACAGAATATATGACTATATTCCCTCCATCCAGAATCCTTGGAAAATGAGGGTTCCATTAAAACTCCATGAAACACTGTTGTGACACCTCTCCGTACACTCATCCACCCATGAAAAGCCACTGTAATGCCCTCATCCACTTGGGCATCACTTAGACAGCAGAGCCTGTGTGTTAGCCATTCCACAGCCCATACAAATCTGTGTTCCAGGAGGGACTCCAGGTCTTTGCTCTTTTCCCCTTATATAGGATGTACGGCCCTGTCCCATAATGGGAAAAACATTAGTTTGGGCCCTGAGAGCTAGCTCAGCAAATAAAGGAGTTTGCCACTAAACCTAACCATGTGGCTTTCACCCACCAGGACCCACGTGGTGAAAGGGAGCACCAATTCCCAAAACTTGTCCTCTGATCTCTGCACATGTACCTGGAACAAGCACTTCTCTCGGGACTGGAGAGGCGGTTGGTGACTCAGAGCACATACTCTTGCAGAAGACCTGAGTACTATTCCCAGAACCCATGTCATTCTACCCACAACCTCCTGTAAGTCAAGTTCCAAGGGACACAATGCCTCTTCTGCCCTCCACAGGCACTGCACGTACATGCACAAACCCACACTCAGATATATACATAGACATATAATTAGAAACTAAAAATAAATGAGTTTGGATGCCACAGTCTCTAGAAATTCAGGCCAGTAGCTTTATGAGTATTGGCATCCAGAACTTCTTCTTGGGAATCCAGAGAGAACACAGCTCTAGAAAGTGGCAATGTCAAGAAACTTACCAATGGCTGTGGTTATTCAGGAAGAAATCTTGTCTTTCCACAATACTGCCCCCCATACATTCACATTATATTCTTAGGATACTGTGCTATAAGTTTTGTTTTTGCATCTGTCTCTTTACTCTCCACATTTCTCACTCCCCTCATCACCGTATCTATCATTTCTTTGGATGGCAGGGCTCATTTTGCCTCTGACCTGCTAGCCAACACCCCCTAGTCTAGTGTACCTGAGCAACAGAGCAGTGAAGGATGATGAGATCGTGTTTTTACACGAGGAAACGTGGCCCTTGGTGAGGACCTGGAGCACTACCCTGTGATAACGCATACACGGGGCTGAATCAAGTGAGTATTGGGTAACAGCATCTGTGGCTTCTACAGGACAGTCAGGGGCCCTGAAGAGTTCCACAAGGTCTCAATTATTCTTAGGTTATTTTTTAAACTCCCCAATTTCCCTTTCACTCCTTCCCCCAAAGTAGAGTGAAATTTTTGCAGACCTCATAACAGGTAGCCTAAGAGGCTGAATGCAGAAATAGCTCTAAAAATATAGCTCTCTGCTTGCTTGACAAGGCAAAAATGTAAAACAATAGTGTTTGCTTGGAACAGTTTAACTTATAGTCAAATATATATTATTTTGTATATATAACTAAATATACATATATAATAACTAAATATATACTATTAATGATGTGAAAATAGATTTATAATTGTTTGTTTGTTTGTATTGAGACAGTTTCTCTGACTGTCTTGGAATTTAGTCTGTAGGCCAGGCTGACCTCAAACTCAGAGATCTACATGCCTCTGCCTCCAAAATGCTAGAATTAAAGGTGTGCACCACCACTGCCCAGCATTTAATTGCTATTTTCAATAAATTATACAGAAATGCTTTTTTTTTATAGTACATATTGACAGATACAACTCCTATAAACAAAATCTTTTTGATAATTCTTGGTAATTTCTGGAGTGAAAAGGATTCTTGTGTCTCAAAAGTCCAGGATCCTGTTTAAAAACACAGCCTAGCCTTTTCCTAACATACACAGAGTAAAGGAAGAAGAAGGTGCTGGGACACTGGAGTCCTCCTAACAGATGCCTCCAGGCACGGTAACTTTTATAACAGAGTAGGAGAAAGACACAATTGAACAAGAGATTCACTGCACAACTCAAAAAGACCTGGAAATCACTTCCCAAAGCGGTGGAGAAGGAACAGCCTCGGGATATCCCGAAGCTACAGCTTTCCAGCTGACTCTGAACAATCAGCCCTGCTGCCATGGCTTTTGAAAGTAGCCACATGGACAGACACTCCTGGTTTTCAAACATTGGCATGTTGTCTTTTTTTTTTTAACATGAAGAAATAATGGAGCACTTTTTTTCTGCCCACTCATATTTATAACTAATGGCATCTGCCACTCAGCCATCACCCCCAAGCCCCAGTAAGTAAGCCAAGGTCACTCCCCATCTTGGCTGTCACAGCTTTCATTGCAATAAGTGGATTTGAAACACTGAATTATTTGATCAAATAACTGGTTGTTCCCTAAGTAGTATTCTAACTATAAATTTGCTTTTAAGATAAAGAACTATGAGTTTTCATTTAAAATAATAACAATAATAACAGGAAAGTTTAGAGCCAGCCTAGAATAGAAATGGCTGCAATTATTTGTTCTTCTATTCTGGTTGCAAATGCACTCTAAACTTATGCTTTGTAGGAACTAAAAATACAAGTTATTTTTAAAAGATTTTTTTTCATGACATATTCTCACCAAACAAATGCAGAAACAGAAAATATAAAACATGTTAGAGAATTACATTTCTTCCATAAAAGAAAATGACTAAACCAAGACTCTCAAGTAATTAGAACAAAACCAAACCACAGGAGATGCTTGGAGCCTGTAATAGTTCATCTCTACTGCCAACTTCTCTGAAGTGAGAATCACCTAGACACACATCTCCAGGTATAGTTATGAGGGAATTCCCAGAAAGACCTAAATTGAGGAAACCACCCTGACTGTAACTAGCAGCAGACTGGAGTCCTGGACTGAATACTAAGGATGAAATGCCTCTGGTGTTCACCTCTCTCTGCTTTTAACTGTGGATGCAATTTAACAATTGCCTCCTGCTCCTGTCACCAATCCTTCTCTACTCTGACGGACCACATCTCCTCAAACTACAAGCCAAAAAAAAAAAAAAAAAAATCCACCCTTCATTCGTTGTTTATGTCAGGTATTTTCTCAGAGCAAATGAAAATTGAATGTAACAACACCAAAAACATAATCTCCAATCCCACATGTTGTACATGTAGCCCCTAATTTATAGAAAACCAGTTTTGTGTCTCATTGGGAATGAGGTAATCATATTGAGGGCAAGGATCAGTATAGTTGGTCCTGTGAACAAATCTAGCCTGATATATATGTTTTGTAAATAAAGTTCTATTCAAACAGTATTTTCATCTTTTAGTGCACTGCCAATGGCTCCTACTAAACAGCAGCAGTGCTGAGTCCTGGTGACAGAAACTGCCCTGCGAGGCCTCAACAGGTGTAGTCTGGACTGCAGCCAGTGAAACAGACAGAATAACTGCCCTTCTTCACTTTTCCTCCATTTCCCCAAGTCTAATCCCCAGTAGACCACATGTGGTAGCCTTCCTCTTCCTCTCGGCCTCTTTCTCTGCTTGGTCACGCAGATCTTCCTCTTTAAATTCCCTTTACCCCACTCATTGCTTTATTCTATCTCCAACTCTAATAATCATTCCCTAGGAACCCGCATGCCACTTTGGCCAGCCAAGCAAGGCTAATTGAAGATTGTCACCTTTCCCTCAATTCCTCCAAATACAATCTCCCATTCTCATCCCCAGCTCGGTAGCAGATCTTCTGCTGTGGCCGCTCCTCACTCTCTGCCCCATTCACAGGAGGACTAAGCTGATCTTGTTGGAACACCCTGCTGTTCTACCTTCTGGGGATGCCCCCAGTAACTACCTGCCTATCCCTAAGTGTCAACTCCCAACACCTAGAAACACATTTTACCTGGAACCACCCAGTGGCCATACCTATCAGGATCCCAGAAGAGTTTTCTGACAGGTAACCAACAGCCACCACACTTTCACCAGAGAGGGGAACAAAAACCAAGGAACAAAATACCCAGCCAACAAAAACAAGACCAAATATCAGCACCTATAATTGCAATCTTTTTAAATCCAGATGCCTAGTTGACAACATCAAAACATAATGAATAACTTCCAGGGCAGTATATCTCCACTAGATGCCAGCAACTGTAGCACAGCAGGCCCTATATTCCAACATAGCTGAAGTACAGGAGTAAGGCCTTAAATGGCCTTTTTGAATATGATCAAGGTCCTTAAAGAAGAAATGAGTAAATCTCTTAGAGAAATCTGGGAAAACACAGACAAATAAAGAAGTTCAAGTGGAAAAAGAATCAATAGAGAAAACACAAACTAAAGCAAAATCTGAAAACAAAAATTTTAAGAACTCAAACAGGAACCTCAGAGACAAAATGGAAGACTGAAGATCAAGCATTAAAGACACAGTAGAAAATATGGATACTTCTATTAAAGAAAATGTTAAATCTAAAAAAATCCTGACAAAACAATAGAAGAAATCTGGAATACTATGAAAAGAACAAATCTAGGAATAGGAGGAGAATAAGGGGAAGGAACCAAATCAAAGGCCCAGAAAATATTTTCAATAAAATCATAGAAGAAAATTTTCCTAACTTAAAGAAGGAAATGCCTATTGAAATACAAGAAGCAGACAGAACACCAAATAGATTAGGCCAGAAAAGAAAGTCTCTTCACCATATAATGGTCAAAACACTAAGTGTACAAAACAAACAAAATATATTAAAAGCTGCAAGGGAAAAAGACAAAGTAACATATAAGGCAAACTTATTAGAATTACACCTGTTTTCTCAATGGAGACTTTAAAGCCAGAAGGGCCATGACAGATGCAGACTCTAAGAGATCAGATGCCAGTCCAGATTATTACACCCAACAAAACTTTCAATCACCATAGATGGAGAAAATAAGATATTTAATGATAAAGCCAAATTTAAATAATATTACAAACTCAACCTTACAGAAAGATGCTAATGGGAAAACTCAAACCTAAGGAGGCTAATTACTACCACGAAAAGCAAATCAAAAAAGAATAAACACATACTATCATGGATAGACACAAACATGCACACACATACCACCACCAGCACCACCACCACCACCACCACAACAACAACAACAAAATAACAGGAATCAACAATCACTGCTTAGATCTCTCAACGTCAATAGACTCAAATTTCCAATAAAAGACATAAAATTACACGATGATCCTGTCACATTCAAGAAACATCAAGGATACACAATATCTCAGAGTAAAAGAACTGAAAAATATATTTCAAGCAAGTAGACCTAAAAACCAAGCTAACATAGCCATTTTAATATCTAGCAAAATAGGCTTCAAACAAAAACTAATCATAAGATGTAGGGAAGGACACTATATACTCATCAAAAGAAAAAAAATCTACCAATATGACATTTCAATTCTTAACATCTATGTTCTAAATGCAAGGTCATTACTATAGCTTAAATATTGACCCTCACACATTGATTGTGGGAGACAATATCCCTCTTTCACCAATACATAAGTCATCCAGAGAAATGTTTGAGTTAACTGATATTATAAACTAAATGGACCTACCAGATATTTACAGAACATAGAAGCTTTCTCCTACAACAGAAGAGAACAAATACAGGACCCACAGCAGATGTTAAGCAGAATGAGAGACCTTGAAATGGGATGTCTCATTCAAATCCCTTCCCAAGGGATTAGGAAACCCCATGGAGAAGGAGGTGCAAAGAATTAAGAACCAGAGGGAATGGAGGACCAGGAGAACAAGGCCCTCAAGATCAAGATGATCAAAGCTAATATGAACTCACAGAGACTGAAGCAGCATGCACAGGGCCTGCATGGGTCTGAACCAGGTCCTCTGTATATTATGACTTCCGGTTTAGTGTTTTTATGGGATTCCTGAGTGTGTGAGTGAGTGGGTTTCTGTTTCTTGTGCTTTCTCTTAGGATCTTTTAGTTCTGTTTGTTTTGCCCAATTTTGATGTATTAGATTTTGTTTATCATATTTTATTTTATTCTTATCCCTTAGAAGCCTATTTGTTTTCTAAGAGAGACAGAAAGAGAGTAGACCTGGATGGGTAGGGAGGTGGGGGAGGAGCTGGGAGGAGTAGAGGGAGAGGAAACTCTAATTAAGGTATATTATGTGAGAAAAATCTACCTTCAATAAAGGCAGGGAAGAGTGCAATCTGGCCTTTACTCTAGAAGTTTCAGTGTAGTTCTGAGAATAATAGGACCTTTCCTGATCTAATCGTGCTTGAGCCAAGAGCTTAAGGAGTAGAAAACTCAAGAGCCATCAAAAGTCGATCTGACACAGTGGCTCTTGAGTTTGTTCTCTTGTGTCAATGAAAGTTAAGATGTAGGTCCTTCTGGAAGTAAGCAAAGTAGAAACAAACTTCATTAAGAAAAGATTTTTAAAAATGAAAAACTAAGGAAAATGAGAGCAAATTCCCCACCCTATGAGTGGGTGGGGTCCCTAAGAAAGGAAAAGGCCACTGAGCTTTTTTGTCTATGGGTTTTGTTTTTGAGCTATATCTCACTATGTAGCCTGGACTGGACTGGAACTATCTAGACCTGGCTGGCCTCAAACTCATAGATCTGCCTGCCTCTGCCTCTGCTCTGCCTCTGCCTCTGCCTCTGCCTCTGCCTCTGCCTCTGCCTCTGCCTCTGCCTCTGCCTCTGCCTCTGCCTCTGCCTCTGCCTCTGCCTCTGCCTCTGCCTCTGCCTCTGCCTCTGCCTCTGCCTCTGCCTCCTGAGAACTAGAGTGTATGAATGGTGTCTGCCACCATATCTGGCTTTGTGTAGGGAGTTTTATAGGACTTAAAACTGAAACTTGCCAAAGACTGAGTAATTTCATTAATCGAGCAATTAGAAGGTCCATGCTCTATCTTGTTCCACGGGCCCAACCAGGTAAATGACTATGCTTGGCCCATGTGTTGCCCACCCCGTTAAAGGTGGCTGACATCCCCTATTTCTACATCCTGACTCCTATTTTATTAGATGCTGACCCCACTTGTTAGCCCTGGCCAGCATTTGCCATTATCAACCTTGCATGTGTCCTGTTAACTGATAATTGGACTAAGTTGTCTTTCTTCTCACGGTTATGTGACTAGCTTACAATTTTACCATGGCAGAGAGTTGACTCGTTTACAGCTTTCACAATGTAGCTGCCATCTTTCTTGGTTAGCTCACATTTAGTTCCTTGTCTACAAAAGGATCTGGAGGGATCTGTTTGGAAACAGTTGAAAGCTTCTTGTTAGAAGCCACTCACACTCACTGTGGACCCTGCTACCATCAGCTGTGTTGGAAATGATAGTATTGGAATGGCCACTGTACCTCATATGTATTCTGTTGAAGGAGGGTCATGGAAGGCAGCTAGAAGGCAGATGGCTAGCCCACCCACACTACCCTTGCCTCTCAGAGCCTGTCTGCCTCATACCAGGTCAGTTTGGCCATCTCATACCCAGCTGCTAGCCTTCTTGATGTACTTTCCTCAGGATTCCCAGCCCTGCTACTTTAACCCTAAGTTCTCTTTTAACCCTAGCATCTGTTTTCATTGCAACATGTGTGAGCAATCTGTGGTCTTCAGCGTGGGCCCTTTTCCTTACTGCCTACAGAAAACGGGCTCCTGCCATATTTTAACTTCTAGGACAAATTCAAAGAAGAGGGAAATCTGTATGTTTTTCAGCCCAGAGTCAGTTAACTAGAATCAACAAAAACAGTGGTGAGCTAAGAAGCCCTAATGCTGGGAGCACTAACCTCAATGGGAAGTGGCCATATTGAGGGAGATCACTGAAATCTAGAAGGGGTCCTGGGATTGTGTTATACCCAAGTGGCATAAGAAGCCCCTTATCTCAATACAGACAACTCCGAAGGCCACACCTACTCCACAGTCATAGTGGTCGCCTGAGCAGAGACACAGTGTGCTTAGAGCTGTTCTTTAAGATGATCAATACCACAGTGTGTCAGTTGCCAATTCCTGTGTAACAAACTGATTCAAACTATGGTGACTTAACAGCAATTTATCACCTCTAAGGTCTGTAATTTTGCAGTTTAGGTTGCACTCTGTCAGGTAATTCTGCACTTCTTGCCTAGGCTCTGGTGCAGGTACAAGCCCTAACGAACCTAATGAATCGTGGCCTCCTTGGGCCACGATTGCTATGATGTCATTGGCCAGAGCAAGTTCTATCAGCAAGCGCACAGTGTACAGGAGAATACCAAAGACTCTGATCAGAAAGAATTCTGTGATTATTTTGTGCCCAACTTGTCATACTATCTATATTTAAGTTTGACAGAAGAATATGACAAAATCTAAAGCCAGTTCTCATATAATTGAGGAGTCACCTTCCCTAGCGCTACAGAGCTTGTTTTATGTTGGATACTACATTTGTTATCATGCATCCCTAGGAAGTAATCGTCCTCATTTTTTTAAATTAATTTTTTATTGGATATTTACATTTCAGATGTTATCCCCTTTCCCCATTCCCCCCCACACCCAGAAACTCCCTATCCCATCCCCCCTCCTCCTGCTTCTATGAGGATGTGCCCCACCCCCACTCTGACCTCCCCACCCTCCAATTCCCCCACACTGGGGCATCCAGCCTTCACAGGACCAAGGCCCTCCTCTCCCACCTATGCCTGAGGAGTCCATCCTCCCCTACATATGCAGCTGGAGCCATGGGTCCCTCCCTCTGTGCTCCCAGGATGGTGGTTTGGACTCTGAGAGCTCTGGTTGTTGGTATTGTTGCTCTCCCCATGGGGCCCTTTCAGCACAGTCTTCTCTCTAACTCCTCCATTGGGAACCCCATGATTAATTCAATGATTAGCTGTGAGCATTCGCATCTTGCATCTTTACATGTCAGACTCTGCAGACCTCTCAGGAGACAGATATATCAGGCTCCTGTCAGCATGCACTTCCTGACATCCACATCAGCGTCTACCTTTGGTGACTGCACATGGGATGGATACCCAAGTGAAATGGTCTCCAGACAGCCCCTCCTTCAGTTTCTGACCCACACTTTATCTCCATATTTGCTCCCATGAGTATTTCGTTACTCCTTCTATGAAGGACAGAAGCTCCCACACTTTGGTCTTCCTTCTTCATGAGCTTCATGTGGTCTGTGAGTTGTATCTTGGGTATTTTGAGCTTTTGGGCTGATATCCACTTATCAGTGAGTGCATACCATGTATGTTCTTTTGTGATTGGGTTACCTCGCTCAGGATGATATTTTCTAGTTCCAACCATTGCCTAAGAATTTCAAGAATTTGTTGGTTTTGTGTTGTTGTTGTTGTTGTTTTTGTTTTTTATTTAAATCAAATCATAATTTTTACTTATTCACACAGGGGTTATAAACACAAAAAGGCAGGATGTGGGGAAGGGGATGACACCGGAGCATAGGTGCTCAGGGGGAGTACAGATATCTTTCAGAACAGGGTATCAGCTGGGTGAAGGTTCAGGGGACAGATCACTATGACTCTGCCTATGATTCACTTGTTCTTATCCAAGTTGGTACTAGCCGCCAAGGTTGCCTATTTATAAGACCTATGACTACTCAGGCTGGTAAATTTCCATAAAAGTTGCTTGTTTACAATAGCTTATAGCCATTTGTTTCAGTGGTTTTCCACAGAGACCCAAGACTTTGTGTTAGCATGTATGTATGTCAGGCCTATTGCTGATAATAGGCCTTCAATGTATAAGCAGGGCTGCCCCTGAAGTCTCCTCCCTTCTCTATAGAAGGACTTGGCAATTCTAATCTTGCGAAGGCAGGGATAGACTTTGTTGTTTTTAATAACTGATAATACTCCATTGTGTAAATGTACCACATTTTCTGTATCTATTCCTCTGTTGAAGGATATCTGGGTTCTTTCCAGCTTCTGGCTATTATAAATAAGGCTGCTATGAACATAGTGGAGCATGTGTCCCTGTTGTAAGTTGGAGCATCTTTTGGGTATATGCCCAGGAGTGTTATAGCTGGGTCCTCGGTAACGAACGCTATGTCCAATTTTTTGAGGAATGCCAGAATGATTTCCAGAGTGGTTGTATCAGCTTGCAGTCCTAGCAGCAATGGAGGAGTGTTCCTATTTCTTTACATCCTTGCCAACATCTGCTATCACCTGAGTTTTTGATCTTAGCCATTCTGACTAGTGTGAGGTGGAATCTCAGGGTTGTTTTGATTTGCATTTCCCTGATGACTAAGGATGCTAAACATTTCTTTAGGTGCTTCTTGGCCATTCAAGTTCCCTCAGTTGAGAAATCTTTGTTCAGCTCTGTACCCCATTTTTAATAGGGTTATTTGGGTGTCTGGAGTCTAATTTCTTGAGTTCTTTGTATATATTGTATATTAGCCCTCCATCAGACATAGGATTGGTAAAGATCTTTTCCCAATCTGCTGGTTGCTGTTTTGTCCTATTGATAGTGTCCATTGCTTTACAGAAGCTTTACAATTTTATCAGGTCCCATTTGTCAATTCTTGATCTTAGAACATAAGCCATTGGTGTTCTGTTCAGGAACTTTTCTCCTGTGCCCAAGTATTCAAGGTTCTTCCCCATTTTCTCTTCTATTAGGTTCAGTGTATCTGGTTTCATGTGAAGGTCCTTTATCCACTTGGACTTGAGCTTTGTACAAGGAGATAAGAATGGATGATTTGCATTCTTCTACATGCTGACCTCCAGTTGAACCAGCACCATTTGTTGAAAATGCTGTCCTTTTTCCACTGGATGTTTTAGCTCCTTTGTCAAAGATCAAGTGACCACAGGTGTAGGGTTCATTTCTGGGTCTTCAATTCATTCCATTGATCTTCTTGTCTGTCTCTATACCAATACCATGCAGTTTTTTATCACTACTGCTCTGTAGTACAGCTTTAGGTCAGAGATGGTGATTCCCCCAGAAGCTCTTTTGTTGTTGAGAATAGTTTTCCTAGTGAACTTTATTGATGGTATTCAAGAGAGTAGGTAGGGTTCCCTAGGCCAGTCCTGTTTTTATGGTATCTAAATGGAATTTGTGAGGGAGATGCTCAGTGTTGGGGCTGAGTTGGGACAGGGACTCCTGGCAACCAAGGGCCTCTTTCTTGCTCTCAATGTCCTTGCAGAGGTGAGTGGTCCAGCGTTTCTTTCTCCTTGGAGGCCATGTAGCCATGAGGTCCACCACCCTGTTGCTATAGCCATATTCATTGTCATACCAGGAAATGAGCTTTACAAAGTGCCATTGAGAGCAATGCCAGCCCCAGCATCAAAGGTGGAAGAGTGAGAGTTGCTGTTGAAGTTGGAGGAGACAACCTGGTCCTCAGTGTAGCCCAAGATGCCCTTCAGTGAGCCCTCAGATGCTGGCTTCACTACATTCTTGATGTCATTATACTTGTCAGGTTTCTCTAGTGGCATGTCAGATCCAAAATAGATACATTGGAGGTAGAAATGCAGACGGTCATGTCAGTGAGCTTCCTGTTTAGCTCTGGGATGACCTTGCCCACAGCCTTGATAGCACCAGTGGATGCAGGAATGATGTTCTGGGCAGATCCACGGCCATTCACAGTCTTCTGAGTGGCAGTGATGGCATGGACCATGGTCATGAGCCCTTCTACAATGCCAAAGTTGTCATGGATGACTTTGGCCAAGAGGGCTAAGCAGTTGGTGGTACAGCATGCATTGCTGACAATCTTGAGTAAGTTGTCATATTTCTCATGGTTCACACCATCACAAACATAGGGAAATCATCAGAAGGGGCAGAGATGTTGACCCTTTTGGCCCCACCCTTCAAGTGGTCCCTGACCTTTTCCATGGTGGTGAAGACTCCAGTAGACTCCACAACATACTCAACACCAGCATCACCCCATTTGATGTTAGGACGATCTCGATCCTATAAGATGGTAATGGGCTTCCCGTTGATGATAAGCTTCCCATTCTCAGCCTTGACTATGCCGTTGAATTTGCCGTGGGTGGAGTCATACTGGAACATGAAGACCATGTAGTTGAGGTCAGTGAAGGGGTCATTGATGGCAACAATCTCCACTTTGTCAAGTGCAGAGCAGAAGGCAGCCCTGGTAACCAGACACCCAATATGGCCAAATTTGTTCACACTGGCCTTCACCATCTTGACTACAGAATTAGGCTGGCACTGCACATTCAAGGGTTCAGGAGCTCCAAGCAGCTAACACAGAGGAAGAACCACTTGGATGGGCTCCCCACATGACAGTCTTCATCTCAGTCTATGCCATATCTGTCCACTTTGATGTTTGTTCGTTGAGGTAGAGCTTCTTGTAAGCCATGCTGGCCTTAAATTCACTATAAATCAAAGATGACTTTGGACTCCTGATCCTCCTACCTCTATCTCCCAGGAGCTGAAATTACAGGCATTGCCACACCTAGTTTTATGTATGTTGGTTATCCAACCTATGACTTTGGGCATGCTAGGCAAGCTTGCTTCCAATTAAGCCTCATCCTGAACTCCAGACCTGCTTCTTCAGATCCCTCTAAATTGCTTTCTGGTCAACTGCTTTGATTAGATCATGGCTAAGAAGCTGGAAGGACAGCTACTCGGGCCCACACAAAGGAAATGATAAGCACTGGGAAAGTACAATCCTGGGAGGAAGAAGTGGGGTAGGGCTGTGACTAAGTAACTACTTAGGAGACTGAAGTAGGAGGATTGCAAGTTCAAGGCCTGCCTAGGCTCTATACCTAATAGTCTGTCTATGATAAAAATATGTTTTAAAAACTGCAGATATAGCTCAGTAAAATCCTGACCTAACAACTACTAGTAAAGAGACAGAGGTTTTGTGAAGACTCGGGACATGGCTCAATGGTAGAGCACTTGCTAGCATGTCCAAGGCCATAGGTTTGAATTGCAAGCATTTATTTGGAAAGCTCTATACATAGTAGCAAAGGCATACTAGTAGATTGGAGGTTGGCAAAGCAAGCACTTTCTATCACACTGGCCTGCAAGTGCCTTCACTAGCCTCACTTGCACAGTGGGGTTGGAGATTTTGGCAGGCTGACAAAGAGGTTGGTTCTCAGAGTCAGCCTGAAAGGTCAGGGAGTCCTGTGACTACAAGAATACAGCCCCAGGGTGGAGTGAAATGCATTTGCTCAGATCTAGCCTACTGAGTCCTGGAGGACTCTTGTGGAGCCCACAGTAGGAAGTGAGCCTGGGGTCATTACAAAAGGAATCTTGCCCTAGAGAATGGCTTTCAATCCCTAAGGAGCAAGCCAGCCGCAGACTGGGGAATGCACCTTAGAGGGAAAAGTCAGCATGGGACACACAGCAGCTAGCTAATACAAAAGCTCACACCAAGGTCAATCACCAGGGCGCTCTGGCTGTACTTAAAGAATGCCTGCAAAGGTCTGAGGAAAGAAGCCCAACTTAGACACTTACCCATTAAGTAAGCCCAGTCTGGGCCTGGTTCTTTCAAGCCTCCTGTTCCAGTGGATTTAGGAGTGACACATGGGGAGCCCAGTGAGAACCACATGAAGGACCAGCCTAAGTGAAAGCTGATGTTTAAAATGCATAGAGTGGATTATCCCATCTCTGTATCAACTACATTTGCAACAACTCTCTCCATCACACAATACTGAATAGAAGAGTCTCCCTTCCACTAGCCAAGATGGATCCACCATTCACAGAGGCTTAAAAGAAACAGTAACAGTGAGAATGACTTCCAAGTTGATACCCAAGTGCTGACAATGTAACACATCAGTTCACAGAAATATAAGCAGCTAATTTGAAAGACTGTTTAAAAGACAGTGATGGTGAATTTGCTCCTTAGGAAGAGAGGCTGAGTCCTATGACAGAAAATATTCAAATGGTGGAGGACACAGGGAGTCATAGATAGCAAAGGCAGAAGGGAAATAGAAAGAGCTCTGGTGATAAATGGTTTTGATAAATTGTTACAACATTTTTAAAGGTGGGTGTGTGAATGATACGCTTACTATAGTTCTCGAGCACATGAAGCTCTATCAGGGGCTGCACAGTATGAGTTCAAGACGAGCCTAAGGTACATGATGAGACTGTGAGTGGATGATGGGCTCGAAAAAGCTGCTGGAGTTAGTTCGGTAGTGTTGCATCAGGCTTTTGGAGGTTGCAGGACACAAGGGAGCCTCCTGAAGAAAAGCAGTGTGTGTGGTACATACCAGCTGTGGTCCTCTGCAAGTAAAGACCCCCCCCCACAGGAGGCTGTCAAGCCAAGGCCCTATGACCTCAGTACTGCAGTAGGAAAGGCAGCGGACGCTAGGAAAGGTCCACCAGCCAAGACAAGAATCTCAATTAAAAACTCAGAGGAAGACCAGCAGAAGGGAGACCATAAAATAGATCTTGGCTCAAGGTCTTCAGCTCCCAGGTATGACTTCATTCCCAGCAGTCCAATGTAAAGTAGAGCCACCATCAACAGCATCAGCATCGACAAAGCCACAGCAGGAAGCTCCACAAAGACACATCCCAATGACCTTGACTTGAGTCAGCCTGTGAGTCTGATGAAGCTGAAAAGTAAGATGTGATGGTTTGTATACGCTTGGCCCAGGGAGTGGCACTATTAGAAGGTGTGGCCCTGTTGGAGTAGGTGTGTCACTGTGGGTGTGTACTTTAAGACCCTCATTCTAGCTGCCGGAAGCCAGTATTCTGCTAGCAACCTTCAGACGAAGATGTAGAACTCTCAGACCCTCCTGCACCATGCCTGCCTGGATACCTGGATACCACATGTTCCCACCTTGATAATAATAGACTGAATCTGTAAGCCAGCCCCAATTAAATGTTGCCCTTCGTTATGGCGTTTGTTCACAACAGTAAAGCCCTAAGACATAAGGAGTGTGTTTTTAAAGATTTCCCTATTTAAAAAAAAAAAACATATAACTTTTAAAGTGGACAAATTAAAAGGATTGCATCCAGCCAGGCAGTGGGAGCACACACTTTATTTAGCCTTTAATCCCAGCAATTGGGAGGCAGGGCAGGCAGCCTGGTCAACAGAGTGATTTCCAGGAGAGCCAGAGCTACACAGAGAAAAACCTGTCTTGAAATCTTTAAAAAAAAAAAAAAGATGGGGAGACTGCATTCCACCATCTGTGAAATCCTGTCTTCTTCAAACATGAGAAAATAAAAGGCATTATTGGAATTCTTTTAAGCTCATCCAAATTGGTAGATGACCAGTATACGGTATGAAGAACAGAAATGCAAAGTTAAAGCTATCAAAAGAGAGCACAGCTGTGAGATTGTATTGGTTTCAAATGTCAGACGATCCTTAACTAGTTTATCATTGTTTCCTCTGAGGCATGAATTGGTTTTTTTCCCTTGAGCTCCTGCTGTGTGTCAGACTCTGTAGACATGGGAGGAAAAGAACCAAACAGGTTTTAGATAAGAGTTTAGCTCCTCAAGTCCAGCAGAGACTTGTATCTTGGTGGGGGATGCCAGACTTAGCAAATACGAATACAGGATGCCTCAGTTAAGTGTGAATTCAGATTAATAATGAAAAAAAGTGCATAAACATACCAAATAGCGCACAAAATAGTTATACTAAAAGAAAAACCTATGCATGTCTGAAATGCAAGTTCAACTGGGTCTACTATATTTTTTTCTAGCTTTTTTTTTCCAGCCAGAGATACTCTAGAAACAAGAGTATAAGAAGGTAGGCTCTGCTCAATTTACCAACTTTTTCTATCAGTTCCAGTCACAGGAGACAAAGCTATTGTACCTAACCTTTACCAAGCAGACCTCCTGGAGACCTGTTGTGACAACACTCCTGTTTCCTCACAGGAGCACTGTTGGTGGGAGGTTTAAAAGCTACCCTGTCATAATAACAAAAGCTAGTAACATTGCATCAGTAACTTCCATCTCTGTCTGAGGTGTCTGCTCAAACTGCCACCATCTCCTTGTGGTGGAAAAGGAGGGGGGGAAAGTCAAGTTGTCATAGGACCTGGAAGTCTGAAGTATTCTGTTGGCCAACCTAGTTGCAAGGAAGCCAGAGAAAAGAGTTGTCCCATTCCAAGAGCCACCTTTACAGGAAAGAGGAAAGAGCAGGTAGAGAGACAGAGTTCTACGCAAACTGTGACTATGGCTGCCAAGTAATGTAACATCAGACAATTTCCCTTAACTCCTGTATAAAGTAGGAATCCTGCCCAAGTTCACCTATTGTCTTCTGATCTAGGTCTCTTTCTAGAACATTCCATAGAAGAGAAGAAAGGCTTGAGGAAGAACATGGAAATTACTCCCTCAGGGTCTGTAACTCCATCTCAGCTTCCCCCAGGTGGAGCCTCCAGGCCTCCCTGCCCTGGTTGAGGTCGAAGCTTTTCCCCCCACTTGATTCTGCCCAGCTGAGATAATGAGAGACAGCATCTTCAGACACACCAGAAGAGGGCATCAGATCCCATTACAGATGGTTGTGAGCCACCATGTGGTTGCTGGGAATTGAACTCAGGACCTTTGGAAGAGCAGTCAGTGCTCTTAACCACTGAGCCATCTCTCCAGCCCCGAGAGACAACATCTATATTAACCAGAGTCTCCACATCCCTCTGTGTGGCTCCATGTGTCCAGACAGGCAAGAAGTTCAGCCTGCACTTCCTGGCTAATGACCAGCTCACAACTTTTATAATGGCCCATCTGTTTCTGTTTGTTCAGTCTTGGAAAAGTATAATCTATACTATAATCTGTTCAGATCATGCAGGCTACCTGAGTAGCAGCCCAGACCTCATCTGCAGATAAGCAACTGAAATCTTACCCAAAATGCTGCTCTGACTAACTTACTACACCCCAAGACCAGTGCCCTGGTTTTGAAGAGGCTGGCAGAATATCTTATTGACACTTCACGTATTAGCATTCTACGGTGGGTAGAGTTTCCTAAATGCTGAAAACAGCTGCCACAACCAACTTTAAAACACCTTGCAGCTGTGAAGAAGTACCAGATACATGGACACAGACAGCTTCGGGTTTACATACTGTCCCAAGCACCTATTAGCTATGTGACCTAAAGCAGCATACTTAATTGCTCTGGATCTACATCTTCTCAGCTATAAAGCATGGAGAGTTATAGTAGTATAATGTCTTATAAGGTTGTGTGGGATTGAGTATATATGTCTAATACTGTGGAGTGTGGGTTTTTCATGGCCCCCTATGAGAGATGAAATCCGTGTCTTCTCCCATTGAGTGCCAATGGGCTGGAAACTGCTTTGACATGACAGTTGTAAGATCAAGAGACCAGATCAGAAAAGCCACTAACGTCTGCCAGTTCTCTTAGGAAGCTTTATCAGGGAGTCAGCTCCCATGTGGCAGGCTGACCCACTAGAATGGCATGCTGGACATCTGCACTAGATAGTCAGTAGCAAACCAGGCAGGGCCCTAGCAACAGGTAGGTCAACAGCCTGTCTCATCAAAGCCCAGAAGAGCATTCAGGTGGTGACAATTCTACCCAGCTCTTTCCAAATTCATCAGGATCCTGAGCACCAGAGTGTCTAGACCTGGCAATGTCAGGGTAGCTTACCACACAGCCACAGGAACCAGTAAGCACTCCTGATATGATCACCCACATCAGGGACATCCTAAGTCAACCAGAGGCCCCTAGCCTCCCTGTTGTGACTCCTAAGGAGTGTCATAGCTCAGATCTACCCTGGCCAAGTGGATCTCTCAGCCTTCCTCCCCTGGGAGCCTGGCTCCTTTCTGCTTTCAGCTGGGCTTCCTGTCTGGATAAACTTCAGATAAACACTTTAAAATTCTGTCCAGGAAGCTCACCAGCCCGAACACGTGAATCCTCTACCATCTGTACAATTGAAAACAAGTTATATAATTCCCACTTTCTTGGGGTGGGGGCTGTGCAAGCTGGGGAGGCTGGGCTGCTTGGCGTCTGGAGTCCCATTTTAAGTAAATAGACGAGGTGAGCTGTGAAGACGGCGACTAATGAAAAGGGAGAGGCAGAAAGCCCCGAGGAGCGGAGAAGCTATTTCTGTCTCTCACCAAGCACTCCTGTCGGCTTCAGTTGGTGTTTAGTTCTAAGGAAGTGGATTATTTTTAATGTTTCTGAACAGAGCGTCTCCATGGCATCCATTATGTCCACATGCCTACAACTTGGGCCTTGAGTCTGAGTTCTCCAAAGCACAGGGACCAGACCAGCCCAAGCTAAGCCTGGATGCATGTTTTTCTTGCAATCATTTGTTCTTCAGCTACTGAAGTTATTTCTGGAACTCAATCTCCAGTGAGAATGTTATTTTTTTGTGGTCGACTTCTCTCCCCCTTTCTGCTTCATTCTGAGTCAACATGCTGGTTCATCCTTCTGGGACAATGTCTTTGGAGTGGCATTTGCATCTTCCAGAAAGCAAAATCAGTACAGACCAGAGATAAGCCCCACAGACATCATGATTGTGGCTGTGTCTTATTCCTTGTTCCATACTCTCAGGATATACTCTGGCCCAGGTGATACTGTGCCTCTGGTGTAAGTGCAAACACTTGCAGATTTGAAAGTATTTCAAAGACATTTAGGATTTTTTTAAATAGTCATAGCAGCCGATGTGCACACTAAGAGATGGGTAAGGCAGCACACCCTAAGGATCCCAGAACTGTAGAACTTGAGGCAGGAGGATTGACAGTTTTAGGTCTCTAAAGACCCTACCTCATGGCCAACCAATGGCTGATCCAGCTTGAGACCCATGCCATGAGAGGAAACCCACCCCTGACACTGTCTGGAGGGTCAGAACCCAGAGGCCAGATATCCCAGAGACCTAGGTTAGAAAATGATTCCTAATGCTATTCTGTTATAATCGTAGATTGGTGTCTGGCCGAATTGTCATCAGAGAGGCTTCATTCAGCAATAGATGGAAAGAGATGCAGCCTTACACTAGCAGCCTTCAGGTGAAAATGTAGAACTCTCAGCTCTGCCTGCCTAGATGTTGCCGTGCTCCCACCTTGATGATAGACTGAATGTCTGAACCTGTAAACCAGCTCCAATTAAATGTTGTCCTTTATAAGAGTTGCCTTGGTCATAGTGTCTGTTCACAGCAGTAAAACCTTAACTAAGACAGTGGGCCTCAGGTAATCCTGCTGAAGTGGAGAAGGAAGGATTGTAGGAACCAGAGGGGTCAAGAAACCCCAAGAAAACCCACAGAATCAACCAACTTAGGCACACAGGGGTTCACAGAGACTGAACAACTGACAGCAAAGAAGCTTGCAAGGGACTGACCTAGGCTCTCCGCACATATGCTACAGTAGTGTAGTTTGGCCTTCTTGTGGGACTCCTAACAGTGAGAACTGGGGCTGTCTCTGAATCTTTTGCTTGCTTTAGGAGCCCTTTCCTCCTATTGGGTTGCCTCATCTAGCCTCAATTCAAGAGGAGGAGCTTAGTCTTATTGCAACTTGATATTCCCTGGTTGGTTGATATCCATGGGAGATATGCCCTTTCTGAAGAGAAACAGAGGGGGAGTGGATGAGGAGGGGGCAGAGGGGAAGTATGAAGAGACTGAGAGGAGGGAAGGGAAACTGAAATCAGGGTGGGAAAAGAAAAAAATAAAGGAAGAAATGAAGGAAGGAAGGAAATGTATTAAAAACTAAAAAGAACTTGCTCCACCCAAAAATCATAGGGGCCCAGAAAGATGGTTCAGCAATAAAGGTGCTTGCCACCAAGTCTGACAGCCATGTTTGCTTCCCAGGACTCATGAGATGGAAGGATGGCCTGACTTCAAAAACTCCCCGAAATGTATGCTATGACAGAAGTGTATATACACATGTACATACTATACACACACACACTGAATTAATTAACTATATCTCACTCAGCCCAGCCATGGGACTCACAAGAGTCTCAATGGGATCTTGTAGACACAAGAGGATGCCTATGGACACACCATGGTGGGCAATCAAGTGTGGCTAAAGTATAGAAGCTATAGAGCAGAGTCAGACTTGCTGGAGAGATGAGACTCTCCAGATGCAATTGGCAGTCTATGAACTTGCTTGCTTGCATGTCTACTTCTCTGTGTGCTCAGCCTGCATATACTTTAAGTTTGGGGAGCTTATTCTGATAGGAGTGTGTTTCCTTGCCACTTTGAGTGAAGCAACTTAAAGGATAAAGGATTTGTGTGGGCTCACAGTTTGAAATCATACAGTCATCATGGTGGGAAAGACAAAGCGATAGGGTCTGTCCTGAGTAGAGGAAGCTCAAGACAAGGCTTGTTGCATCTCTGAGGACCAAAACTCAGAAAGCTCAAGCTGAAGCCAGAAGAAGATGTGACCTTCAAAGCCATCCCTGGAGATAGATTTCTGCTATATGGGTACCACATCCCTCAAATTCTACAACCTCTCAGAACAGTGCCATCAGCTAGGAACCAAATGTGCAAATGTGTGAGCCTGTGAGTTGTCTGTAGCTTATTTGATAGAGTGCTTGCCTATTGTACTGGCTGGTTTTTGTGTCAACTTGACACAAGCTAGAATCATCAGAAAGAAGAAGTCTCAGTTGAGAAAACGCCTCCATGAGATTCAGCTATAAGACATTTCCTCAACAGTGATCAATGGGGGAGGGCCCAGCCCATGATGGGTGGTGTCATCCTGTTGGGCAGGGAAGGGCTTGCATTGGCCTGGAAAACCTGAGATTGCAGGTGTGGCCACGCCCCCAGACCCGCCCTCTCCATTTCACCTGTCCCTGAAGTCATGTAAGACACGGGTAAAGGACTGCCGTGGTACCCTCTGCCTTGAGATTTGCATATTAATGAGGCCAGGCCCGTAGGAAATTTAAAAGTTTTCCCTCCCTAACTCCTCCTTTGATACTCCCCAATATAAGGAAACCCCTCCTGGCTTTTGGGGGAGCTCAGCACAGATTCCATTCTTGTCAATAAACTTACTTCATGGAAACTCAATTCAGTGTCCGCTGGGCCTACTTCTACTCTGTGACTGCCCGACCATGTGGGAACTACAGGTCGGGGCCGGAAGTGCTGTGAACCAGCCTCCACTTCGGCCCGCTCCGCCTTCGCTGCCTCATCAGACGGATGCAGCCCAAATCCCGCGCGTGAGACCCCACCCCAGTCGGGGGCCTCCTTCACCGCCACGCTGGAGGCTTTGGGGCCCCCGGGCACCCGCCCGCGTTTTGTTTCCTACATCATCCCTGGGCTGGTGGTTCTGAGCACTATAAGAAAGCAGGCTCTGAAGACCAAACCAGTAAACAGAACTCCCATGGCCTCTGCATCAGCTCCTGCTTCCAGGATCCTGCCCTGCTTGAGTTCCTGTCCTGAATTACTTCAATAATAAACAGGTATAATAAAAAATAAATATAAGCTGAATAAACCATTTCCTTCCCAATTTGCTTTTTTGGTCATGGTGTTTTGTTGCAACAATGACTGACTAAGACAGATATCAGGCACAAAGCCCTTATAAACCAGGTATAAAGATGTATTCCTGTAATCCTACCTGCTCAGAATGTGGATCAGAAATCCAAGATCATAAAAAACCAGCCTGCCTGTATCTTAGGCTTAGAAGCCATTTCATAGTAAAGACAAACTAGGTTCATCCTTGTTTGTGATTAACCCTGTTTCTCAGGGACTGGGCTATGCCCCGCCTGTAACCTCAACTACAAATGGTTCGCACGACCTGTTCCAGAAGTAGGAATCATGTCTTTGTTTCAAAAAGTTGTTTAATAGCTATCTTGCAACCCTAACCTTTGCTATGACCACCTTGCTATGACCACCTTGCTATGACCACCTTGCAGCCATGTCTTTGTTTCAGGAGGTCCTTAGGACTAACTTGTTATGCTTATGTTCTGTTCCTGTAACCTCAACCATTTTGCCTGACAAATCCCCCATTTGGAAACTTCCTATCCCTGAGCTATAAAAGACTTAACAAATTGCTTGTTTTAATTAATTTGCCCATGATGATATGGGTCTTCTCCTACTATCTTTGGGATGTAACAGTCATCCTCACATTACATAATGAGTTCAAGACCAGCCTAAAAGACCAACAGACCCTATTTCAAAAGCAACAAAAAAAACAAAACAACAGAAACAAAAACCAACAACAACAAAAATTAAAAACTCTTAAAATCCATGAATCTGTGGGCTATACGCCATATCCAAACCACCAGGTGTGCACATGAGGCTGGGAAAGAGAGATTTGAAATTGAGAGACAAAGCAAAGGCCCTCCCATTGATGGTATTAATATTTGAATAGAGGCAGCGACCTAAGCAGTCAGACTTTGGTGCCCAAGGATGCAGGGGACTGAGGAAGAAAAACTCAAGAATGTCACATTGGGAAGTCCAAGTACACGCTTTCTCGTAAAGGAAAATAATGATGTCAGCTTGCTGGTCACATCCTTGGTATACTAAAGGAAGAATTTAGAATTTTTATTCAATACTACTACAGACCAGATCTCACAGGAACATGTGGTCTAAATTCTTGATACTATGTGGTAAACACATACCTCAAGTGTAGAATTTATTTTTTATCACTGTATATTAATTATATGCCACAGTGGGTTTTGCTAGGATATTTTTATCAAGTAGAGAATTTAAGTTAGTTCTGAGTTATCAATCTGCCAGGACAAATAACAGAAGCAAACACAAATCCTCTCTGGAGAAAAAAGAAAGAAAGAAGAAAAACTTTAGGAAAATGAGCAGAAAACACAGAGTAGCCATGTAGAGCGAAGGAGAACAGGGAGAGGTTACAGGCTACATGACCAGCCCTCGGCCCCACACTAGAGCTACACAAGGAAAATAAACAATAGTCATGGGCCAAATATATATATATAATATTATACACATATAGTTAAAAGGGAAAAACAGATGACAGTTTTGAAAACAATGTGAGTTTCTTTCAAGAATAAGGATGTTAAGTCAATTTAAACAAACAAAAATTGAATGGGTTTATCAGCACCGACCTTTGATGAAATTCTAAAGGACACAGTTCAGGCTAAGGGACAATCTCCCTGAGGATCTCAGATTCAATAAGATAAAAGCCCAAGATTCTGGAAAATATGTGAGGAAATAAGACAAAGACTGTATAAAGTGGTAGCTGTGACATGGGACACACAGCAGGACAGAGCGCCAATACCAGGAGATGGTAGCATAGAACAGTGTGGACGGGCAGAATCATGACAGTAATCCAACTTTAAAATGTATAAATGCATTTTATAATCAACTCAGCCTCAGGAAAATGCAGCGTAAAACCTCACCACAGTCAAAATGAATGCTATAAATCCAGACAACAGTCACAAAGGCCAGAGGATGTGGAGACAGGCAGGCTCTTGTACTCTGTGCACAGGGATGCAAACTGGTGAAGCCCTTTCAAAGAAACCATTACTGACAACCAGAGACTGATCTGCCACTTGTAGCAATCCCAGTCTCGGCATATAAGTGAAGCAAATGCGCATGCCCATAGTCCCCACCATCATCAGGAAGCCCTCGTACAACAGTAATCCAACGTAGAGGCTCAAAATTAAGTGACAGCTGTTGATCCAGCCCTAGACAAGTCACTTGTACCACCCCTCTAAGGGTGCATGTGGAAGAAGAGAGGGACTATGCAAGACGCGCTTTGAAACACCACCCCCAATCTTGATATAGCTACTGTGGTCATTAGCTCACAGCACCTGCCCTGAGCTCACCCACCCACAACTGGTCAGATCAACAATTGGTCATGGAAGGAGAAAGGGCTCCTAGAGCTCCCCTGTACCCCTAAACTATGGCTACTGAGGTCCTGGAAGAGGATTCACTGGCTTTAACTGTGGTTCCAACTGACAGCAGCAAACCCTTGGTCACAATGATGCCATAGGATAATCTTGCTGGGCCACAAAGTTAATTAATGAATTAAAAATTAAAATGAATTTTAAAAACAGACATGAATTCAATAAAGAATCTGTATAAGGGCAAGAGTGTGAGTCAAGGGTGATGTCTGGGGCGTGAGAAATGGGGTCGCTGACATACAAAGTATGCACATGTAACTTTTAAAATAGTGGCAAATATTTAAATCCTCATAAAACACTGTTAAAAGTATGTCAAAGAGACACCTGCACTTCATGTTTAACGTGTCACTATGCATAACAGCCAAGATATCGACTCAACAGGTGTCCACTGACTTCTGAGTCGGTAAAGAAAGAGAACTTTATATACAATGGAATGCTATCTTCCATTAAATAAATAAAATAATAGAAACCTATCACTTGTATAGTGGACAGAGCTAGAAAGTGCTACAGTAAGTAATATAACTCAACACAGAAAGCCAAAACTGAATATTCTCACACAGGGACACTTGGACAGTTTAGCTCATGAAATAGAAAATAGAAGGGTGTTGGTAAGGGTGTATGATGGCAGAGAGAGCTGGCCCTAGGGTCCTGGAGCAGTAGGTAAAAGGAGCATGCCTAATGGTCTATATAAGACGTGGTCTGGTAACTGGTTACCCACAGGTGATTCCATGTTTTTAAATAACTACAAAGGGTTCTGAATGTTCCTAAAACAAAGAAACAAGGATATCTGCAGTAAGGATCTGCCAGTCTCCCAGGTATGATCATGACATATAGCACACCTGTGTGGAAATAGAGCGTCATATCACATAAGCAGGTAGAATTATCATGTGCCAGTTTTTTAAAATCAGTAGTAAATACTTAGTCCATGGTTGATTCCTGGTTAGGAAAACAGAATCTTGGCCTTTGCTATGCCTGATAATTTTCTAAAAAGAAATATAGAACATTTGAACAAAACAACAAATTTAATCTCTCTATGCATATGAAAAAAAAAAGATCAAACATGGTGTTCCTGGAAAACCTGATCTTTTCTGAAAGGAGGTAAATTGGGGGGGGGGGGGTAGTGGATGTAGGGGAAAGAGGAGGGGGGAGGGAGGGACTGGGAGAGAGGAAGGAAGGGAAGCTACAGTAGAAATGTAATATATGAGAGAAAAAGAAATAATAATAAAAAAATCCAGCCCAATGAGTAGAAACATGAATTCTTGCTGGGTGCGGTGGTGTGCATCCATACATCCAGCCTGTGGGAGCTAAGGCAGGAGGATCACCAACTCTAAGCCATCCTCTGCCTCACACTAAATGTTAAAAGAGCAACTGCAACCAAACAACAACAACAAAAAATGGAACTAGGTCGTAGCTCAGAGCACCTGCCCAGCATGTACAATACCTATATTCATTAAAGAAGGAAAAAGCTGGGCAGTGGTAGTGCACGCCTTTAGTTCCAGCATTCAGGAGGCAAAGGCAGGCAGATCTTTGTAAGTTCAAGGCCACCCTAGTCTACAGCTAGGTTCAGGACAGCCAGGACTATACAGGGAAACCCTGTTTTAAAAAGAGAGAAAGAACAGATTTTGAATGCATGAAAGAAGAGATCAATAAACTTAATAATGATGATGGTGGCATTATTATTATATATCATTATTATTATTACAAATTGAAGACAAGCAGAAATTTTAAGAAAAACAAAACCACATAATAAAGCTAAAACTGATTCTTTGAAAAAATATTACAAATACAAGAAACAAAAAAATCAAAACATTTGTCTCAGTACATGCATTAAAATGATACAAATACTGCCATTAATATTTGTAGTTACATTATTCAAATTAAGGAGAGTAAGGATTAAGTATGGCCAACTTGATAGAAAGGATTGCACCACCGTCAACACAGAAGACTCTAGATATAACATTTACTTTAATAAGTGCTACTGGAAACAAAGCCAAATAGAAAAAAGTAAAACCAAGTCACCACTCCATACCCACAAAATACCAGTTCTTGGGGCTGGCAAGATGGCAGATGGCTCAGCAGCTAAGAGCACTCCTTGCTCTTCCAGAGGACCCACTCTCTCCGTTGGGATGAGAGTGCCCATCATGTTGATGGCTGCATTTTGGAAAAAGGCTTGTCCATAGACAAATGGAAAATTTTCCACTGGCCTCCTGAGTTCCCCCAAGGACCCACTGAGTGTAGACGTTCAAATGTAAGTGCTGCTTGGCAAGGAAGGGACTCACAAAGACATGAGGAAGCCTCAGCGCTTGCAGAGCCTCATCTTGCAGAGGCTCGGCGCTTGCAGAGGCTCGGTGCTCACCACCACCACCCCTGTTATGTATATGGTGCTCAAGGAGTCAAGGGCCTTGGCTCCCCAGAACTGATCAGTTGTGGGGCACTATGTAGACGCTGGAAACGGAACCTAGGCATTCAGGAAGAGCAGCCAGTGGTCTTACCTGCAGAACTATCCCTCCAGCCTCCTAAAATTTGAGAATATGATGTTTTGTTGGGGGGGGACATTTTGTTGTTCTCCTCTCTCTCTCTCTTTTTCTTTCCCCTCTTTCTTTCTTTCTTCCTTTCTTTCTGGCAGGGTCTCTCTTTGTATACCAGGCTGATCTTGAACTCACAGAGATCCTCCTAGCTGTGCTTCTCAGGACTAAAGGTGTGTGCCACCACACTCATGCTTACCACCTTTAATTCCAAACACTGAGAGGACACTTTACTGTTTGATGAAAAGTAAATCTGTGGCTGAATAGGGTCACAAATCCAAGAAAAAAAATACTAAGTTATTAAACAAAAGAATATTATAATCTCACCTAGCTAAGTATTTGTAACAGGCTATGATTAGTGTCTTCCCATGTAATAAACAGCTGTCGCATCATTTCTCAGGACTCTGTGACATGAGCAAACACAATCTATTATTAGGTAGTAAGTTGTAGAGACATGGCTCAGCAGGTAAAGGCTCTCTCTTACCAGCAAACCTGACGACATGAGCTCAGTCCTTAGGACGCCCTTGGTAGAAGGAGAGAACCAACCCTGACCTCATAAAGGCCCTCCCTTCCCACCCCCTTACACACTACCTGTACACAAATTAAATATAGAAATGTAATTTCAACTATTGAAAATAATAAATCAAGGCTGCACTGTGCTTTAGTTAGTATAAGCAGAGGACACTGTGCAGTATGTGTTCAGGTGTACGTTTGTGTGTATACAGGCCCACATGTGTCTTTACACTTTATTTATTGAACATCTGCTTCAGGTCAGTTCCTAGAGTTAGGATCAGAGCCTAAGGGAAGGTATGTATTGATGTATAACTGAGCTCCAGAAAAGATCTGATGTGTATTTCTCCCATTCAGAGAGCATGTCTCTATGACCTCTCTGCCCTGAGTGCTCTTGTTGTCTTCAATTTGGGATCATTACTTCATAATTGACAATTCAATGATCTGCTCTATCCATGAAACCCATTCTCTTAATCAGATATAGAGCACTAGATTTTCTTCTGCAGTATAAGAGACTGAACTTCGTCCATACCATCAGCACATCCAAACCCCAGGACACTCCATCTCCCCTGCAGCAGCTTCTGCAGTTATTTTCAGAGGTACAATGTGTAAAGATGTCCTGGATGAGCTACTCTCTTAAAAGACAACACTGTTCTACCCATGGCTACACCACGTCCTCTCTCCAAACACCTGCAACTGATCTCATTGCATAAGCAGAGCTGAACATTTAATATGCCCTCTCCCAGAATGACTCCTAAGGGTTCAGAGACAGACAGACAGAATGCAATCAGCTACAAATGGGCATCATCCCATCTCACTCAGCCGCTTCTCATTCCAGGTCAGCTACACTATGTATGCCTAGAGTCTAGTCCTCACCCTCACAGTGACTGATGCTTCTGAAGATGCTACATTTCAAAATTGCAGAGAGAGTAGATGAAGATGGCGACCATATCTGGAGCCCCTCAGCACTGATGCACCAGCAGTCTGTCTGACTTGACTCTCATGTCTTGAATTGGCATTATGAAGAGTGAGCACAGCTAGTTAGAGATGGAGCAAGCACGTGACCCAAGTTTGGTCGTTCCAGAGTCCACGCCTGAGTCACTGCATTTTGGAATTTGAAGTAAAACAATGGAAACTGTTCTTGTGAACTGGAAATGCCTTGAGTAATAAAGAGCAGCTTGGCTCTGTTCCGTTGAGGATAGCTGAGAGATTTCTCAAAGATACTAGGGGGTTTTCTCTGTCTCTGATGCTGAGTGGTTTGTTAAAAGCTTGCTAAACGCAAGCTAAACTTAACACAATGTAAACCGTGCTGGAGGTTCTAACATGACAGAATCTAAAGCCAAAACTAAAGGATGGCCTGGAGGACCATGAACACCAATCCTCTACCAATACAAAGGCTCAACTCTAAAAACAAAATGCTTGGCACATATCATCCAACAATCCCCACAGGTGCCGATTCAGTTGTAAAAATGTACTTCAAAGTTTAAAACAACAAAAATCAACTTAAGAATCAACCATCCAAACAGCACTCAGGTTCCAGGGTGTCGACTCATGATACATCATTAGATCCACTCTTGACTTCCAAGAAACAAAACTCAACAATGTGATTACTATAAAAAGAACAGAAAACTTCTAACCAAACCAGATGTGGTGACTCAGATCAATAATCCCAGCGCTTGGAGGCTGAGAAGTACAAGTTGAAGGTGACTTAAGAGAGCCCTGTTTGAAAAGCAAAGGTCAGAATCAGGGAGAACTAGTGCTAGGGATAGCTCATAGGGAGGGTTTTTCCTGCAAGTGCAAGGCCCTGGGTACACTGACAGGCTGTGGGGGCAAAAAGACATTCTAACCAGAAGTAAATGGATTCATTTAAGTTTTGAAATTTATTTAACCTTTGAGAGGTTGGCTCTGTTGCTGCTGCTGCTGCTGCAACCGTTTCATTTTGCTTTTGTTTGGAAGGTTTAGTGGAGAGGTGGAGTGTTCATTTCCTCATTTGTTTGTTTGAGAGAACCTGCTTGTGTCTTTGCAGAATGTTAGAAATGACTAATAGCAATGAATGCACAAGGTGTAGTGTTGGGGTCCAGGAGTTACCCCACAAACCACATGAACACTGAAGTCAGTCAGACAGGGATAGTTTATTGAGCATTAGCCCCAGGACTGATTGATCAGGGCCATAGACCAGACTCGGGAGCTGATTACAACCCCAAGCCATAATCCTACAGAACTTTTGAGCCTGAAATGCACAAATATCTATACCAAGTTATTCCATCAATCAGAATTTAGGGACAGGAGACTTCCTTAGGAACATTACTGGGTTATTCAACTCTGTGTGGGGAGCGGGATGGGACTTGACTTGCCTAGCATTCATGTCCCTAGCATTCAACTGGAATGTCAATATATACATGTCTCCTTCTGCCAAGTAGGATGTCAATTCCATGGAGGTCTCAGGTCCAAACTTATTGTGGCTATCTATACAAAGCATTTCTAACTGACCTCTATTGTGATTGGTTTCCAAGGACACCAAAGCTTAATAGAATTTGGGTGAAGAAGTTCCTAGTAACAATACATGAAAGGGTTTCCTTGTAACAGTAGTAACAACATATGAGATAATTTTCTTATGACATTAGTAACAGCATAAAATGGCTGACTAGACAGACAACAGTTACCCAAGCCTAAACAGTAGCAGTTTCAATGACACCAAATTGTTGTAAAAAAAAAAAAAAAAAAAAAAAATCTACCTACAATAGCAGGCTGGCTGAGGCAAGTTCTTATTCAATTTTAATTAGTACTATATTAGTACTATACCTCTCATCACAGCACACAGTAAATATATCTGTATATCTATATATGTCTGTATGGGTCACAGAGTAACACATGTCAAAGAGGCTGCAACACAGCTCGGGAGGCCCCAGAAGTGAGGAAGAGTCTGTACAGGTTAGACAGGAACCAGATATCAGGTGAAGAGACAGCTCAGCAGTTAGGAGCACTGGCTACACGGGTGGAGAGGATCTCGAGGAATTGAGGGAGGGGCAAACCATCAAAATATATGAAAAACTTTAAAAAGGGAGTGTGAAATGACTACCATGAAATTTTGATCACTCTTTCTCTAGAAGGTAAAGTCAACTTGAATCTATAAAATCCTTTTGACAAACAGAAAATCATCATAAACGGTTTGTTAGAAAGTAAAAGTAAGCCTTTTAATCCTGCACTCAGGAGGCAGAGGAAGGCAGATCTGAGTTCAAGGCCAGCCTATGAGTTCCAGAAAACCCAGGGCTACAGAGAAACCTTGTCTCAAAAAGCAAAACAAAAACCAAAAATAGAGAGAGGGTCATCATGGACAGAGAGCAGGTATAAACCACCGAGAGGCCCACCAGCCGTGCCTGCCACTACGATGTGCAAGTATGTGGTGGAGAGATGGGGAAAAAAGAGAGGCAGAATGGTTTGAGCACTATGAAGAGAAGTAGAACCGGAAACCAGAGGGTGGGAAGGAATAGCCCAATGTTAGTAGCCTGTGCTGCCATGTGAGGCCATAAGTGAAGTCTTCCAGTACTGCCACTGAGGGTCATGTCTGAGTCCATGGCTTGTAGCAGCAGGGGTCTATCTCAATGCCCATGGTCTGATGCCACCAAAAACATCCAGACGTCCTGGTCTGAGCTACTCCTGAGACCATGTTTGTTGGGCCCCATTTTGGCCCTGGTTTGGGCCTTGTGGACAAACCTGAAGCCTGGCTCGAGTTTGAGTTTGAGACCTGTCTACTGATGTAGAGCTTTGCTATTGCCCTGTCCGTCACCCTTCCCCGCCCCCTATGTCATCTCACCCTCCAAAACCCCTGCCTCCCTATGCTCCAAGTTTATATAAACAAAAGGTTGTTAATTAAAGTTGAGTTCTTGCCTCGACAAGACTCCCACTCAGCCCCGGAGAGACCCGGCTGGACCAGGACCTCTCTCCTATCGCCTGGACCTGCTGGCTGCAAGGCCGACACATGATGGTGTCCAAGGTCAGTGCAGAGCTGGTCCCGCCCCTCACTGGCTGCAGCATTCAGGAGAAGACCCTGTACCTCACCTGGGCTGAG
Organism: Mastomys natalensis; assembly: GCA_021653895.1. Taxonomy (NCBI): domain Eukaryota; kingdom Metazoa; phylum Chordata; class Mammalia; order Rodentia; family Muridae; genus Mastomys; species Mastomys natalensis. The sequence goes on along the minus strand of JAJTUV010000313.1, from coordinate 839,047 downwards.
CACAGTAGAGTTTGACCTGGTAGTAGGGACACAAGTGAGCTGGCCCTACCTTTCTTCAGCCATTGGGTGGTGAGGGCATGAGTATAGGAAGGTTGGACCCACCCCTTGCCTGGGCAAAGCACGAAAGCTGGACCTGTGGGCAGGGGTGCAGGAATACTGGTGGCTGACCACCCAGGCCCAGATCCAGCATTTTGAGTTAGCCCACCCCAATATCTACCCCATGTATGAACTGCTGGAGCTCATGAAGGGTCTTGTCCTGCAGACTCTGCAGACCCTGCAGGATCCCATGGCACAGGGCAACAGCAGAATATCTGAGAGGAGTCCCAGTTTGCATCCAGAATTGATAGCGTAGCATAACTAGAGGCTTCGAACGCGACCAATGACTCCTTGCAATGATCATTCTCAAGTAAAGATGTGTGAACAAAAGGGTACACTCGATGACACACTGTGACACATTACAGCTTCCATGACAACATTTTTTTCATTCTACTTTATTTTATTTTATTTTATTTTATTTTTATTTTATTTATTTTATTTTATTTGGGGGGCGTTGCAAGGGTAGAGGGCAGATATAAAGGTACAGTGAGATGAGTGGGATTGGGTTACATTATGTGAAAGTCACATTGAATTAACAAAAAGTATGTAGACAGATGAAATATATATGATAGAGAGATGATAGATAGATAGATAGATAGATAGATAGATAGATAGATAGATAGGCAGATAAAAGTACTGAAAAGTACTGGCTGTTCTCCCAGAGGACCTGGATTCAATTTTCAGCTCCCATGTGACAACTCACATCATCTGTAACTCAAAGTTCAAAGGGATCCTTCCTGGGCACTGCATACAGGTTTTACAGAGACATACATGCAGTCCATACACCCATACACATGAAATTAAAAATGATAGATAACCGGACCAGTGCTACCAGGGAGCTCACAGTTGAAACTGCTGGTGTCAGACTTGAGATCAAGATTGCAGAATCCAAGATGAAAAGGCCATATTCAGTCCAGAGCAGGAACTGACCAGTTTGGTTCAAACAAGCAAGCAAATGGAGAGACAGGTAGGTTGTGTCAGTAGTGAAGACCAGCTGGATCAGAGAGACACATATCAATCAGGTATCAGATGATGCACTGATATGAGCCATGCTGTGTCTGTCACTTTATGGGTTCTGGCCCAGAGCATTCCGCACTTTCCTCAGTCTGATGTGTAGGGTAAGTTCTTGAGCCTGGTTTCCCTGATGCAATTTTTGATGTACTCATGTGTCCCTATGGTTTTAATTCTCTCCAGTGATCTTATATTCTCAGGAGTATGTCATTTGTCAGTCTGTGCTGGGAGGATGGTTCCAAGCTGATGACGGAATGTCTGGGCTGCAGCCATCTTTCTCACTCACAATAGACTCAAAGACTGCTTATAAGATGGAGTCCCCTAGGGCAATGTACAGCATGGGAAACCACAGGGCATAGTTTGAACTTAAGGAAGTCTCACTCTGTAGCTGAGGCTAGCCACAAAACATAGTAATCCTCCTGCCTCGGCACTCCCAATTGCTGGAATTGTAAATATGATATCCAGCTTAAAATGTACTTTTCTAATGCCTTGTCTGACTCAAATTAAGACCAATTTCCTTTCCTCTGCTCCTTTATCCCTGGAGCCACTGACTTTCTTCTAAGATTATCTCATGACCTTTCAGAATACTGTTCTCATTTGAAGTAGAAATCTAGAAACGCACCGTAGTCTGTGGCAGCCTTACATGGACAGATAAAATAGTGTGGTAATGAAACCTAAGCCATGAACTTCAGCCACAAGCAAGTGCCTAGGCCAAAATACACATTAGTGCAGAGTGCCAAGATTATCTTGGACATCCATTGCCCCAGGAAGGTGTCTGGCCATTGTAAGAGGTAAGTGCCAGTCTTGGAACAGGGGCAAGGCTAAGTATCATAGCATGTATTGATAATGGGAATGTGGTGGGATAATAATAACATGCTGGAAACAACGCTAATGGGCATGGAACAGCTTGAGCACAGCGGGCTGGGGATGCCGCAGAATGGGAGGATCTTTTCCCCACTTCCTGTTATCCCAGATTGTCACTCAGATATGCAGACAGCCTAAAGCATTATAGTTTTGCTATGAGCATGAGCAAACCACATGCTTTCTGGTTATCATTTCAATAACTCCCGACAAAGTGAGTATTAACATTTCATATTACACACACCCCCTCAATGTGCTGCTCATCTGAGTGGGGTTCAGCCTGGTAGACAAGCATGTTGACAATACATTTGTGCCATGACCCCCTTTGGATGTCTCATGAACTCTATGGATCATCTCAGAATTGTTTTTTTTTATTCTGAGACAGACTCTAATGCTCCCCCAGCAATCTTAGAGCTGACACAGGCCAAGGATGGGCTTGAAGTCCTGATCCTCCACCTCCATACAGGCCTCAGTGGCTTGTCTTAGGCAGTGCTGAGACTTGAACCTAGGGCTTCTCGTATGCTGCACTCTTTCCGCCGAGCTACATCTCCAGCTCAGAACTGGTTTTAAAGACAAATAATAAGATATATAGGATTAAAAAGGAAACCAACTGCTTTTACTCACAGTTTCATCCATGGATTTCCCAAAACCATGGAGACACACAGAATCTCATATTAAAGAAATACATGAAGCTGCAGAATGGCTGTACTAACAACCAAAAGCAGGTATTGCCTGGGTTTAACCACTATGTAGCCAACACTAATGGCATTCTCTCCTTGTGATTAGAATTCCAGGCTTGTTTAATACACTTACAAAGTTGTGTCTCCTACAAGTTGGTGTCTGTTCTAGGTTTTCAATTCATTCTGCATGGAGAACTGCCATTTATCTCCTCTCCATTACAGGGGTGTCAAGGATTTCAATTTCTCCAACTTGGAAGGTCAACAGCCCCAAGTCACTTGTACTCAGCAGTTCTAGAACTTCCTCTCTTGTTATGTAGATTGTGTCTGCCCCTCATCCCTATCATTCACACAGTCCTCCTTCCTTGTTATGTAGAGTGTGTCTGCCCGACACACTCACAGGGAGTGCCCAACACAGGCAAGGAGAATCCCACTCTCAGACTAGGTGTTCCTGGAGCAGCAAGCCAAAGGGAGGCACCTTCATGCCCTTAGCAACTCTTTCCAAAAGGAATGCAGTCTGGGTTTACTATAGTCCACGGGGAAAGCCAAGTTCATGAATTGACTTCACTTCCCTTGTGACCATGGATCAATAACGCTACTTCTGGGCACCTCTCCTGTTTTCATGATCTAGCCAAGACTAGTTAACATCTGGGCCCTGTCTCCACTCAGGGCAGGAATGATTGACATACATCTGCATACACATCTTTTTTCTCTTCTTTTCCCCCTAGTTTCATGCATTTGTGTTTGCGCAAATGTGTGGTATGCATGTGTGTGTACCTGCACATAGGAGCACCCGAGGTGGATGTCCAGTCGATGTCAGGAACCATCCTCCATCGCTCTTCCATATCACCTCTTGAAGCAGGCCCTCTCAGTCAAACTTCAGAGTTCAATGATATAGCTAGTTTGATAGCCAGCTTTCTCTGGAGAATCTTCTTATCTCCACTTCCAGAGGCCACGGTACCAACCCAGAATTTATAGCCCTCACACTTTCCCAGACCTAGAACACAATATATTTCAAGAGGAGCAATGGGAAATAGCCCTGTCCCCAGTGGGGAATTACAGAATGGACAAGTGAATTCCTGCCTTCTTGCCTGTGTCACCAGGATATTCTGAGGAGAGGAGCTTATGAAACCATGAAGGCCTTTGAAAGAGCTCAGAGAGCAGTCTCTGTTTGTAGGAAGAGAATGGCGTGTGTACTTCAAGATAAGGGGAAAATGTAAATTTTAAAATCAAGCTACACAAGTTTTAACATCCAGATGTGTATTCTTCAACTTTTGTACAAACTTGGGATGGGTGGAGGTGGGCACAGCCACATCCAGCCCTGCTCTTCATAGCTACTGTCCTTCCATACTACCTAGAAAGCACTTTCCTTCTTGTTAGACTCATTCTGCAATCCCTGCTTGAGTTAACTCCTTTTTCTTGTTGTTGTTGTTATTGTTGTTGTTGTTGTTGTTGTTGTTGTTTTTGCTGTCATAGGTGGTGGGGGGTGAATCCTGGGGCCTTGGAAATGCTACACACGTACTCTCCTACCAAGCCACCCCTAGCGTTCCTAGGATTTCTTTTTATTAATCTTCCCCTGTTCAGATTGCCTTGTGCATTCTCTTTCTCTGTGGAACACAGACAATGTCATTTCTCAATTATATGTTTTAACATATCATTATCTAAAACAATTCACTGGAGGATGACAAGGTCGGTAGGAAAAGGCACTTACTTGTCCAGAAGTCTGATGCTTTGAGTCTGATCCACAGATCCCCATGTCATGGTGGAAGGAAAGAACCAACTCCAACTACACAAGGTTGACATTTGCCTCCATACACATGCTCTGGTATGTCTGCTGCACCAAAACCTCCATACACAGCATGCACACACACCAATGTCCTGATTGGCTTGTTCTGTTTTTATTTTATTTTTTTTTCTCGGCTTAATACAAACTAGAGTTATCTGAGAAGAGGAATCCCAACTGAGAAAAAGGCTCTATAAGATTGCCTGTAGGCAAGTCTGCAGAGCTTTTTCTTGATGGTCTATGTGAAAGACCCCAGCTCACTGTTGGTGGGTGCAACCCATTGGCAGGTGGTTCTGGCTTCTATAAGAAAGCATGCTGAGTAGCCATAGGGAGTAAGCCAGTAAGCAGCATGCCTCCATGGTCTCTGCTCAAGCTCCTGCCTTCTTTGAGTTCCTGTCCTGACTTCCTTAGAGTGTAATCTGAGATGTGTAAGGTGAAAAAAGCCCTTTCCTCCCTGGTTTCTTTTGGCCAGGACCTTTCATCACAGCAATAGAAACTCCAGGACAGAAACTGATACCAAGGCATGGATGGAGTCTTGCTGTAACAGACCTCAACATGTGTTTTTAAGAGGATTGTGGTACCATTTGAACTTTGGACTAGAAAAGCCATTGAGTGCTCAGAGGTTAGAAGGTCGTTCTGTGGGAGCGTGGAAGCTACACTGACAGCAAGCCAGGCATGGGAGTGCACACCCTTGATCTCAGAGCTTAGGAAGCAGAGGTAGGCAGATTTCTATGAGTTTGATGCCAGTCTGGTCTTCATGGCAAGTTCCAGACTACATATAGAGATCTGTCTCAAAAAAAAAAAAAAAAAAAAAAAAAAAAAACAGAAACAAAAGAAAAAAACAGTGAGAGCAATGTAGGTGATGGAGGCCTGGATTGTGGTGTTTCATTGGAAATGTTAGTATTCTGTCAAACTCCACCTCCACAGTTACCTGACAACGGCCAGGTATGCTCCTCCCCACAGTTATAAAAGTTATGTCTGGCCCCTCCTCTCTCTCTTGCCCTCTTGCTCTCTTGCTGCCAGGGATTCCCGAGTGCCTGCAGGCTTCCCTCCCCCCTTCCTCCTCTCTCCACGTGGTCATGGCCGGCCTCCACCTCTACCTCTCTGCTCTCCCTCTCTCTCCTCTTGCTCTCTTCCCTCCGCCTAAATAAATCTTCTCCTCGTGGAACCCTCTGGCCTGGTGTCATCTGTTCCAAGCTGCTGCATCGAAAGTCTAACAGGAAAGACTTTATTAAGGCCATTTATTTAATATTTTTAATTAAGAACCTGTGGTGATCATCTGAGTCTGAAGAATCAGCTGTGATTAACAAAATACCAGATCCACTAAAGTGAAGCCTGGCTTTGTTTGGACAACAGATGCTACTGGGGCTGTGGTAAAGAGAGAAGAACCTGGGAAATGTTTCTTCAGGGTCAGCACACAGAAGCCATTCCAGAGAGGGTCAAGGGTGTACCACATGCTGGCAGCTGAACCTGGTAATGTGTAAGAAATTCCCAGGTAGTACTAAATTTGAAAGCTTAGAATGATATAGTCTTGGCACCAGTAGAGTCCACAGTAGGTTAGCAAAAACAACAGAATTGAAGGTGTCTTAAGGTTTCATTGTTGTGAAAAGACACCATGACCATGGCAACACTTACAAAGGAAAACATTTAACTGAGGCTGGCTTACACTTTCAGAGGTTTAATCCATTATCTTCATGGCAAGAAGCATGGCAGCATGGCAGGAAGCATGCAGACAAACTTGGTTCTAGAGGAGCCATTTTGATCCATAGGCAGAAGGAGTCAGTGTACCATACTGGGTGTAACTAGAGCATAGGCGATCGCAAAGCCTGCCCTCACAAAGACAGACCCTCCAAGAAGGCCATGCCTCCTAATAGTGCCACTCCCTATGGGCAAGCATTCAAACACATGAGTATATAGGGAACATGCCTATTCAAATCACCACAGGAGGGGTAATATTGATTAACTGAGGTTTTTAGCCATATAGCAGGGTTAGAGTCTCTGAAGACAGCCCAGAAGAGGCTACTGGTGCAGGCCAGTTGCAGAAGAGACCACAGTATTGGGAGGATGACCACCAAGGACTACAGCAGCTGTGGAATAGAGTCAGACTAAGCCTATGAGATGCACTATATATGCTGTGGATGGCAGAGCCAGAGAAATGGGCTGCTTAAACTCCTGGAGTCCAGAGACGATGAGTCCCGGGAGTCTGACGCTGAGCTATACATTATTGAAAGGACTTGGGTTTTGCTTTGATTTGACTGTGATCATGGCCTGGTTCTTCCCTCTTGAAATAAGAAAGTGTTTGGGTTTTTAATCTTACAAAATCCCACAGTGTCTTGATTAGCTTTCTACTGCTATAACAAAACACTGTGACCAAAAGCAATTTGGGGAAGAAAGGATTTATTTCCATATATAGGTCAGCATCGTAGTCCATCATTAAATGAAGGCAGGGTAAAACTAGGTAGGAACTTGGCTGCTTACTAGCTTGCTTCTCATGGCTTGCTCTGCCTAATTTCTTATAGAACCCAGGACTACCAGCCCAGAGGTGGCACCACCCACAAGGGTGGGTCCTTCACATCATCACTGGTTTACTTTTAGTTAAGTGACTCTTTCGTTAGTTTTTAATTGCCATGACAAAACATTATAACCAAGACAATTTACAAAAGAAAGCATTTAGACTGAGTATGGTAGAACACACCTTTAATCTTAGCACTGGGGAGGCTGAGACTGGTAGATTTCTGTGAGTTTAAGAGCATCCTGATCTGTAATAGCCAATTACAGCACACCCAGAACTATATAGAGAGAGAGACCTTGTCTCAAAATCAAACAATACAAAACAATAAATACGTTAAATTGGAGCTTGAAGTTCCAAAGGTTAGTCCATGATCATCATAGCAGAGAGCACAGCAGGCAGGCAGCCATGGCACTGGAGTAGTGGCTGAGAGCTTACATCTGATCTACAAAGATCAGGCAGAGAGAGAGAGAGAGAGAAAGAGAGAGAGAGAGAGAGAGAGAGAGAGAGAGAACACATGGTGTGGAGTTTTAAAACCTCAAAGCCACCCCCTAGTGACACACCTCCTCCAACACAACTCCTAATCCTTTCCAAACAGTTTTACCAACTAGGGACCAAGCATTCAAATACATGAGCCTCTCGGGCTCTTCTCATGTAAAGCACCATAATCACTAATAACTGATTAAGCACTAGTTGATGCTCCACAGGCTTGTCTACAGGCCAATCTGGTAAGAGTGTTTTCTCATTCAGGGTTCCTCTTCCCAAATAACTCTAGATTATGTCTATCCAGCACACAGTTGTGAGACCTTGAATATTTTAGAGAGATTTTAAACTTCAAAAGAAACTTTTAGTATTTCAAAGAGAGTGAACTTTTAAAATATTTGAATTTCTGAAGACTGGGATTTTTTAAAAGTTAAAATGCTTTACATTGTGATATTAATAAAAATATGAGATATTGAGGACAAACAAGAAAGATTATAGTTTAATAGTAATGTATTAGTATGTCAATTATCCTGAGTGGTTTTTTGAGAGTCCCTCAAATCAACTGTCATTGAGAAGTGGTAGAGTAAGTATGGTACTGGCTGGCTCTGGCCACTTCCTTCTCCTCCCTTGTGCTAGGGTAGTGTCCTAGTTAGGGTTACTGTTGCTGGGATGAAACACCATGATGGGGGTATATGTGTGCGCTTTCTTTCGGCTCCAGCTGTGGTTCCAGGTCCTCAGTTTCTTCCCTCAAGGTGTCCAGGCACTGCTGCACACCAGGCTGGAAGGATGAAGCAGAGTTCAAAACAGGTGCCGTCTGCAATATTCTGGTCAGACATCTTGTAACAGTGAGTTTTAAGCTACTTCACATTATGCTCCCAGAGGGTAGGGCACTTCCAGCCACCTGTCCAGCAGCTCTTTGGATCCACATATGAAACACACACACATTAGCTTATATTTGAAATGCCTTGGCTGACTCAATGAGTGGACACTTCTAATCCTCTGCCTGCTACCCTAGGCCCAATCAGGTAAGTGGTCAGTGGCTACTTACCTGAAATCTCACATGGCTGTTGGGCTTTATCTCTGGTGGCATCTATGTCCATCCATCTCCCCACCCCCAAGTCATAATGATCCTCTCTGCCTCCCCCTCTCTCCTGTGTCCTAGTCCTCACAAATCTAAGGGTCCCACCCCATCTCCCTTTGCCCAGCCATTGGCCCTTGGCATCTTTATTGATTGATCAAAAACTAATTGGGGAACAAGGACCTTCAGCATTTGGACATGCAGATTCCCGATTAAATCAAAGCATTAGAACCAATCCCCAGTAGCTTCTCTCTGAGGATGTTAGCGTTGCCGCTCTTTGACACAAAGGTCTTCTTCAACAACCTTCAGTGAAACCACTGTGTGGAGACAGTTTATTCAGGGTGACCAAGGGCTATATATGAACCTTGAAGAGTGGGAGGGAGTTGACAGGGTGAATGTAACATCATTGGCTGGAGTTTAAAGTACTGTAAATGCTTCATTTGTATGGAGAGGCATTCCAGGATTCCCAGGTACTCGATGGGTGGATTCTTATCAGGAAAGAGGAGGTTGAGAGGTTTGAGAAGGACCATATGACACTGCTCAGGTAGAAGTTTGGGGTCTGGCTCCCCAGATAAGGCAGAGAAAAGGAAGCCCTACTGAAAAAAAAAAGGAGTCCTTCATTTTGCACAGAACTCAGAGGACCTAATTGGACATGATAGACTACTTTTAGAACCGAGGTGCATGATCAAAAGCAACTTAGGGAGGAAATGATTTATTGGACTTACATATTCTGAGTCACAATCTACTGAAAGAAGCCAAGGCAGGAACCTGCAGACAAGAGCTGAGGCAGAGGTCATGGAGGGGTGCTGCTTACGTGGCATGCTCAGTCTGCATTCTTACAGAACCCAGAACCACAGCCCCAGGAATGGGCCCCTCCATTCATCACTAATTTTAAAAAATCCTCAACAGGCTTGCCTACATCCAATCGTATGGAGGCATTTTCTCATGAGGCTCCTCCTCTCAGATGACTCTAGGTTGTCAGGTTGATATAAAACCAGCCAAAACCCTTAGGAAGGTGAGGACAAAGAATAAGATCTTTTACAACTGACTCATCCTTTTTCATGAAGCATGTGGTCCATCCTGTGGGGTCTGGGGACATCTGTGCAGAAAATTTCTCCCATGGGAGAGCTAGTCTGATCTCAGGCTTTCTCCTCTCCCTCAGTCTCTGCTCTTGGCTGAGTCTGTGAGTAGCTTCAGCCCCAGCTTTGACCTGGAAGATATTTTCTTCACTTTGATCCCAGCAAGCTACATAAAGCCTGTATCATCCTCTCTCCCTCTAGCTCCTTTTGCCCTCTCAAGTAGGCCTAGAACTCTCCAGAAAATTCCACCACTGATTAGCACCTCTCCCTCCAAGGAATGGAACTCCAGGTGCCCGATCCTGCACAAACTTCCAGTCCTAAGTCTTTTTCTACTGAATTGCATCACTTGCTCAAATGTAAGAGATCACCAACCACTAGAAAGGGTGGACGAAGGCACAGCTCCACCCACCAGGCTGCCAGCCTGCCACCATACCCAGGATCTGTCTACCCTCCCAGTATATATCTGAAACAGGAAAGGCTCTTAGCAGCAGCACATGCTAGTTAGCTGTCCCCTGTAAGTCCTGACATAAATAGAGGTTCAATTGTTGGCAGGCCTCCCAGCATAGAGACCTAGTGAGAGCTTTGGAAACCCTGTCAGCCCCAGACTAACTGCCTCTCAGCTTCCTGTCACACAAATGGCCTATTCAAACACAGCGAGGAGCTGGAGAGATGGCTCAGCAGTTAAGAGGACTTGCTGATCTTACAGAAGGCCAGAGGTCAGTTCCCAGTGCCCACATAGACAGCTCACAACTGTCTGTAACTGCAGCTCCAGGAAATTCAACACCATCCTCTGGCCTCTGAGGACAGACAGACAGACAGGCATGCATGTTTGTACACACACACACACACACACACACACACACACACACGCACGCACACACATACACCAACATGGATACAGCTGTAACCCAGAAGCTCCAAAGAAAGTAAGGAGAGGAGGATCACTGGTGCCTCTGACCCCAACCTAGCCAAGGAAACAAGAACTCCAGGTTCGGGGAGAGAAACTCTACTTCAGAGGAAAGACTCTATATAACCTCTCCTGGCCTTTGCTTCAGCACAGGTGCACAGACCTGCACGCACAGCATGTCTGTGAGCATGTACAGTAAATAAATAATTAGTTTTTAATTTTTAATTAATATTTTATTTATTTACATTCCAAATGTTGCCCCTTCCCAGTCCCCCCCCCAGCATCCCATTCCCTGGGGCATCAAGGCTCTAGAGGAGTAGGCCCATCTTTTCCCACTGAGGCCAGACAAGGTAGTCCTCTGCTACATATGTACCAGGGGCCTCAGACCAGCCCCTGTATGCTCTTTGGTTGGTGGCTAAGTCTCTGGGAGCTCCCAGAGGTCTGAGTTAGTTGACACTGTTGGTCTTCCTATAGGGTTGCCATCCTCTTCAGCTCCTTCAATCCTTCTCCTAACTCTTCCACAGGGGTCCCTGACCTCTGTCCGATGATTGCCTGTATCTGCATCTGTCTCAGTGAGCTACTGGTAGAGCCTCTCAGAGGACAGCCATGCTAGACTCCTGTCTGAAAGCACAACATGCATCAGTAAGAGTGTCAGGTTTTGATGCTCATCCTTGGGATGGATTCTAAGGACCTGAAGGAAAGGCCATCCAGTGGCTGGCCCAACATGGAATAGTTTTTTTTAATCTTAAGTATCTAATAGGCACCAGTCAGCAGAAAATGTCCTATTATAATCTAAGTAAATCTGTATGATGTATATGACGGCAACGAGAACTTTAAAAACCAATAGGAAAAGTGTCAGTGCTAACACTCCCATTAAACGAAGGTGAGAGAGGCAGAAATATCTTTCTAAGACAAGATACACAAATGGACCTAGTTAAACATGTTAAAATGTTTCACCCTTAACAACAGACTATGTATGACACACGCCCTTTCTGAGCAGTGTCAGCAGACTTGTGCAGAGCCTTTAGCAAGCTTGTAATAAGCCACATGCTCTAGATTTTCCTCTGACAAATTGCAAGCAAACTATGTTTTCTCCATTCTATGTGGGCGTAATTACTCTTTCAAAACTAATTTTGAGGCAGGCCCTGCATTTATTTCTACTATACTAGAGCTTCAAAATGGTCTTAACAGGTCTGAATTCTCTGAAATAAATAATCAAAGTTTCCAATCTGTCATGCCAGCTTTTAATTCTAGGTTGTCTTTATTCCCCGTCATTTTTCTTAGCCGCTCATGTCAGGACAAGGATAGAAAACAGATTCAATAAAATCAAAGGTCGGCCGAGTACAATACATGCATGAAAGAGAGTGTCTGTGGCCATGAGAGTCATCCAGGGAAGTCTCAAGTTTGAAGGAGACAAAAATGGCGAGCAGTGTGGAGCAGGATGGGGCTGGGAAATGGACCAAACATCTGGTGAGGATATCAGATGCCAGCAGCCAGGCGTTGCCCGGGCCAAGCAGTAAGAAGTGGGAGAGTACAGCCTGAGATGGGAGGGGCTCGCAGCACATGAGCAGCTGGAAGGGCTCAGAAGATGCATATGTGCTAAGCCAGGTCCCCAGGTACCAGCATTCCATCACTGGAGAAATGGAGAAATGCTAACGCTCCAACAGAAGGAGAGTTTGGAAGATGGATGCGGAAGGAATCAGTTAGAACTGGGAGTTCATAAAGGGAACAATGGATGCAGCTGGATGAGATGTTAATAAAACCAAAAAGGTTTCTCAGAGTGTATGGGAAAGGGGCAAAGAGATTGAAAACAAGAAGCAAAGTCATGATGTCATCTCTACTGTCACAAATGTGACAGAGCTAACCAGGTTCAAGGGGAAGAGTCTGTGGCGGAACAGCACACACTGGGTCCCCATGCCCGCTTCCCTGTTGTAACCTCTGCATTACACTTCATGTGATGTTATAATTGGTTCACTTTTAATCATCTGCATTCGACTGAGACTCATGAGGCGGAGAGCTCACCCTGTACAGCGCTCTATGATACGTCTATACCACACTCTATCTCCCATGGCAGGCTCGGAAGAGGAGGTTACGGGAGACTGCTGTGCAATACCGCGTTGTGCGCATGACAGGAGCGCTGCACTCATATATACACAGCAGCGGTGTCTCATCCAGAACTGAGGAGGCATTGGCAGTTGATGGCTGCTGGAGAGGGAGAGCCATGTTTCTTTGACGGGGTAGCCCCTGGTAAGTTTGCCCATGCTCTGGTAGATGTCCCCACATCCATGCGTATATGGGCAGAACTTATTGGACTTAGTGGGTTATTTTTAAAAAAAAGATTATGACCTGGAAGAGGGATATGAGGAGGGAGAAGGAGGCATTGGAGGGGAGAGTGAAGTGGATATTATTTTTCAAAATGCATCATATACACATAGGAAATTTTCAAAGAGTATTTTTAAAGAACTGGCTTGCACCCTCAGGTCTGCAGTGACTACCTCAAGCACAGCATAAGCAAGAACTCACAGAGCGCCTCCAAACTCGGTTACTGCTATGATGTCGTTCAGAATACATACAGCCAGTTTCCGACTCCAGAGGCAACTCTGAATCATTTGGGAAATATTGCCAACCATTAATAGGACATGAATTGCTTTCTTTGGTAGCCACCACGGCAACCAGAAATTAGAAGGTAGGGAAGTAAAGCAAGCAAACATCTCAGCAAAGGCCTTTTAATACACCTCACCCCAAAATCTGCACACAATTAGAAATATATCTGCACCAAAAACATAAAAAAGCCTCGATGAACAAAGGCCTTGCCCGCCGTGTGACCTGACCATCTCTGTTGAGTCTCAGGACCTACATAATGGTAGACCAGGAGGCAAATGGCAAACTCCTCCAACCTCCACACCTATGCCCTCCACATACACAATAACAATAAGAATACATAAGAATAAGAAGAAAGCAATTGGCTTTGCAGCCTATTTGAATTCAAGCTCCTGTGGCATATGTATAAAGGTTGTGTACTATGCCACAAAAACTCATATTCAAAAAATGTAGGTCATTCATACTGCAACACAATTTAAAACTCTCAGACTTTTTTAATTAATGTTTTGTGGACTGGAGATATGGCTCAGTGATTAGGAGCACTTGTAGAGGATCAGGGTTTGATTCCCAGCATCCACATGACAATTCACAACCATCTGTAAGTCTAATATGAAGGAATTTAATGCCCTCTTGTGGCTTCTACCGGTATTGCAAGAACGTGAAGCACCAGCATGCATGCCATCAAAATACCCATACACATTAAATAAAAATTAAAAATTATATCTTTCACTACAAAAGCTTTCTATCTTAAAATGTGAAAGGGCTTTTTAAAATTTTAAATAGAACAACACACACCACACACACACATACATACACACACACCATTTCCAAAAGAGAATCAATGTCACGCATGATTTCAAACCTACAAAGTTATAATTTCCAAGTTACATAGAGAAGCTCATCTCACAGATACAGGCTGAAAACTCTTAATATGAGATTAACATAATAATGATATTAAAATGAAAAAAGACTGTGTAAGATGAAAAATATAAGCCGGTCTCATTGTGAATGCATACAAAAATGCACAATTGAAGATTTAAATATGGGGAATCTCCATCCCCGATTTCAAGCTGTACTACAAAGCAATAGTGATAAAAACGGCATGGTATTGGAACAGAGACAGTCAGGAGGATCAATGGAATAGAATAGAAGACCAGAAATGAACCCCCATACCTATGGTCACTTGATCTTCGACAAAGGAGCTCAAACTATCCAGTGGAAAAAAGACAGCATTTTCAACAAATGGTGCTGGTCCAACTGGAGGTCAACTTGTAGAAGAATGCAAATTGATCCATACTTATTTCCTTGTACAAAGCTCAATTCCAAGTGGATCAAGGACCTCCACATAAAACCAGCTACACTGAAACTAATAGAAGAGAAAATAGGGAAAAGCCTTGATCATATGGGCACAGGGGAAAAGTTCCTGAACAGAACACCAATGGCGTATGCTCTAAGATCAAGAATTGACAAATGGGATCTCATAAAACTGCAAAGCTTCTGTAAAGCAAAGGATACGGTCAACAGGACAAAGCGGGAACCAACAGACTGGGAAAAGATCTTCACCAACCTTACATCTGATAGAGGGCTAATATCCAAGGTATACAAAGAACTGAAGAAACTAGATTCCAGACCATCAAATAACCCTATTAAAAAATGGGGTAGAGAGTTGAACAAAGAACTCTCAACTGAGGAAACTCGAATGATTGAGAAACATCTAAAGAAGTGCTCAGCATCCCTAGTCATCAGGGAAATGCAAATGAAAACAACACTGAGATTCCACCTCACACCAGTCAGATTGGCTAAGATCCAAAACACAGGTGACAGCAGATGTTGGCGAGGATGTGGAGAAAGAGGAACACTCCTCCATTGTTGGTGGGATTGCAAGCTGGTACAACCACTATGGAAAGCAGTCTGGCGATACCTCAGAAAATTGAACATGGTGTTACCTGAGGACCCAGCTATACCCCTCCTGGGTATATACCCAGAAGATATTTCAACATGCAACAGGGCCACATGCTCCACTATGTTTATAGCGGCCTTATTCATAATAGCCAGAAGCTGGAAAGAACCCAGATGTCCTTCAACAGAAGAATGGATACAGAAAATGTGGTACATTTACACAATGGAGTACTACTCAGCCATTAAAAATAATGAGCTCATGAAATTCTTAGACAAATGGATGGAGCTAGAAAATATCATCCTGAGTGAGATGACCCAATCACAAAAGAACACACATGGTATGCACTCACTGATAAGCGAATATTAGCCCCAAAACACACAATACCTAAGATGCAACGCATAAACCTCATGAAACTCAAGAAGAAGGAGGAAGACCAAAGTGAGGGTGCTTTTGTCCTTTTTAGAACGAGTATCAAAAGATTCAACCAGAGCTCCCAGGATCTAAACTTCCAGCCTGAGAACAGACAGGGGCAAGCTGTCCTCTGAGAGGCTCTAACCAGCAGCTGACTCAGACAGATACAGACATCCAGAGCCAAACAGTGGATGGAGCTTGAGGACTCTTAAAGAAGAATAGGTGGAAGGATTGTGGGCCCTAAGGAGATAGGAACTGCACAGGAAGATCAACAGAGTAAACCAACCTGAACCCTTGGAGCTCTCAGAGACTGAATCACCAACCGTGGAGCATACCTAGTCTACACAGATCTACCTCCATGGGCTGAACCTAGGCCTCCCTGCACATATGTTGTAAATGTGTAGCTTGGTTTTCATGTAGGTCTCAAACATCTGGAGTGGGGGCTATCCCAAAACATGCAGCCTGTATATGGAGTATGGTCTTCTAAAAAAAAAAAAAAAAAAAAAAACAGTTGTTCAGTTATTCATGGAATATTATTTTTTTATATCTCTTGTATTCAGTTTGCAACTACTTCATTGAGAATTTTTGTATGTATGTTCATGAGGGATACTGGACTATAATTTATATATTTTTGTTGGGTTTACACTTGATTTCACTATTTCAATATTATTTGCTTTGTGAAGGAGCTTATTGTGGTTCTGAATTTTTTTAAACATAACTCAAAAAGTATTGCTTGTTTGAAGGCTCTATAGAATTCTTGTATAAGTATATCTGACCCTTGGCATTTTGCTTGTTTGTTTCTTTTCATTTTATACTGTTTGAATGCTTTTTAAATTTTTTTGATTTGCTGAAAATAAAAATTAAAAAAAAAAAAGAAGAAAAAAAAAAAGAAGAAGATTTAAATAATGGAACTATATGACTAAGCTTGGGGGTTGTATTAGACTACCTCCTCTAACCTGCGCTGGCTTAGGAGATACTTAGTAAAGACTTGTGCAGCATGAGAATCGGAGTTTGAATTTCTACCATGAATAGGAAAAGCAGGTCATACAGAAAGATTTAAGTGGGAGTGAGGATGAGCTATGAGAAAAACAAAAAGGTAAGGGGAAGTCTTCACTGAAACAAAATATGCATGAAAAACTAATGTGGAAATTTCTATCTTATTAACTAGTTAAAATACATAGTTTTAAATATAGTAAGTTCGGCCAGAACTACTCTGCATGGGTGGTAGATAATGCTGCTCCCAAACAGAAATGATTATCAACTGAAAAAACTCAGTATATGGGATTCCTCCCTCTAAGTTGGTCAGGAAGGGTACAGAGCCCTCTCCCCCATTATTCTCACTAGAACAATCAATAAGACCCTATTGCTGCACACATCAAATATTTTCCTTGCAGAACATAGAGAAACCAAGCAGAACTGATGTGAAAGCTTCCTCCCTGCTGGCTGAGTTTGTCAGAAGGTGCTGGGCAGGCCATAGGGGAAGATAAGTCATCAATGTTCTTATCCAGCATTTAACCCTGCAAGCTACAATAATATAACACCTTCTAGTTATGAGGTTAACTAACCTCTTTCTGGTTAGAATTGAGGCCTGCTCCATAGGAGGAAATTCAGATCTGGTACTGTAAACCTAATGAAAAGCCATGGACCCTGTAAGAACCTACTATTATTGTTTTGCAGTGAACTGCCTTCTAAATATTTGTGTTCATACCCATGCACTAGTGCTGATCTTAGCCTTGGTCAATGATACTTATGTTTGCAGTGAGTGACAGTTATTGCAAACACTCATAATTTGTTAGAGGCTCAGACCTAGCCAGAGCATCTACAATCTTCCCACCAAAGCTAGGGCAACACTGTAGAAAGAGAAAGAATTTAAGGGCTAGAGAAAGACAAAGAGGTAAATACACTGTGAAACACTGTCTTCTGGACATGGCTTTGCCTTTGTGCTCATAAATCCATGGCAACTGTAGTCGTCTACATAGGACCTGCATAAAAATCAAGCTATCCAAATTTCAGCATGGATTGGGAATGTCGTCTTCCTCCTAATGATAAAGCTGCTGGGAAAGGGAGAGTCATGTTTTTGGGGGGTTTTTTTGGGGGGGGCCGTGGGAGTTGATGGTATGGCCACTGGTGGGTGCCAGTGTCCCAGTGGATTTCCCAGTACTCGTGTACATACAGGCAACAACAGTAACTGGACTCTGTGGGTAATAAATAGGAGGTTGAGGCAGAGATGATGACATCTGAAAGGGTATGTGAGGTACTGGGGGATCCAGGGCAAGCTGGAAGGTGGCATGGAGGCTGATACATGTATAAAACTCTCTATAAATAGAGTAAAGATCTATGCAACAGAGGAACTAATCAGCCAGGCTTGATCATCACACCATTATGCACCTGTCTAGTTATCACAGTGCTTCCTGAAAGTATACCTTTGGGTGTGGTTTTTTTTTTTTTTCTTTTATCTTTGTATATTGGGATAGAGTCTTGCTCTGTAGCCTGGGATGTCCTAGAACCTTTTATGTAGACCATGCTGGCCTCATGTGATTCAGTCCTCCTGTCTCTCTTTCCCAGGTTTGAGGATTACAAACATGCATTACAATTATACCCTGCTTCCCTGTTATATGCTAAATATATTTATATTATATATAGTATATATAATTATATATACTAAATATTTTAAGTATACACAGTCAAAAGATATACTATCACATCTATAGACTAGAGACAAACTGATATTTTCAGCAAACAATTAGGAAAGATGAGCTCTTGGTGGTGGTGGTGGTGGTGGTGGTGGTGTGTGTGTGTGTGTGTGTGTGTGTGTGTGTATTCCTGGTTATCCTAGTACTATGTAGACCAGGCTAGCCTTGAACTCACACAGATCTGTCTGCCTCTGTCCCTGTCGCCCAAGCACTGGGAGTGAAGGTGTGGTGCCCACCATGCCCTGCTAAGCTCTTGAGAACTAAAACTATCATGTCAAGATTCAAAACTTATTAAAAGGAATAAAGGTAAATCAAGGTCAACATTGTCACACATGCCTGTCATCCCAGCACTCGGAGTCAGAGGGAGGAGGATCACAGAAGTTGACAAATCTGGGCTACATAGCAACACTCAGTCTCAAGATAAATAAATAAAGAGATCTTCCTAGAGATGAGCAGAAGACAAAGAAGGTAATAGAGAGTGGTGCTCAGGCCGGAGAGATGGCTCAGCAGTTAAGAGCATTGATTGCTCTTCCAGAGGTCCTGAGTTCAATTCCATCAACCATATGGTGGCTCACAACCATCTGTAGTGGGATCCGATGCCCTCTTTCTGGTGTGTATGATATACATAAAATACTCATATACATAAAATAAATGTTTGAGTGTACTCATATACATAAAATAAATGAATCTTAAAAAAAAAAAAAAAAAAAAAAAAAAAGAGTGTTGCTCACAATCAGTGTGGGGTCTAGTACATGGAGAGTAGAAGTTTCCAGAGAAAGAGGGAGGGAAATCACTATGGCAGAGGAAGTCAGTGAATCCATGAAATAGGAATGCTAACAGCGTAGAGGAGAAGAAAACTTCCTGGATTCCTAGATAAAGGAGGCTGAAAGCATATCAGGCCAAAGAGCAGACTCAAGGACAGGCATAAAGTCAGAGACCCTGGCACAGGTGGCTAGGGATGGGCAGTGGGACCCACAGGTATATATAGGGTAAATAATAGCTCTGGGAAGGGCCCAGAGCAAGCGGGGACCTAAGCGAGCAGCCCAGAGCGAGTGGGGCCAGAGCAAGAGGGAGAAGGGAAAGGAAAAAGGAAAAAAAATAGCTCTGGGGAAAAAAAAAAAAAAAAAAAAAGAAACCACAATGGAAGAAAATCTAAATGTTTTTCCTAAAATACTAAGAATGGAAAGCCAGGGCAGAGTAACTATCAGTTCTTGTCCTGTCTGTCTGTCCTCATCCTTTCTGTCAAAGGCAAAATACGAATTTTCTGTCCTGAGGTCAGCTTCTGTCAGCTTGGAAGCAACAGCAGGGGGCTCTGCAGAGTGCCTTACCTCCACTAACCCCACCCCCCCCCAATCTATGCATCCCAGTTTACTGCTGTCAGAATCCCATCCTGTGGCTGTCCTGTGTTTTATCATTTTTTTTGTCTCTTATGGACCACTGTTCTCTGGTCATGTCATGACCGTTGCCATCTAGAAAACAAAGAGGCTAACCGCCGGAGACCCTCAAAAGATGGGATCTATATACACTCCCGAGAAGGAGTGGCTGGAAGGTCATTAGACTCCACCTGAGATTCCAGCCGCTCACTAACTAGTTCCTACCATGTACCCAGATGCACATAATCTTGCCTCAGCAACATATGGCCCATGGATATGTCAGCTTTTATAGAAGGTTGCATTAAGTAGGTTTCTATAGCTTTAACAAACACCATAACCAAAAGGAACTTGGGGGAAAGTGGGTGTATTTCATCCTACAGGTTAGAGTCTATCATAAAGGGAAGTCAGAGCAAGGATTCAAGGCAGGAACCTAGAAGCAGGACCTAAAGCAGAAGCCATGGAAGAATGCTGCTTACTGGCTTGCTTCTCATGACTTGATCAGCCTGCCCAGGAGTGGTACCATCCTCAGTAGGCTGGGCCTTTTTAGATTAATCATTAATCAAGAAAACACTCCCCCACTTGCCTATAAGTCAGTCTGACGGGGGCAATTTCTCAAATAAAGTTCCCTCCTGCCAGATTATTCTAGTCTGTATCAAGTTAACAATGACAAACCTAACCAGCACAGAGGTGGAAGGTAAACTGAAGGGTGGCCTCGATCTAAGCAGACTTCGGAAGATGTCCCACCCATGCTGGAGTGGGACAACACAGTGGTCCATCTGTTTGTTTTGGTTTTCTTGGGTGTTTTTTTTTCTTTGTCATCCATGACCCTACATATAACCTTCACCTCTGCTCCTGTGAGTAACCCCTCATTCTCCTTCCTGCAAGCAAACCCAATAAACCCATTTGTTTGCTAAGCAAAGTATAAGTGGACCTTGTCTTTGGTGCCCCACTAACATGAGAGATATTTGATTAGGTTTCCTCATGAAAAATCTAGAAATATAAATGATCTTGCTTCACTCTTGTGAAGATTGTCATATATATTCTTTTTCTTATAACTGATATGTCAACTTGGTCCTCAGATTCAGTTAAAGATCTTACATAAAAACCAAGAGAGACTTGGCATGGTAGCACAGATCGATAATCCTAGAACTCAGAAGGTGGAGGGGAAAGTATCAGAAGATCAAAGTTATCCTTGGTTCCGTTACAAGTTTGAGACCAGCCAAAAATACAAGAGACCCTGCATCCAAAGAATTACAATATTTTCAGAGGCATGATCAGAATTGTAAAAATTAAATATTGCTGCAACCAAAAACACTGATAGATGATACTTGGGAGACTTAGGTCACAGAAGAGAGCTCAATGGTCATTGGCCAGAACCAAAATTAGTAAGTCAATGAAAACTGCCTAAGATATAATGGTGTAGACTATAATGCAACTCTTGGGAAACAGAGATGGAAGAATAGCAAATTAGTGGTCATCCTAGGTTGCTAGTAAGACTTTATCTCTAAAAAGAAAGAAAAGAAGAAAAATGTGTGGTTCAAAAGACAGAGCTAGGGAGGGCTAGAGAGATGGTTCAGTGGTTAAGAGCATTTACTGCTCCTCCAAAGGTCATGAGTTCAATTCCCAGCAACCACGAATTGGCTCACAACCATCTGTAATGGGATCTGGTGTGTCTGAAGACAGCTACAGTGTACTCATATACATAAAATAAACAAATAAATCTTTAAAAGAATAATGAAGCCAGTCAGTGGTGGCACACGCCTTTAATCCCAGCACTTGTGAGGCAGAGGCTGGCAGATTTCTGAGTTTGAGGTCAGCCTGGTTGGTCTACAGAGTGAGTTCCAGGACAGCCAGGGCTACACAGAGAAACACTGTCTCAAAAACCAAAAATAATAATAATAACAATAATAATAATGATGATGATGAAAGAGAAGGAGAAAGAAGGAAAGAAAGAAAGGAAGGAGGAAAGCTAGTCTATTCTGAAAATCACGAATCCCGTATAGAAACCAAAAGTGTCTCCCAAGAATGGGGCAGTGAAGCCTCTATTTTTTTTTTATTCTTCTTTCATTCATTACATCCTGACAATAGTTTCCCCTCCCTCCACTCCTTCCAGTTTCCCCACATATACCTTCTCTCTCTCTCCCAGATCTACTCTTCCTCTGTCTCCCTTCAGAAAAGAGCAGGCCTTCCAGAGAAATCAACCAAACACAGCATAACAGGGTACAATAACAAATCTTCATATCAAGGCTGGACGAGGCAACCTAAGAGGAGGGAAAGGGTCCCAAGAGCAGGCAAAAGAGTAAGAGACACCCCTACTTCCACCGTTAGGAGTCCCACATGAACACTAAGTTATACAACCAGAAAATATATGCAAAAGATCTATGTCAGACCCATACAGGCTCCCTGATTGTCAATTCAGCCTCTGTGGTCTCCTATGATCCATGCTTAGTGGATTTTTGGACCATGTTCTCCTGGTGTCCTCTATCTCTCTGGCTCCCAGAATACTTCCTCCCCAACTTCACTTGGGTTTCCTAAGCTCTGTCAAGGGTGTGTGTGTGTGTTGTGTGTGTGTGTGTGTGTGTGTGTGTGTGTGTGAGAGAGAGAGAGAGAGAGAGTGAGAGAAGAGAGAGAGAGAGAAGAGAGAGAGACAGAGAGAGACAGAGAGAGAGAGAAGAGAGAGAGAGACAGAGAGAGAGAGAGACAGAGAGAGAAACAGAGAGAATGAGAGAGAGAAAATGAGAGAGAAAAAATGAGAAGAGAGAGAGAGAGAGAGAGGAGAGAGAGAGAGAATGAGAGAGAGAGTTGTATTTGGTTCTATCCTATGCCTCTGGGCTGTCCTGCCTCTGGTTCCTAGCCCTACAGTCAGTGTCAGGTATATAGGCTCCCTCTCATGGCATGGGTCTCAAGTTGGACCAGTCACTGGTTGATCAATCCTACAAGTTCTATGGCACCACTACCCAGCATATCTTGCAGGCAGGACAAATTGTAGGTTGAAGGCCTTGTAGCTAGGTTGTGTCCCAATCCTACTCCTAGGACATGTGCCTGGTTATAGAAGATGGCCGCTTCAGGCTCTGTATCCCACATGACTAGATTTCACTAGGTTCACTCTTGTAGATTCTGTGAAATTTCCACTGCACTAGTTTCTATTTCACACTCCAAATGCCTTCCAATTCCCAGTATCCTCTCACTCCATCCCTCACACCCTCTGCCTGATCCCTCTTGTTCCCATTCCCATTCACCTCCAGTCCACTCACAAAATCTATTTTATTTTCCCTTCCCAGGGAGATCTATGAAACTTCTTTAGACCTCTGGGTCTGTGGACTGTAACATGCTTGTCCTTTACTTAACAGCTAATGCCCACTTGTACGTGAGCACATACTATGTTTGCCTCTCTGAATCTGGGTTACCTCCCTCAGATGATTTTTTTCTACTTTCATCCAGTTCCTTGCAAATTTCATGATGTCATTGTTTTTAACACCTGAGTAATACTTCATTGTGTAAATGTACCACATTTTCCTTACACATTGTTCATTTGAGGGACACCTAGGTTGTTTCTAGTTCCTGACTATTATGAGTAAAGCTGCTATGAACATAGTTGAGCCCCTGTCCTTGTGGTAGGGTGGAGCATTCTTTGGGTATATACACAATAGTGGTATAATTGGGCCTTGAGGTAGACAGATTCCCAATTTTCTGAGGAACCACCATATTGAATTCCATAGTGGCTGTACAAGTTTGCACTCCCACCAGCAATGGAGGAGCGTTCTCCTTCCTCCATATCCACCAGCATTAGCTGTCACTTGCATTTTTATCTTAGCCATTCTGATGAATGAAAGATGGAATCTCAAAGTAGTTTGATTTTCATTTCCCTGATGGCTAAGAATGTTGAACATTTTGTTAAGTATTTCTCAGCCATTTGAGATTTCTCTTTTGAGAATTCTCTAATTAAATATATTTGCAATCTTCTACATGCTGACATCCAGTTAGACCAGCACCATTTGCTAAAGATGTTGTCTCTTTTCCGGTGTATTTCTGGCATCAATTGTATTATGCTCCATACATTTGTGTATGTTGTGCATTCATTTTCATTGAATTCCAGGAAGCCTCTAATTTCTTTCTTTATGTCTGCCTGGACCCAGCAGTCATCAGCAGAGAGTTGTTCTGTTTCCATGAGGCTTTCTGTTGTTTCTGTTGTTGAAATTCAGCTTTAATCTGTGATGGTCTGATAGGATTTAAGGAGTTATTTCCATTTTCTTGTATCTGTTGAGACTTGCTTTGTGGCCAAGTATGTAATCAGTTTTGGAGAATGGTCTGTGAAGTGCTGAGAAGAAGGTGTATTCTTTGTGTTTGAATGAAATGTTCTGTAAATATCTCTTAGGTCCATTTGGTTCATAACATCTGTTAGCTACAGTGTTTCTCTGTTTAGCTTTTGTCTGGATGATCTGTCCATTGGTGACACTGCCAATGTCTCAGGATCAATGTGTGGTGTAAGTTTTAGTAGTGCTTCCTTTACAAACATGGGTACCCTTGTGTCTGAGGCATAGATGTTAAGAATTGAAAGATCACCTTGGGTGAATTTTCCCTTTGATGAGTATGCAGTGTCCTTCCTCATCTCTTTTGATTAATTCTGGTTTGAAGTCTATTTTGTTAAATATTAGAATGGCTACACCAGATTGGTTTTTTAGGTACACTTGCTGGAAAATGTTTTACAACCCTTTACTCTGAGGTAATGTCTGTCTTTGATACTAGGTCATGTTTCTTGTCTATAGCAGAAGGATGGATTCTCTTTTCACTCTGCTCATCTGTATCTTTTACTGGGGAATTGAGTTGATTGATATTGAGAGATATCAGTAACCAATGATTGCTAACTCCTGTTATTGTTAGTGGTAGAGATGGTTGTGTGTGTGTGTCTGTGTTTCTGTGTGTGTGTGTGTGTGTGTGTGTTTCCCTTCTTTTGGTTTTTCTGGCATTAGATTATTTATTTCTGGTGATTCATGGGTGTAGTTAAACTTATTGGGTTGGAGTTTTCCTGCTAGCTCCTTCTGCAGACTTGTAGATAGATATTGTTTAAAATTGACTTTATCTAGAAATATCTTTTTTCTCTTCCATTAATGGTGATAATTTTTGCTGGTATAGTAGTCTGGACTGGCATCTGTAATCTCTTGAAGTCAGTAGCACATTTGTCCTGGCCCTTCTAGCTTTTCGAGTCTCTATTGAGACGTCAGGTACAATTATAATAAGTCTACTTTTCTAGACTTGGAGTCTTGAAAACTGCAGAGAGGAGGGGAGAGGCAATTGGGGGGTAGGGTAAGCAAGCACTGATGGAGTGGATGTGGTCTGCATGCAGACAGCCTATCTGTAGTTCTGGAGGCCAGTGTAGTCTCTGGTAGAACAGGCAGCTTCCTCTGGGGTTGTGGGCAGGGAGCCTCTATCTTAAGACTGAGTCCTACTTTACTTTTTTTTTAGCTTCAGTAATGAAATAAATTTAGGGGTTTTCTTTCTTTTTTTTTAATTCTTTTTTAATTAATCTTTTTTTACAGTTCAGACTTTATCCCCCTCCCGGTCCACCCTCTGACTGTTCCACATCCCATACCTCCTCCCTCCCTGCCCCCAACACCTATCTCCACGAGGATGTCTCCCCCACCCCCACTAGACCTCCCCACTCCCTAAGGCCTCCAGTCTCTTGAGGGTTAGGTGCATCCTCTCTGACTGAATCCAGACCCGGCAGCCCTCTGCTGTATATGTGTTGAAGGTTTCATATCAGCTGGTGTATGCTGCCTAGTTGGTGGCTCAGTGTCAGAGAGATCTCAGGGGTCTAGGTTGGTTGAGACTGCTGGTCCTCCTACAGGGTCACCTCCTAGTCAGCTTCTTCCAGCCTTTCTCTAATTCAACCACAGGAGTCAGCAGCTTCTGTCCATTGGTTGGGTACAAATATCTGTATCTGACATTTTAGCTACTTGTTGGGTCTTTCGGAGGACAGTCATGATAGGCCCCCTTTTGTGAGCACCATAGCATCAGTAATAGTGTCAGGCCTTGGGGCCTCCTTAGAAGGTTTTTTAATATTAAATAAAAGGGAGCATTTTGCTCAGTGGTACATGCCTTTAAAGTCAACACTAGAGAGGAAGAGGTAGGTGGATCTCTGCGAGTTGGAGGCCAGCCTGGTACACAGAGTGAGTTCTAGGACAACCAGGGCAATACAGATAAACCCTATCTCAAAGAGAGAGAGAAACAGAGAGAGGAGAGGGTGGGGGAGAGACAGACAGAGAGAGACAGAGAGACAGAGACGAGAGAGACGAGAGAGAGAGAAGACGAGAGAGAGAGAGAGAGAGAAAGGAAAGAAAGCTTTTGGTGGGACCTGTCCACTCCACTAAAACATGTCTAAATCAGTCTGAACTGGCCCTTTCCTAGGCTAGCTTGAAAACCAATACCTCCTCTTGCAAGCAAAGCCAATATAGTTACATATGCAGCTTTGGCATACACATGCATTCAAGTTGTTTCCTTAAAGCTTGTTCTCAAACCAGTTAATGACTCTTCCCTTTTATTACGGGTGTGTGGGTGTGTATGTATGTATGTATGTATGTATATATGTATGTATGTCTAGGGCACCATCTCAATGGGCACAGAGAATCCAGTGAGGGGGAGTATTCACAGTATAAGGGGCAAACAGGAACAAAGAACAATGACATATATGTATAAAATGTCGTGATAAAACACTATTTTATATACAAACTGCTTTAAGGTTACTATTGCTGTGATGAACCATGACCAAAAGCAACTTGGGAGGAAAGGGTTTATCTGGCTCACACTTCCACTTCACCGCTCATCATTGAAGGCAGTCAGGACAGGAACTCAAAACAGAAACCTGGAGGCAGGAGTTGTCCCGAGATGTGAAGGAATGCTGCTCACTGTCTTGCCCTACGTGCACGGCTCAGGCTACTTTCTCATAGAGCCCAAGACCAGCAGACCGGGATTGGCACCACCCGCAATGATCTGGGCCCTCTCCCATCAATCACTCATCAAGAAAATGTCCTACATGTCCACCTTTAGCTCAATCTTATGGAGGCATTTTCTCAGTTGAGGTTCCCTCCTCTCAGATGACTTTAGCTTGTGTCAAGTTGATATAAAACTTGCCAACTAAAAAACAAAAGAAGAAGTGCAATGCCACCTGAGAACATTTAGAAGTCACTCCCCAGCAAGCCTCAAGTTGAGGAACAATTCAATCAGATCACACTCTGATCGTCAGCCAGCACATGGGCTAGAATGAGTCTGTGAGCTGGCATCTCTTCTGTGTTCCACCTTCAGAGCAAAGGTCACTCACAAACAGAGAGCAGTAATGTGAGAGACAGAAGGGTGGTGCCCAGCTCAGGGCAGACAGATGCCGGCTGGGATAGTACACAGACTTCTCCCGTACCCCTGTTGGGCACCCCTCTCATCTCAGACCTTCCAGGCTTCACCTCACAGCCTCACCTCAAGAATAATCCATCCCAGAGGTTTCATCGATCCTGGCAGGGCATGTATTACACACACACACACAGGGGGGGGAGGAAGAAGGGAAGGAGGGAGAGAGGAAGGGAAGGAGGGAGGAAGGGGAGCAAAAATAAATTTTTTTTTTAAAATAAAATATAAATTTCAAAAAGATATGGAGTCATTCTAAGGACTCAAAGACAAATGGATAAAAAAACCAATTTGCATATTCAGCAAATATTATTTCACCTGTAAAAAGAAGGAAGTTTCTAAAGTAAGTATTCATAAAGAAGGAAATCCTATCACTTGTGAGTACATGCATGAACTTATGAAACGAGGCAAAGCCGCAGACTTCTCTGTCTCCTTTGAACTGTGACTCAGGAAGTTAAGCTTATAGAAGAAGCTGAGACTATGGCCCCCTGATGGGGGGCAGAGTGGGAATGTGGGTCACCCAGTGGAGTGTTTGCCTAGCATGTGATTCAGTTCCCAGACACACACTTGGAATTCCAGCACTCAGGAGGTAAAAGCAGGAGCATCCGACGTTCAAGGTTGTCCTTGGCCACATAGGGAGTTGGAAACCAGCCTGGGCTACATGATTCTATCTTTAAAAACATTTACACTTCAGTCACTTAGGAGGAATAAGTCTGGGATGGTGGTGCTCACCTCTAATCCTAGAACTGTGGAGGCAGACACAGGAGGATTTCTGTGAGTTCAAGGCCAGCCTGGTCTACATAGTGAGACCCTGTCTCAAACAAAACAAATTGTAAGATGGTAACCCTAGTTAATAAAGCATGCTGCTAGCAAAGTAGACTTTTGTAAGGTAACGAATAAGATAATGACCATTGTTTGGCCACTTCACAATTTAGTCATTTTTTAAAACAGCATGTTGTATGCATGCATCCAATACGTACACGGATATATAATTTTGAAATTTAAAAAAATGAATAAAGTGCTTAAAATTGGATAAAATGACAAAGTGAACATACGTGCTATACAATCTGCCAGACCCCAAATGCCTTAAAAGCAGCAGAAGAAATATTCTTAAATAATTAACTCTATAACAATGTGGGCGGAAACAAAAAGGATCCTTACCAGAAATGTTAATGAATTCCTGGAAATTAGAAAGGAATCAAGTCAGGTCTGTAAGATTGCAAGGAAGCAAGGAGAGCAATACAGCACACAGAGCACGGGGCATTCGGTGACGTACAAAGTACAAAATGTGTCAGGAGCACTTAAGAGCCGGTAAAGAAGCTGGGCACATGCCTGTGACCCAGCTCTGGGAGTGAGAGGGAATCACAGCCGGCCAGGATTAACAGTCAGAGAACCTGCCTAAAAACTAAAAGCCAGTAAAGAGGTTTATCAGGTTGTGCAAGAATTTTATTTTCAATTGTGCATGTGTGACGTGTGTGTGCGTGTGTGTGTGTATGTGTGTGTGTGTGTGTGTGTGTGTGTGTGTGTGTGCGCGCGCGCGCGCGCGCGCGTGTGTTGGTATGTAAACGTGTGTGTACTGGTGATCACGGATGCTAGAAGAGAGTCAGACCCCTTGGAGCTGGAGTTGCTGGAGGTTCTGAACTGCCCTGCACCAGTGCAGAGAAGGGAACTCTGCTCCTCTGCCAGTTCAGCCCTAACCACTGAATCATCTCTCCAGCCCAAGAATGGAGATAGAGATAGAGATAGGTAGGCAGGTAGGTAGGTAGGTAGGTAGGTAGGTAGGCAGGCAGACAGACTGACTGACTGACTGACTGACTGATTGATTGATTGATTGATTGATTGATTTGATTTGATTTTTCAAGACAGGGTTCTCTGTGTAGCCCTGGCTGTCCTGAAATTCACTCTGTAGACTAGGCTGGTCTTGAACTCACAGAGATCTGTCTGTCTCTGCCTCACAAGTTCTGGGATTAAAGGTGTGTACCACCACTGCCCAGCTCAATAAATATTTTTAAAGTACCAAAAAGAAAGGAAGGAAGGAAGGAAGGAAGGAAGGAAGGAAGGAAGAAGAGAAGAGACAAGAAGAGAAAAGAGCAGAAGCAGAAGAAATGACTCAGCAGTTAAGAACACTGACTGCTACTCTTCCAAAATACCCAGGTTCAATTCCCAGCACCCACATGGTAGCTCACTCCTGTCTGTAACTTCAATTCCAGTGTTTCTGATACCCTCACACAGACATACATGCAAGCAAAATACCAATGAACATAAAAATAAATTATAAAAAATGAATGGGAAACAAACACACATAGACATCTCTGAGAGAAAACACAGATACCTAATAAAAATACTAAAATGTGCCTAGAAAATCATCAATTAAAACTTCAGTGCAGCACTGCCAGCCAGTTGGTTCAACTCAGGAGGGGGAAGCAGGGAGGTTAGCACCAAGGCCATCTTTCTCCACCTCATAGCAAGTCGGAGACAGCCTGGGAAACGAGGCCCTGTCTCAAAAGAAAAAGACAAAAACAAAAACATGGTATTTCCATAAATGAATTAGACTAAGTGTGCCCCTGGACACCCAGAACTCCATACCACACGAGGACAAGAAATGGGTTCAACATCCAAAAAATGACTGGACATTTCATTAGTAAAATCAAAGGTGCATGTGCCCATGACCTACACGTTCACCACAACCACCTGTAACTGCAGCTCCAAGAAATCCAGAGCCCTTTTCTGGCCTACACAGGGACCTCACATGACCCACCCACACACAGATACAGACATATAATTAAAGATAAAGGAGAGGGTGGGGTTCCATAGCAGCAGTGTTACTGACAGGGTCTTAGTTTGCTTTCTGCTGCTATAATGAAACACTGAAAAGAAGCAACATAAGGAGGAAAGAGTTTACTGCCCCTTACAGCTTACAGTTCTTCATAAAAGAATCAGAGCAAGATCTCAAGGCAGGAACCTGGAGGTAGCGACTCAAGCAAACACCATAGAGAGACACAGCTTGCTCGTAATGTCTCCTGCCTGCTTTTCTATACATCCCAGGACCCACAGTGGGCTGTGGGCCTCCCACATCAAGCATTAAGAAAATGCCCCTTGGGCTTACCTAAAGGACCATCAACTGAGGTTTTCTGTCCTCAGATGAACTGGACTTTTGTCAAATTGCCAAAAAAAAAAAAAAATCTAAGCAGCACAGCTACCTAAAGAGGAGAGAAGTAAAAGAAAAAGAAAGGAAGAAAGGAAAGAAGGAAGGAAGGAGAGAGAGAGAGAGAGAGAGAGAGAGAGAGAGAGAGAGAGAGAGAGAGAGAAATGAAAAATGTGGTGCTTTGAATGAAAATGGTCATAGGCTCACAGGGACTGACACTATCAGAAGGTATGGCCTTGCAGGAGGACATGTGTCCCTGGGAACAGGCTTTGAGATCTCAGAAGCTCAGGCCAGACTCTCCCCACTCCTCCTCCTGCTGCCTGTGGATCCAGACATGGAACTCTTAGGTCCTCTCCAGCACCATGACTGCCTGCCTACCTCTGAACTATAAGCCAGCCTCAATTAATATTTCTCTTCTCTCTCTCTTTTTTTTTTTTTTTTTTTTTTTTTTTTTTGGTTTTTTGAGACAGGGTTTCTCTGTGTAGCCTTGGCTGTCCTGGAACTCACTCTGTAGACCAGGCTGGCCTCGAACTCAGAAATCCACCTGCCTCTGCCTCCCAAGTGCTGGGATTAAAGGCGAGCGCCGCCACCACCACCCAGCAATATTTTTCTTTATAAAGAGTTGCTGTGGCCGTGGTTTCTCTTCACAGTAATAGAAACCCTAACTAAGACAGACAGGAAGGAAAAAAGGAAGGGAGAAAGGAAGCGAGGGAGGGATCGAAGAAATAGAGATGGGATGGTAACATGAGAATTCCTTCTCTGTGAGTTTGAAAGTTTTTTAATTAAAAGCTTAATAATTTGGGAGGTTAGGGAGATGGCTCAGTGAGTAAGAGTCATAAGGAGCTGAGTTCAAACACAGCACCAAGCAAAAAGCTAGCACGGTTATAGACAGCTCTATAACCCCAGTGCGATGAATGGAGACAGGAGAGTCGCTAGCTACCTGTTCTCTACCTGGGATTTCAAACAGCTATTCAAAGACATCTGTCACCAGCTGTTACTTCAGCTGATCTGAATGTCCCAGATGCCCCGGGTTGTTTCAGCTCATCTGGCTGGTTAGGCCTCCCTGCCTCACCGCTCTGTGTGTGTATGCTCCCTTCCCCAGAGGAGGACCAACCTTCCATCAAGGGTAAGCCAGTAACTTCAGCCCCTGCTAGACTCTCCTGTGTGTTACCAATCAGCACAGGTGACATGATCGAAGGAAAGATGTAAGTGAGAAGACGGATAATGTAAACAACCCCATGGTAGAGCACACCTAGTGCACACAACACACACACACACACACACACACACACACACACCAAGAATCCCGAATATGGAAGACCTATGACCCCAGCACTCTGCAGTCTGCTGGGCTGTCTCTCCAGTCACCTCTCCAGAACTTTCCCACATTTATTTCTTGTGTGTGTCTAGTCAGTAGCACAGACTGCTCTTTTTCCAAGGACCCAAGTTGAGTTCCTAGCACCAACTTCAAATAAAATAATAATTTTTTAAGAAAAAAGTTCTGAAGAAAAGCTATTTTAACAGTCAAGCACAAGACTAAAGCCGAATCTTCAGAACATCGCCATAACCTTCAATAGGCCAACACAAATGACACTCCCTAAATACAACCATTTCTGCTGTAAATAACTTAATTGGGCTGTCAAAACAGCCCCAACCCCTTTAACTAAAACCCCAATTTTTCCATCTCATTCTGCTAACTTCACTTGCAGGCAATATGGGGCGATTGCCAGGATCTCTAGTTCAGAGCCAGCCCAGGTCAGACCTAAGTGGCTTGTGCAGCACTTGGGACCGACCAGCCCTAAGTGCCCAGGAAAGTCAATCTCTTTCCCGCGCACTCCCTAGAAGGCCCCCACTGCCCCCGCTGCTCCACCACGGCCTGCGGATGGTCTCCACTGTCCTCTGGTTCCCTCTGATTTCCAACGTTTTGTTTTTCTTCCTCCTCTGAAGTTTTGTTGTTTTTTCTTTTGTTTTGTTTTTTAAACCAAGCTTACAGGCGTCTCAGCTTTTACTTGTGCAGGGACATTTTTTCCCTGTCCTTGAAGCAACAGCTTGTCTTTCCCCCTCAAACGTCTTTATCGAAATGCCTGATAAACTGTTTATTTTTCCTAACAGCTTTCCTTTTTAGCCTGAAAAACAAACATTAACCAAAATGGGCCTCATTTCTCTGAATGAAATCCCTGGTGCTGGAGCGCCGCCTGCTGGGAAACTGAGAATTAGCAGGTAACGCTGCCTTTGACTCCTTGATAACAGGAGGGACTCCTGATGTAGCCCTGGTCTTGATGATCTCTTACCTCCAGAGTGCTGCATTATGGGCGTGTCTGACCATTCCTGGCAGGTGTGTTGTGCTGTTTTGTTTGGTTTTGAGAAAAATCTTATTATGTACCCCAGGATGGCCTTTCCTCTCTAGTGCTAGGATTGATGTGCATGTGTGCAGGGCAAATGTATGTGGGTGTGCTTGTCTGCATACAGAAGTCAGGTGGAATATCAGGAGTCTTCTTCAGTCTCTCCTCTTCCTTATTATTTGAGGCAGGGTCTCTCCAGCAAACCCAGAGCTCACCTAGTGTCTTGCTAACAAGCTTGCTTTGGGGCAATCCCCTGTCTTTGCCTTCTGTGGTTTCTGAGGATCTGAACTGCCGTCCTCTTGTTTGCCCAGCAAGTGCTTTAACCACTGATCCATCTTCCCAACCCTAGTATAACATCCTTTTTCACTTAACATTTTTTTAGAATTATTCTTGTTTGATGAGTGTTTTGCCTGTACGTTTATATGTATGTCATATGTGTGTGTGCAGTGCCTGTACATTCCCACTAGAGTTACGGGTGAACATGAGCTGCCATGTGGATGCTAAGTTCTGTCCTCTGGAAGAACAGCCAGCGCTCTTAACCACTGAGCCATCTCCCCAGCTGTGGCAGAAGTCTTGATACCATTCCTAAAGACTTCAAATCTTCACCGTTTCTATTAAAATGGAAAGAACCGATACCACAGAGAATTGGAATGTTTTTTTCTTTCTATGGTGGTGCCTCATGGATATATCTCTGGATCAGACTGGCCACTAAGAGAACATTGGCTTGTCTGCTGGGATTGTGACACCTCCCTAGGAACAGTCATGCACAGATGGTTATACGGGGACAGCGTCATTGTGTATTCACTGAAAGTGTGATGAGAATCATGGGACAAAGCCTGCCTCTCCTTGACTCGAGTCTATATTGGTGGGGGTTTTTTTAAGCATCTCACAACCATGAAGACTCTATGGCTAAGAAAACACACTGTGAAGATTTTGTTATTTAGACATTTTACACATCCTCATCATTGCTGAGCTGGCTTCTTTACTGCTTACAGTGTGGACAAGGAAGACATCTGGATTCCAAATGGCAGTCAGATTGATGGAGCTCTGGGTCGGTGCATTCTGGAGTGTCCTCTTTCTCTTGTCTTCACTGTAATAATGTTTGTATGGAGGCTGTCAGCAAGTAATCAAAGGTATGTCTCACGCCATCCATAGGTGACTGTGATGGCAACGTTGAGGAATCCGTGGTAACATCTGAACATTTGACTAATGGAATAAAGTTAAGACCCTCAAAAACAGTTTCAATGGAACAGTTAAATTTACTTCTGGCCGGGCAGTGGTGGCACACGCCTTTAATCCCAGAACTTGGGAGGCAGAGGCAGGCGGATTTCTGAGTTTGAGGCCAGCCTGGTCTTCAGAGTGAGTTCCAGGGCAACCAGGGCTACACAGAGAAACCCTGTCTCGGGAAAAAAAAAAAAACAAAAACAAAAACTTACTTCTGACCTTTCCGATGAAGATTTGATGTGGGTGGAAGGATGGGTAGAAGGAAGTAGGCACCCTTCATTCATAAACACAGCTCTTTTCCAGTTAGTGGACTCTGGTGGGAACAATAGAGCCACATCCAAAGCAACTGAAAAAAAACTGTCCTCTTCAGAAAAGATAAAGGTGATTGGAAACTGT
Source organism: Mastomys natalensis (assembly GCA_021653895.1). Classification (NCBI taxonomy): domain Eukaryota; kingdom Metazoa; phylum Chordata; class Mammalia; order Rodentia; family Muridae; genus Mastomys; species Mastomys natalensis. The sequence goes on along the minus strand of JAJTUV010000313.1, from coordinate 805,086 downwards.
AGAAGATCGTTGATGAGAAGGGACGGCCTCTTGTCAAGACTGAGAGAACTTTGCTATGATTTATCGTTGTGTTGTGTTGTCTTAGAAATCTGTGTGTGCATGGGAAGAACTCAAGAGGTGGAAGAGTCTGCTGCCCTCATAGAGCTGACTTTAAAGGCCAGTTCACTTTCCATCTAGAGTTGAGGTCTCTCTTTTCTAATTGAGAAAAAAAAACAGACAATCATCCTTATGAACACTCATTTCCACTCGCCTTGGAGATAAATGTGGCTCTTTTGAAGCTAACCTGGCAGTGTCCACCTCTCACAATAGTAATTTTTAATTCTATTTTAACACTGACATTCAACGTTGGAACATGAGTATATTCACGTTTTGGTGTGTGCAAAACTCTTGCTTGTAAGTGCAACCATGCACTGCACACCACGGAGTTATTTCTTCCATGAGCTCAAGGGAACACATATGCACAGGGAAGTCTTGATGGCACTTGCAAAGACTCACCCTGCTGTTGTGTCCTCCCTCAGGCCATAGGTGCACTGCTGCTGCTGATTCTGCTGTGACCCCTGCTGTAGAGAGAATATCTTGTGTATTATATGGATGCATCACCTGTCAATAATAAAAGACCTGTGGCCTATAGAGAAGGGTAGAATAGAAGATGGTACATTTGGGAGGTACAAAGAATTCTGGGATAGAGCCACGCATAGGATTCACTTGGGAGGAATGTGACAAGACAGATACATGGTACCTGAGCACAGGTAACCAGCCACATGGCAGAATGTAGAATAAATGGATTATAGTAAGTTATGATCGACCCAGAGAAGAGCCTAGTTATACGGCCACAGTGTTTGTAAATATATTTTGAGTCTGAGTCTCTTTTTCCTGGGAGTCTAGGACTGAGAGGAAGAACTAGGTTCAAACTTGTACACTCTGGCCACTTTGCTCCCCTCGAGCACTGTCCACCCAGGCCAGCTGGGTGCCCCATTCCTAGTGAACTCCATGAGGACTAGCGCTGTATCATTTCCACGCTTGGCCTTTTTTGTTTCACAATAAAAGTGTATTTAGCTACACCATACATCAAACTCAACTTGTAATTAGCCAGCCCTCCACCGTGTTTCACACCTTTTATGGAATTATGCTCGTAACATATGTCTTGAAAGCTTTTATTCTTTTTTTTTTTTTTAAATATAGAATGTTCTCAACTTGAAAGGCATTTGGATGTAGTGTGAGAAAAAGCATGTTTGCTGCTTTCAGGACCAAAGAGATCAATCTAGCAGGTACCGAGCACGGTGATGCGGGGCCGTGTGGGTCCTCTCTGAAGGGCTTCCAGCCCTGTGAAGTGAGGATAACTGATGATTTTGGTTGAGAAAACATAAAAAATCCTGCCAGGAGGAGCACTTAAGTATGACCTCGATGATTCGCACTGTGGGGCCAAAAAATAAAACCTTTTCTTTCCAAAGCCTGCCTGCCTTAGTTTGTTTCCTGTGTTCTCATTTAAAGAGGTTTGTAGAGAATGTCTCTACAGTCATGTCTCTTGAAAATGTGTTTTCATACTGAATAGTGAGAATGCTCCAACACCTGGGGAAAAAGGGGGCTGGCCTTCAAGCCCCCACCGCTTCAGACCCATCCCAGGGAACAGGATTAATTCAACACTTGAGGAGTCCATTCCTTCCATAGGTTTCCAACACAGTGATGAGCTTCCAAAAGCTTCCCAGTGTCTGTTCCTTTTGTCTTTGGCATAGTCCACCTTTGACCCACTCACTTCAGAACCAGAGGTAGTTTTGTGGGTCAGGGCATCACTGTATAACCCACGGTGCCCCTGGACTTGTGACCCTCCTGCTAAGATTGCAGCCATGCCCCACCATGCCCGCTTCACATTTAATCCCCTACCCTCATGGGCTGAGCCTCTAACCTCTGTCCCTGTGCCTACAGCAAAGCCCAGGGCTTGCAGCCAACGGGAGCTGCAAATTGAGCAGGCTATGAGTAGCGAGTTGCTGATCAGGAAAATGCCTGAGACACCACTCAGTAGTGTTTCTATAAGAAAGGACAAATGAGCTCTCTCTGTAGCATAAGCTCCAGCTGAAAGTAGCTTGTCTTTCCTCTAATAAAGCTCTCCTTGCTCTCATCCAAATTCATGGCCTCTTTCTTCATACATACAACCTGCTCAGTCCAGATAATGTTACATGTATGTTCAGGGCTGATCGTATGGTACTGGATAGCCAGTTGGTGTATATTTCCCTAGGGGAAACTCTTTCTCCTGCTCCCAGCATTCCTCGGTTGCCTGTAGCTAGTTGTGTAGGGTCGAAGCCTCCTGCACCTTCCCCATCCATTTTGACTTGTCTATTGTTGTCTTTGTTCGCTCATTTTGAGGCAGTTGTACTGGTGAGATTTTATATGCTTAGCTTCTCACATGCTCACAGCAAACCCCTGATCTCCTGGCTCTTAGCAATCCTTCTGTCCCCTTTTCCATCATGCTCTATTAATCTCAGGTGGGGAGAACTGTTTTGTAGAACTGGAAGTGGGCTGCACAACAACGCTTTTTGATTTCTGTAATCGTCTTCATTGTTGCAAAGATGAGTTTCCTTGAGAGGTGAGCACTACACTTACCTGTGGGTTGAGGACAAATATTTAGAAAGTACTTAGTGATTATGCTGGCTTATAAAAGTGGCAGTTGTAGGTTCTCCTCCAGGATCCATAACTTCACTAGCCTTGGCCAGCTGGCCAAGTTTCAGCACTAGGCATTAGTTCTCTTGTTAAACAGGTGTTGAGTCTAATTCTAGAGCGCTTGGTTGCCTCTATAGTATGTGTACCACGATTGCATCCCTAGGGTTATCCTGCCGTGCTACTCACTGTGCTTCTCAGGCATCACAGATGGTGACTGTTAGTTGCTTCCCTCTGAATGTCTTCATGGAGCTTTTTGGTACCATGAAAGCTAGTTCACAAGGTAGAGGCTTTCAGGCCAGTTCTCTGAGCCCTGTGTCTGACTTGAATGGTGTCTTCAACAGTAAATACTTACCTTTCACTTCTGGAGAGCAACCAAGGGCAATGGCATTAGTCTGTGATGTTTTCAGAGTCTCTTGGACAGCCCTGACCACCAGCTTGAAAGAGGGATTCTCATGCCTGGTGTTGGGGTTTTTGTTTAAAAGATGTCTGGCTCTTGTAGGGAACATATGCACTGACTTGCACGAATTGTAGATGTTTTAAGCTGATAGCCAATGGCGTAATTCCTTATGACCTTCTCAGACATTATTACTGTCTTTTCTTTCCTCCCTCCTTCTGTTAGAGCCCCCTACCATTCCCCACTTCCCCTAGCTTCTACCCTACTCTTCGCCTCTCTTTGATTCCCAAACCTCCATCCCAGCAACGGCCCCTTTTCACCTTCCTGGTCTCTGAGTTGCTCTGGGATATATACTCACATGTGAAGGTTTGGAGCTAGGAGCTCTCATGAGAGAGTACATGTACCATTTGTCCTTCTGGGTCTGGGTTTCCTCACTCAATGGGATCTTTCCTAGTTCTATCTACTTACATGCAAGCCTCAGAATTTCATTTTTCCTTGCAGCTGAATAATTTTCCATATTATATATGTACCAAAGCCTTCCAAATAAAAGAAAGCCCAGGGCCAGATGGTGTCACTGAGCAGATTGGCCACATAAAGTAATACAGTAAGCAATACAAAACGCCAAGCCTTACACGTATCAAAAAAAAGTTTAATATACAAAATTCTGAATATATAAAATGTATATAAGTGACAAGACTATATATTTTTAAATGTACATTCTAAGATGAGAACTCAACACTCTATCAAGAAACTTCTAACTAGAAAAATATTCATTTCTTTGGAAAGAAACTTTAGAAGTTAAAATTAATAGGTTAAATTAATCTATAATTTGGGAGAAATTTCTTTGAATATAGGACAGAGCAATTTAATGGACTTTGTTTGAAAAGGTATAATTTTGTGCTTTGAAATTTGTTCTTTTAATAAGTTGTTTTCTGGGGGAAAAAAGAAAATGTTTCAATGAAACAATGAATGTACAATAATTTAGAAAGGAAAAAGATAGTCTTCTAAATAAGTTAGAGCCCTCTAATGGCACCTGTATGGGCACAGAAATGTCAGAGTTATTTCTCAAGCCTCAGGCATAGCCAGGGCTGGTAAGCTGTATAAATGTTAACCACCCAAAAGCTTTTCAATGTTCCGAGTAGGAGACCAAGAAGGGTGACAGAGGTGTACAGGAGACAGCTATGTGGTTGATTTCTTGAAAAAAACTTCAGGAGCTAAATTCCACATTTCTAACACTAGGCTGTTCAGAAGCCTGATCACCTGGGAAAATAGGTGGGATCAGACCCCCACCCACTAAGCTCTGCTATGGTGGTTTTTTTTCCCCCTTTGGAGGGAGGTTGTTTTGTTGCTGCCGCTGCCGCTGCCGCTGCCGCTGCTTTGAAACAACTACTCTTGAGTAGTCCTGTCTGTCCTGGAACTTGCTCTGTCGACTAGACTGGACTCAGAGATCTGCCTGCCTCTGCCTTCGAGTGCTGGGATTAAAGGCACCACCACCACCCAGCTTGCTCTGTATGTTTTATGGCAGTGTCAGCTCTATGGGAGAAAACCAACTGTAGGTCCCATGTCTTTAAAACCCAAATGGCATTCATTCTGGACAGGTTTCCATAGCCACTTGTAATTCTACTGTCTACGAGGTGGAAAACAACCAAGGTCTCTAGCAAAGCAAGCGTGAGACCAGTCAATGACAATCACATGCTTTTGAAGAAATGTATATTTCTCAGCTTTTTATATAATTTACTTTTATTTTATATGTATGCCTGTTGAGTCTGCACATGTCTGCACATGTGTGCCTAAGTCCTCAGAGGCCAGATAATGGTGTAAGATCTGCAGGAACTGGAGTTAGGGATGGTTGTAAGCTACCATGTAGGTCCTAAGAATTTAACCCAGTCCTCTGGAACAACAGCCAGTCCTCTTAACCACTGAACCAACTTTCCAGTACTGCCAAATGTATGTTTTTTATATATAAGCCTTACTTCTTATTAACTAGATTCAATCTTTGACAATTTCATACATGTATGGAGTCCAATCCTCAGCACTGCAGACAATATGAAAAATCTCCTGCTTTTGCCTGGGAGTGTTTGGAAGTGCTAACCTCTAGACTTCTGTCCTTCGAATGAAGCAAAGCTAGTTTTTTCCTTTCTTTCCATGAGTCCGCAGAAAAGAAAGAAAATCAAGTAAGTTCCTGAGGTCAGTGCCAACTTTTTCTGCGGCCCCCGAGGTCCACAGAAGTAGAAGGACAATAAGCAATTCAGAAAATTATCATGCAGCCAATGTCCTATGTCACACTTCCCTGTAAAGCTCCACCACTGTAGGAAGTCTAGAGACGTGTATTTTGTACAAGCAAAGTTACAGGCCTACAGGTAAGGCTCAGTTTAAAAAAAAATAAATAAGTCAAACAAAATGCAAGTACTGCAACCTCCACAAGTAACCCAAGAGTTGGGAAAACAGACAAAAGATCCCAGAGGCTTGCTGGGCATCCAGTCTAACCCAACCACTAGCCTCACTGGGCTTCAGGTTCAGTGAGAATTCTTATCTCAAAATATTAGGTGAAAAAGAAGGAAAGGATCTGTGGGCTGGAGGATGGCTTAGCAGGTAAGAGTACTTGTTTTACACACACACACACACACATTAAGAAATAAATAATACCTGGAAATCAGAGGCAGGTGAATCTCAGTGGATTCAAGTCCTGCCTGGTCTACATAGAGTTCCAGAACAGCCAGAGCTGCATAGAAAGACCCTGTCTTTACAAATAAATAAATGAATAAACGAATAAGAAAGTAAGTAAGTAGTTGGTGAGCAATTAAAGACAACATTTAAAATCAACCTCTGATATATATACATATATATATACAAATACACACACATACTTAATATTATAACCCCCATAAAACATCAGTAATCCCACTCCATCAATAGTAAATTTAAAGAAATGTATTGAGAAACCATAAGGTATTTTAAAGACACTAGAGCTCTGAAAACAAAAAGAATCCAGACTCTACTGCCTACGTGTACAGAAATAAGGATTCAAGGAAAGGCATTGCAATAATTGTACGGCCATCCATGTCTTCCAAGTGGTATGAGCTGAACCAATTGCATCCTTCCATCACATATGGAAATCCTACCACTGAGGACAGAGCATGGTGGTGCACACCTTTAATTCCAGCATTCAGGAGTCAGAGGCAAACAGGTCTCTGTGTTCAAGATCAGCCTGGTCTACAGAATGAGTTCTAGGACTGCTGGGGCTACACAGAGAAACGCTATTTTGAAAAAACAAAAGGAAGAAAAGTAAAGGAAAATGAAGAAAGAAAAGAAGGAAGGGAGGGAGGGAGGGAGGGAGGGAGGGAGGGAGGGAGGGAGTGAGGGAGGGAAAGAGATTCACCTGCCTTTGCCTCCATGGTGTTATTTATTTCTTGTGTGTGTGTGTGTGTGTGTGTGTGTGTGTGTGTGTGTGTGTATGTGTGTGTGTATGTGTGTGTGTATATGTGTGTGTATGTGTGTGTGTGTATGTGTGTGTATGTGTGTGTGTGTAAAACAAGTACTCTTACCTGCTAAGCCATCCTCCAGCCCACAGATCCTCCCTTCTTTTTCACCTAATATTTTGAGACAAGAACTCTGGATAAACTGGGCCCTCATTTAGTAGTGTCCCTATAGGAAGAGAAAGTTGGATCCAGACTTATGTAAATGGAATGATGACTGGAGAAGAAGATGCCATGGAGACCTAGAATAAAGCTCCATTCAGCTTTGCATACGCCTTGGCTTCAACAGCCAGCCTCTCAGATACAAGAACATTAACTTTGGTTGTTTTAACCCTCCTAGTCTAGCGTCCTATTAAAGATGTCTAGCTTCCCCTGGGGAGTGTGACAGTGGGCCCTAGAATCTGCACTTCTCACCAGGTGAAACTGGGTAGCAGCTGAAGACCACCTTTGAGAAGCAGTGCTCTGGGATGCACAAATCAAGGGTAGAAGGGCATCTAGTGCTAGCAAACTCTTGCCAGGAGCCTTCACATTCTCTGAGCCTGAGCCTCCAATGAAGCAGATGCCAACTCAGACTCGTCTACATGTGTCCCCATGAACAGTGATCAATGCTAGAAAGCTATTCTGTCCACTCCCGAAATGTGTCCTGTGAATAAGCGGTCTAGCTTCTGCCAAGTTAGGCCGACATCTCTTAACTGAAGTAAGGAAGAAGAATGTCAAATCATCCCAACAGTAAGCTGGAACATAAACTGAGTAAATAGAGCTCACAATAAGTGCAAATAACCAATCATGCATGAAAAATATCAAACATCTTTAGCCAGAGATTTCATCTTACCTCAGTCAGAAGTGACTAATTCCCTAAAATACACTCTAATGAATGACAGCACACAAGGGACACCTGCACATCCACAGCAAACCTCACAATAGCCAACTTATTGAACTAGCCTGGGTGTCCATCTGAACAGAGAGGATATATACAGAAAGCACACACACACTGAAGCGGGCTTGGTTTATTGCTGGGACAGGATTTCACCATGTATCCCTTGCTGGCCACACACTGTGTTGAAAAAATGGACTTGAACTCTCAGAGATCTGCCTATCTCTGCCTCCTGGGTGCTAGAATTAAAGGAATACACCACCATACTAGGCCCACAGTGAAGTCTTAATGTAGTTATTATAAAGAATCAAATCATGTCCAATTATCAATAAATATATAACAAAATAGTCAACATCTTTAGTTGTGAGTGAAATGCAAACCCAAACTGAGATGTTATCTCACCCCCAAAAAAATGGTCCTTAAGAAAACACACATGCACACACGCACACACACTTTAAAAGCAAGAATCTTATGTTTTCTCTCCTGTGAAGGACTGGGGGAGGGAAACCAAAATAGGAAGAGAACTATCAGGGAAAACTGGGGAGGAATGTGGGCAAAAGGTTAGTAGTGGGATTAACCCAACCAAAGCACATCAGATGCATGTGTGAAAATATTATAATGAAACCTGTCCTTTTGTGCTCTCAATACACATGAATAAAACCATGAAAAATAGGAATAAGATGATGAAAAGATTGACGGCAGATGCTTTGCAGTTTGTAAGCTACCCAACTTGCCTTTAACAGTAGAATCTAAACAGGAAATAAAATGGCAATGTAGGTGAAAATGTACAAGCAAAAGCAAACAATAGGGGCAGGGACTATGGAGTTTAAAGATAAGTGCTCAGAGAAAACTAATAAAGAAAAAGGGTACACCTTTTAGTTTGCTTGTGTCACTGTGACCACATAAAGCTTGGAAAGTAGGAAGTGGGGTTCACCCGACACTTCCAGGTCAGTCCATCACTGAGGGAAGGCAAGGGAAACTCAAGGCTGGACAATGGAAGCAGGAACCATAGCAGAATGGTGCTTGCCGCCTGGCTTGACCACCTGCTAGCTTATTCAACCCAGACGCACTGCTGCCCACAGTGGCCCGGGCTCTCCTCACACATCAATAACCAATCAAGACAGTCCCTCACAGACACATTCACAGACCAATTCGGTCTGAGCAATCCCTCGATTTAGATTTCCTAAAACGATTCTAGACTGTGTAGTGAAGCTAACTAGGTCCTTCCTTCCTGCAAAGATTCTTTATTAATATTCTGCAGATTTGGGGAGGAAAAAATGTGTGGGAAGATGCTATTCATGTATATGATTTCTATGTGAGTCTTTTAAGCACAGGTCCCAGAGTGCAAGGATGCTCATTAGAATAGAACAGAACAGAAGATGTTGCTGACCACTGTGGTGCTCACCTTTAAGGCCAGCATCTACAAAGCTGGTTTCAGGCCAGCCAGGGCTACCCAGTGAAACTCTCTGTCTCAACACACACACACACACACACACACACACACACACACACACACGTGGGGGGGGGGTTTATAACAGAGACAGACAGACATTACTGAGTTTGTTCACATTCTGGGCACAGCCTCTGAGAGAAAGAGAGAAAGAAAGAAAGAAAGAAAGAAAGAAAGAAAGAAGAAAGAAAGAAAGAAAGAAGAAAGAAAAAAAAAGAAAGAAAACAAAGAAAGAAACAAAGAAAGAAACAAAGAAAGAAACAAAGAAAGAAACAAAGAAAGAAACAAAGAAAAAAGAAAGAAACAAAGAAAGAAACAAAGAAAGAAACAAAGAAACAAAGAAAGAAACAAAGAAAGAAACAAAGAAAGAAACAAGAAAAGAAACAAAGAAAAGAAACAAAGAAAGAAACAAAGAAAGAAACAAAGAAAGAAACAAAGAAAGAAAGAAAGAGAAATGCTAATTAGAGAACAGGACATATAAGCATTTCTAGCCAAGCATATTATTTTCTTAATCAAGGAATACTTCTCCAATCTGCAGTCAGTCAATGTCCTCACAGCTGCAAATGCTGCCCCACTCAACCGCTTTAGGGAGAAGTCTTGCTGAAGTACTTCACCCTCCTTTCTCACCGCCTCCTAGATGACCTTTGCTGACCAAGAGGCGACTAGCATTAACATTGATGAAACTAGCAACAGTACTTACAGAAATCCCTTAAATAGGAAACCTTCTGTTCAAAGAAAGATGCCAACTCAGAGGTTAAGATAGGTGACACAGCCATGTTCAGGGAGAGGAGGACCTATGATGTAGATGTATTATGACCAGGCATGGTAGCACACAGTTGTAATCCCAGAACAAGACAATCAGCAGCTGAAGGGTAACCTCAGCTCTATAACAAAGTTTAAGGCCAGGATGGAGGTGAGATACTGTTCAAAATTAATTAATTAATTAGTTACTTAATTAAAATAATAAATAGAAATGGCTTTACAAAAACATCATATAAGGAGACATGAAACCCCATTGTTGATCAGACATAATACTGATTAACCCTCCCCTCCCATGTGCCTATCAGTTCTCAGGAACATGAAGAGTTTATCCATGTGTTCCATCTTTTCTACAATCTTTCTGCCTTCAGTTCTTTAGGGTTCCCCGAACTCCAAAGGGAGGGACCTGATGAAGACTCCCATTATAGACTCTCTACATGTAAGGTCTGGTTATGGATCTCCAATTCTGTTCCCAACTGCTACTGGGGGAAGTCTCTCTGATGACAACTGAACAAGACCCCAAATATCATTAAGAATCATTTCATTGGGTTGGGGGGATGTTTTATTTTGTTTTGTTTTTTGACCAGTCGAATTTGGTTCTACCCCAAGTCTCTGGGCTATCCAGTCTTCAGTTCTTGGCCATCTAAGCAGTGGCCGGCATGGGCCTACTCCCACCCTGCTGTCCTTGTGGAAAGTAACCCTCTCTCCTAGTATTATCCTGAGCTGTTTGGAGAGCTACCAGACCCTGTGAGCTATTATGAATTTGCAGTTTGCATAGTTGAGCAAATGTCGTTACGGTAGGCTGGAGCATCCTTTGGGTATAGGACCAATAGTGGTATAGTGCTATAGATTGATTCCCAATTTTCTGAGGAACCATGATATTGATTTCCATAGTGGCTGTACAGGTTTACACTCCCACCAGCAATGTCCCTCTACTTCACAACCTCGCCTGCATGAACTGTCACTTGTGTTATTGATCTTAGCCATTCTAATAAGTGCAAGATAGAATCTAGAAGTTTTGGGTTTGCATTTCCCTGGTAGCTAAGGATGTTAAACATTTAAGTGTTTCTCAGCCATTTGAGATCCTTTTTTTAAGAATTCTCTGTTTTGCCAGGCGATAGTGGCTCACGCCTTTAATCCCAGCACTTGGGAGGCAGAGGCAGGCAGATTTCTGAGTTCAAGGCCAGCCTGATCTACAGAGTGAGTTTCAGGACAGCCCGGGCTACACAGAGAAACCCTGTCTCGAAAAACCAAAAAAAAAAAAAAGAATTCTCTGTTTATACCCCATTTTTAATTGGAGTTCTTTTGGTATCTAATTTTTTGAGTTCTTTATATATTTTGGATTAGTCCTCTATCAGTTGTGGAGTTGGTAAAAATCTTTTCCCATTCTGTAGGCTGCCACTTCATCCAATTGATGGTGCCCTTTGCTTTAAAGAAGATTCTTAGTTTCATGAGGTTCCATTTATTAATTGTTGATCTTAGTGACTGCACTACTGATACTCTGTTCAGAAAGTAATATCCTGTACAGTGAGTTCAAGGCTATTCCCTAATTTCTCTTCTAGGAAGTTCAAAGTATCTGGTTTTACTCTGAGGCCTTTGATCCATTTGTAGTTGAGTTTTGTGTAGGGTGTTAAGTATGGATCTATTTGCAGTATCCTACATGCAGACATTCAGTTTGACCAGCACTTTTTGTTGAACATGCTGTCTTTTTTCCAGTGTGTATTTCTGGCTTCTTTATAAAAAAAAAAAAAAAAAAAAAGTCAAGTGTCCATAGATGTGTGGACCTATGTCTGGGTCTTCACCATTTATCAATGTATCATTTTATTAATCAATATAACTGTTTTTATTATTGTAGCTCTGTTTAGGATTGTTTTAGTTATCCTGGTTTTTTTGTTTTTCCATATAAAGTTTAGAATTGTTCTTTCAAGGTTTGTAAAGAATCATGATGTATTTTTGATGAAGATTGCACTAACTCTGTAAATCACTTTTGTTAGACTGGACATTTTTACTCTGTTAATTCTACCAGTTTATGAGCATGAGAGGTCTTTCTATGTTCTTGTATCTTCAATTTCTTTCTCCAAAGACTTCAAGTTTTTGTTATACAAGTCTTTCACTCACGTGGTTAGAGTTATCCCAAGATATATTATTTGTGAGGCTATTGAAAAAGGTGTTTGTTTCCCCTATTTTTTTTCTCAGTCTGTTTGTCATTTGTATATAGGAGGACTAAGGATTTTTGAGTTAATTTTGTATTCATTCACCTCACTGAAAGTATTTATTGGCTGTAGGGGTTTCCCAGTGGCACTTTTGGGGTCACTTAAGTACACTATCATATTGTCTTAGTTAGGGTTTTACTGCTGTGAACAGACACCATGACCAAGACAACTCTTACAAGAACAACATTTAATTGAGGCTGGCTTACAGGTTCAGAGATTCACCACAGTGGGAGCGTGGCAGCGTGGCAGCATCCAGGGAGGAGTGGTGCCAGAGGAGCTGAGAGTTCTACATTTTCATCTGAAGGCTGCTAGCAGAATACTGGCTTCCAGGCAGCTAGGATCAGGGTCTTAAAACCCACACCCACAGTGACACACCTACTCCAACAGAGCCACACCTAATAGTGCCACTCCCTGGGCAGAGCACATACAAACCATAACACATATCTTCAAATAATGTTACTTTGACTTCTTCCTTTCTGATTTGTATCCCCCTTGATCTCCTTCAGTTGTTTTATTGCTCTAGCTAAACCTTCAAGTATGATATTGAATAAGTATGAGAGAGTGAATAACCTTGCCTTTGTACCATGTAATTATTTATAAAAAACAAAATCCATTTTATTGCCGGCTAGGCACCGGCAGTCTCAGTCTGTTCCCGGCCCAGTACATAGCCCAAGGTCAAGACCAGGTGTTTCTCCTAGCCAACGCCTCTCCCACAAACTCTGCCTCTCCAGAGCTCCAAGATTGCTCGCTCTCTTGGTCCCTATGGTGGCAGTGGCTCACTGCTGCCAAACTGCTCTGCTCTCCCAAGTTTCCGTGGCTAGCTGGGGGCTGACTCTCAACAGCCCACGCTTTCCTGCAGGTATCTCTCCTCTGGAGCCCACCTGAATCACAGCAGAATGTGAAACACCAGATGATGCATCTGCTGGGCATGGAATCTAAAGTCCTAAACCATCAACTATTCTGTTAGAAATCTTCCAGTGGCAGAATCTGCCACCAGATCTAACAGTCCCCAGTCTACATTTTGCTTCCTTTCACTCCCAAAAGGACCCTTCCTCCTGCGGCTTTGTTCCTCTCTCGAACCTGGAAGGCTGGCCTCCTCCTCCCCCAGAGATTGATTGACTTCTTGTCCTCTTTATTATCCAATCAATTAATTAAGGGAAGATCTGCTATATGTCTTGATCTTGATTTTAGTGGAATTGCTTTGAGTTTCTCTCCGTTTAAGTTGATGTTTGTTGTGAGCTTGCTGTATACTCCCTTCATTACTTGGAGGTATGTTCCTTGTAACCCTAATCTATCCAGGACTTTTCTGATGAAGGGGTGATATATTTTGTCAAAGGCCTTTTTTGCATTTAATGAGTTGTATGTTTTCATTCCGTTTGTTTATATGGTGGATTATATTTACTGATTTTTTTTTTTTTTTTTTTTTTGGATATTAAACCACCCCTGTATCTATGGGATGAAGTCTACCTGATCATGGAGGATGATGTCTTTGATGTGTTCTTGCATTCTGTTTGCAAGAATTTTATTGAGTATTTTTGCATCTATGTTCATAAGAAAAATTGGTCTGTAATTCTTTTTCTTGTTGTATTCTTTATATTGTTTGGGTATCAGGGTGATCATGGCCTCATAAAATAAAATGGGCAATGTTCCCTTTGTTTCCATTTTCTGGAATAATTTGAGGAGTGTTGACATTAACTCTTCTTTAAAAGTCTAGCAGAATTCTGTGCTAAAACTATCTAGCCCTGGGTTGTTGGGGTTTTTTGGGGGGGTGTGGGGTGGGGGTGTTGTTGTTGTTGTGAGACATTTAATAACTGCTTCTGTTTCACTAGGGATCATAGATCTATTTAACATCTTTGTCTAAACTTGATTTAATTTTGGTAAGTGATATCTAACAAAAAATGTTCCATTTCTTTTAGACTTTCCAGTTTTGTGAAGTACAAAATGTTAAAGTATATTCTTACAATTCTCTGAATTTCCTCCTTGTCTGTTGTTATGTCCCCCTTTTCTTTTCTGATTCTATTAGTTGGATATTCTCTCCCCTTCTTTTAGTTAGCTTGGATAAGGGTTTGTCTATCTTACTGATTTTCTCAAAGAACCAACTTTTTGTCTCATTGATTCTCTGTTTAGTTCTCTGTTTCTATTTTATTTATTTCAGCCCTCAGTTTATTTCTTGTGGTCTACTCCTCTTGGGTGCACTTCTTTTGTTCTACACTTTTAAGCTGTGCTGTATGAGATCTCTGATTTGTTTTGCTTTTTATGTAGGCACTTAAGTGTTATGAACTCGCTGCTTAGCACCAATTTCATTATGCCCTATAAGTTTTGGTATGCTGTGTATTCATTTTCGCTGAATTCTAGGAAGTCTTTAATTTTATTTCTGTCTTGCCCCATTTTTCACTCAGGAGAAAGTTCTTCAGTTTCCATGAGTTTGTAAGCATTTTGTTTTTGTTGTTGATGGTATCCAGCTTTAACCTGTGGTGGTCTGATAGTTTGCAGGATGTCATTTCAATTTTCTTGTACCTGTTGAGACTTGCTTTGTGTCCCAGTATGTTGCCAATTTAGGAGAAAGTTCTTTGAGGTGCTGAGAAGGTATATTCTTTTGTGTCCATGGTGGAACGTTATAGAAATATGTTAGGTCCATTTGGTTTATAAGCATCTGTTAGCTCCAGTATTTCTGTTTAGTTTTTGTCGGGATGATCTGTCCATTGGTGAGAGCAGGGTATTGACGTCATCCACTATCAATGTGGGAGACTCAACATGTGATTTAAGCTGTAGTAGTGTTTCTTTTACAAAAATGTGTGCCCTTATGTTTGAAGCATAGATGTTAAGAACTGAAATGTTAGACCCCCACCTACCCACATGGCTTGCTCAGACTACCCCCATCTACCACCACTCAGCATGGGAAGGGTAGAAAGTACCCAGAGGCCCTGGAAACACTAAGACGAGCAAGCAGTGAAGAGATAAGAGATAAAGAGAATCAGAATGTCGTAATCACAATGAAGAGAGAAGACACAAGCAAGGGTAGTGAAGAACCCTGCCACCTGAGGCCATGGTGAGGTCATGGTCTATGCTGCCACAGAGGTTCATAGCCCTGCAGCAGTGGGGGGCCTATGTCCATGTCCATGACCCATGTTACCACTAGAGGCCAAGCAGATGTCCCTGGTCTAGGCTGCCACCTAGGGTCATGTTGATGTCCAAGGACTGAGATACTCAATACTGGGGA
Organism: Mastomys natalensis; assembly: GCA_021653895.1. Taxonomy (NCBI): domain Eukaryota; kingdom Metazoa; phylum Chordata; class Mammalia; order Rodentia; family Muridae; genus Mastomys; species Mastomys natalensis. The sequence goes on along the minus strand of JAJTUV010000313.1, from coordinate 790,045 downwards.
GAGTGGGTCATGCACTTGGCCCAGTCAGCACAGTAGAATTGGTCCTGGTGTGTTTGGGGGGGTTTGGGGGGGCTCCAGGTGAGTTGCTCCAGAGGGCATGACCACAGGATAGCTGACTGTACCCCTCATTGGCCATATGGTAGCATGGGCAAAGGGGAGATGCTTCCTGCCCCTTCTACCTGTGGCAGGTGGGAATGCTGGCCTCATCCCTCATCTGAGCAGTGTTGGAGAGCTGGCCCCAACCCTCGCTACAGCACTCAGCAGAGCAGATCCCACATGTTGCCTAGACAGTGCAGTAGACCAGGTCCTGATTGGGGGGCAGAGGGAAGTGAGCCATCCCTGAAGGAGTGTGTGCAGGAGAGCTATCCCTGCCACCCCTTAACTTGGGCAGGGTGGGAGAGGTGGCCCTCCCCTCAGAGGCTATGGCATTAGGATGAGCTGGTCCCACTGATTGCCTGGGCAGTACTGGAGAGCTGGCTCTGGGAGGATGATTGCAGGAGAGCTGACAGGCTAACTCATCTACCACCCAGCACCAAATCCAGGGCTTTGATTGGCTCACCCCAACATCTACTGCATCTATCAACTACTGGAGCTCATGAAAGGTCCAGTCCTGGAGATCCAGAGCTGCAGGATCTTCATAACACTGGGCAACAACAGGATACAGGAAATGAATCTCAGTGAGGATCCAGTATTGATAGTGTAGAAGCCAGAAGCCTTGAATCAAACTAATGGCTCAATGCAATGAGTATTTGCAAGTAAATTTGTTTGAGCAAAAGGGTGACACACTGTAGGCAGCTGTGTTTACAGTTGCAAAGTCGTATGACTAGCACCTGACAATGTAAGCAGCTGGCTTCCAGAGTGGCCAGCTCAGCTAAACTGGTAAACAAGTCCTTTGTGCATGCATCGGCCTCATGCCCCTCCCGAGCGGGCTTATGCTAATGAGGTATTGGCAGCTTAACCTATCCTGAGAGAACACATCACCCAGCCCGCCTAGGGCAGTTATATAAGCAGCTCATTTCTGCTGCTTGGGGTCCCCGGTCCCCGTCCCTAGGTTCTGTCCCCATCCAGGTCCCGGCCATACGTCCCTAAGTCAAGAGTCGTTCCTGGAATAAAGCTGACTGAGAAGGATCCGACCGTGTCGTGTCTTACTTGGTCAAGGCGGACGCGACAACACACCACAGCATCAATAGCTAGATTGGGGGACAGGGATTGGATTTTGGTTTTCAGTTTCTTTCTTTTGGGAAGGTTGCAAGAGAGAAGGGACAGGAAGATGAGTGGAATTGCAAATGATGTGAAATTCACAAAGAACCAACAAAAAATTTCAAAAAAAAACTTAAATATCTAGTGTATTTTTCCTTAATGAGTATGTAATCTTTCCCCATCTCTTCTGATTAGTTTTGGTTTGAAGTCTATTTTGTTAGATATCAAAATGGCTAAACCAGCTTGCTTGGTATATCTTTTTCCAACCGTTTACCCTGAGATAATGTCTATCCTTGATGTTGAGGTGTGTTTCTTGGATGCAGTAGAATGAATTCTGTCTTCACATCCATTCTGTCATCCATCAATAACCAATGACCAACCAAGCAGAGCTCCCAGGGTCTAAACCACCAACCTGGGAGCACATGGGGAGGGACCCATGGCTCAAGCTGTATATGTAGTGGAGGATGGCCTTTTCGGACATAGGTGGGAGAGGAGATCCTTGGTCCTGTGAAGAATTCGAGGGTGGGGAAGTGGGAGTGGCTGAGTGGGTGGGGGCACATCCTCATAGAAGCAGGAGGAGGCGGGGATGGGATAGGGGGTTTCTGGGTGGAAGAGAAATGGGGAAAGGGGATAACATCTGAAATGTAAATAAAGTATCCAATAAAGAAAATAACCAATGACATTTTGGTGGTGGTGGTGGTAGTGGAGGGGTGTGTGTGTGTGTATGCATGTGTACTTCCCTTCTTTTGGTTTTGCTAATATGAAATTATTTCCAGTGTTTTCATGAGCATAGTAAACTTCCTTGGAGTTTTCCTTCTAGCACCTTCTGTAGGGCTGGATTTGAAGAGATTGTTTGATTTTACTATGAAATCTTACTTTCTCCATCTGTGGTGACTTAAAAGTTTTGCTGGGTATAGCAGTCTGGGCTGGCATCTTAAGAATCTTCAGCACACCTGTCCAGACCCTTCTGGTTTTAAAGTCTCTGTTGAGAAGTCAGGTTTACTTCTACTATGTCTGCCTTTGTATGTTACCTTTTTCCCTTACAGCTTTTAACATTCTTGGTCCTGTATATTCTTGGTGTTTTGATTATTATATGTTCTTTTCTTGTCCAATCTATTTGGTGTTCTGTATGCTTCTTATACTTTGGTGGATATTTTCTTCTTTGGGTTAGGGAAATGTCTATGATTTTGCATTTTCAGGGTCCTTTGAGCTAGAATTCTCCTCCTTCTATTCCTATTACTTGTAGATTTGGTCTTCTCAGTGTTCCAGACTTCCTGGATGTTTTGTGCCAGGAATCTTTAGATTTAATATTTTCTTTGCAGTATCAATTTTTTCTATTACATTTTCAATGCCTGAGATTCTCTTCCATCTCTTGTATTCAGTTGGTGAAGCTTGCCTTTGTAGTTCCTGTTCAAATTCTGAAATTTTCCATTTCCAGAATTCTGTTTTCTTTATTGCTTCTATTTCCATTTGTCTTGAACAGAACTGTTCAAATGGGTCTTGAGCAGTTTAATTTCCTTCAACTATTTTTTCCTCCTGGCTTTAAGGAATTTATTCACATCATCCAATTGTTTGTGCTTTCCTAAATTTAAGAGATTTATTAATTTCCTCTTTAAGGATCTCTATCATCTTCATATAGTAGTTTTAAGGTCTTTTTCTTGTGCTTTATCTATGTTAGAATATTCAAGGTCTGCTGTGGTAAGCATCTGAGTTTAGGGTGATTATAGGTTAAGTTTTGATTTAGAGAGGTCAAGAAGGGATATTCTGTGAGATCCACAGGAGGTGTGAACAGAGAATGGAGGCTGTAGTTGGGATGAGCCTGAGGGACTGGGTCTGCTAGGGGATCACAGAGAGCAGAGAAGGTCTGAGAACAGAGTACCTGGTCTTCTAGCAGGTATGTCCTGTGGTTGAGTAGGGGGGTGTCCACCTGAGCTGAGGGCTGGGGCACAGTGATAATTCAAGGAAGGGAGGCCAGAAGGGAATGTTCTGTGGGATCCACAGGAAGTGTGGAAGGAAGGCTGAATTTGGTCTTCTGTTGCAGTGTTAGTGGTGAGCCTGAGGGGTTGGGTCTGCTAGGGGAACAGAGAACAAAACAATAAACTCTTATACATTCAGCAAACTTTATATTGCAAAACGATAAAGAACAACTGAGACAGGTGTTTGCTCTCCTGCACAGGAATACAGCTATCTGAGCTCCTCTCACAGCTTTGCTTTGTAATGTTTACATAACACACATCAATTCTGATCCAATCACAATGGCAATTTCTTACAGTGTAGATATGAAATCTATATACTAATTTACTGAAATACTCTTCAAAATTTTTATCTGCAATTAACCATTACAATGAGAACAAGCGTTATCCCAATATGCCTCTCCTTTCCCTCAGTGTTTACTCTCTGGAAGCTGGAATCCTCTCTCACATCATGTAAAGACACACTAAAAGCACAGGAAAAAATGGTTCATCTTGTTAAGGTAATGCCCATAAGTCTGGTGAGATAATGCCCATATTTTAACCTTGAAACATAAAGTCAGAGTTAAAGCGTCACTTAATCCATACAGTACATTGTTAATGATCAACAGTGCCCCACTGACTCAGAAGTTCCCTATCTGACTGATGTCATTTAGTAACTGTTAGACCATGACTCAATCAAAGAATGTGCTTGTATGAGGCTGCTGGTTTCATTTTAGAATTAGAATGCTCATCTTTGGGCTACTTTCAAATACAGAAATACTATATGTGACATATGAACTGTGGATTTTGTTTCCCATTACTTCAGGAAGAATTTATTGAAATAAAATTTTACGAGACAAAATGCAAATCTACATGCTTATATTTAGGTGTGTACATGTATATACTAACCCTAACTAAAGCATTACAAGCAATACTAACAGTTCTGGTTACATATTTCCAAAGACTTAACTGTTTTAAAGATACATGTTATAAAGACACTTATGTAAAAGGCATAAATGAAGAATCAACATAACCTTTGAGGTTTTCAGTATTACTTCAAAAAAGCTCTCTATCCCCCATAGAAGAAAACTATGCATTTGTTTATCCTAGAAAAAAATATAAAAGGATAATGCTATCATGTAAAGAATTCACAAAACCTAGCTGTGTATCCCATGAAAGCCATACCCACTGAACGTAAACAGCAGTTATGGTCCCTACTGTACAACAGACACACCATCTGCTTTCCTCTTTGACAACAGGGGTTTACCTTTCTCAAGCTCTCTTAACTGTACTACAGAAGTTCAAATCCTGTAGCAACAAATTAAAACTACAAAATAAGGCATTCTGCTTACATCATAAAAGTAACAGGCTTTAAATAGTAAAGAATGTTCTTAATGTCTTTACAATTTCCAATAATCTAGCATTATACAGAAAGTAATTTTACCCCCAAAAAACAAAGAATTGCTACTTTGGGAGGGACAGGAGGTGGTGTTCATGAATCTTCAGCTTTGGCTATCTTTCCTACCACGATCTCTAAGCCTATAGGTAGGTCACTTACTAAAAGTTTTTTTCAAATTATATTAAATCTAAATTGACAAAATCTCTGTAGTGTTATTTAGGGGAAAAAGAAAAGAAAAGAGGACTTTGGCATAGACATGCCAACAGATCACCAAGTTTTCCTAAACAGAACATCCTCCACACAGAATCCAAATCTGCCACCCACATGCTGCAGGTAAGAGGCAGCAATCCACCTCCATTAATAGCACAAGGTAGAAAGCTGAAACACTGAAATATCTATTACTTTCAACTGCAGATTGTATCAAAGATGTATTCTAAAATACATGTTTTTTCTGAAATCCGGATTTGACTGCTCATCACACTTTTACATTAAATGTTGCTTAAACAAAAATAAGTGGACTAACTTCAGTGTTCTACCATCTAAACATCTTAAAGCAATGGTTATACATCAGCAGCAACAGGTAAAATGCACCTAATTTGGGTCCTTGACACCTCTTGTTTAAGTTTATTGTATGATAAAGTTCTTCACAGTTTAAAATATTGTGAAGTAAGATTTTATATATAATTATATTCACATACACACTATGTACACATACTATCTGAGGTGTCCATAAACCTGGAATATGTGTTTATCAGTAGGGTACCCACTTGAGAAGGAACCCTGAATAAATTGGTGTGGACTGTCAAAGTATCCCAGAAATGCTTAGAAATAAGACAAGATTATTATTATGAGCAATTATAATAAAAACTTCACCTTATTTACATAGTGCCTATCTCCCAAGAGGTAAAGATGCTTTATGGACATTTTTCAGTATCTCTTTGAGGCAGGACATTGGGGACACTATCAATTATCATTTTCCACAACCCAGGGACTGCCAGGGCCATGTACTTTGAGAGTGGCAGAGCAAAATCCAAGCACATAAAGACCTCTTGGCTCTCAGTCTCCCTTACCACATTTCAGTCTTGTGGTACAACAGAATCCCAGCACAAAGGGTAAACGTCTAAGTCCTCCTATATCTGCAACGTGCGCTAGATTTATACCACAGGGAGATCAAATGGTATTTTGGCTTTGGCAGATGAAAAAGTCTAACATTCAGTGTGATTATAATTCAGTGTAACTTCTCCAGTCTAAGTGCAACACAGCTGATTGGTCTACAGGGAGGGTGGGGAGGGGTATGTCTAACAAGATAATGAGTTCTCATCCAAACAGCTACTGGTGACTGACTACAGAGACAGTCCAGGACCTGGCGCTAAGTTCTTTTCTATTTCCACAATATGGTATACACATATAAATAAACATCTCAGCATAAAATGTACACTAGCATCAGTTCATGTTCAAAGGCCTCAAGGATGAACTTTAAAGGCCAAGAGTTCCTCAGAGTGCATGTTGTTTAACGATCGAAGATCTGGCAACTTTAGAAGTAATTTTGTAAAAATGGAGGCCTCATTTGGATGGTTTTTCATTATTAAGGTCCTTAGTGCACGGATGAGTGTTTCCTGCAAAGCCTCCACTGAGTTGACATTTTCAATTCCAGATCGATCTAATGGGAAGTAGAGAAGAGAGAAATATGAAGGGAAAACATATTAGCAATAAATGATTACTTACTCACTGACCACTACCAAATTTAAAACAGGGTTTTATACACTGCAACATACACAAACTGTAAAAATTCTCAGCTAAAGTAATATCAATAACACAACAACAAGCAAGCCAGGGATGGTAGTGTATGCCTTTAATCCCAGCCCTCAGGAAGCAGAGGCAGGTGGATCTCTTGAGGCTAGCCTGATCTATAAAGAAAGTTCCATGACTGCTAAGGCTACAAAGAAAAACCCTGCCTTGAGGGGGAAAAAAAAAATTCTCAACTAGGCATGATGTACATGCCTTTAATCTTGGGAGGCAAAAGCAAGCAAATCTCAGAGTTCAAGGCTAGCCTTGGGGTTTCTTTTTTTTCTAACACGTTTGGGTGTTTTGCTTACACCATGTGCATGCCTGATGCCAAGTAGGATCCTCTGGAACTGGAGGATGGTTATGAGCCACTATGTAGGTGCTAAGAATCAAACCCTCATTCTCTGGAAAATCAGTCATTGCTCTTAACTACTGAGCCATCTTCCCAACCCAGAGTTTCTCATTTCTTTAAATTTGATGCTAACTTCAACTACTTCTGATTGGCAAGATAAAACAATGTAGTGCAGAAATATATCTTTACCACATACAAACTACATTTACACTCCCATGCACAGTAGATTCCCTATCATAGTATTGACACCTTGTATTGTCCCCTCCTCTTGAAAGGGCTAAACTTACTGACTGCCATCTAATGAATAAAATTTGACCATGAGAGGAGCAATCTGCACCATAATGGCTCCTATCTGAATGAGATACCCCACGAGAAAGTTGCTACAACCTTAAAACAAGAAACTGGGACCATCACTGTGACTCATAAGGAAACACCATGTAGGGACTGAAACACCCTGGTCACTCATTCAAAGAGAAAGTAACCCATACTAGGTTCACATGGGGCAACCCTTTTCTCTAACATAATGTGGAGTCTGAAGAGCAGAAGGATGAAATTATCAGCGAGCATGAGCAGATTTTTAGGCAGTCTGCTTGCTTACCTGCAGATACCAGAACAACTGCTGTGAACAAGCTCATTTCCTCATCACTGAGCTGGAGGCCATTCAGCTTCTCACTGAACTCAAACATAGAGCTGAGCAGATCCCCTGCTCCCATTGAGTGCAGGTCATCCACACTGTACTTCTTTCCACTTAGAAAGGTGACAGTCCTCTCCTTCGCATCAAATAATGAAGCAAATCGTACCATTAAAACCTGAAAGGCAGAAAATTCAAATGTATTTGAAGAAGTTCATTGAGAAAACTAAGATGTAACTATTTAAGTCAGTTAAGAAACATCCTACATATAAATAGAAAAGGAAATTGAATTTATATCTAGAACCACTTTAAGGCAAATTCTCCATGAAAGCAATAAACATTCCAATATCAAACAACAGTCCAGTCAGCAATGACAAGGTGCTAAAGACTCTTAAATCCTATAAACAAAGATTCAGAAATGAAAGTATAAAATTAAAGTGAGCAATGTTGTCACTGAGTTTAAAAATGTGGCCTACAGACTGGAGTGAGCAGGGCCGGAGCAAGTGGGACTGGAGCAAGATGGAGAAGGGGCAGGGGGGGAATGTGGCCTACAGAAAGATATGTGTGGTATGTATTCACTTATAAATGGACATTAGCCATAAAGTGCAAGATAATGATGCTACAATCCACAGACCCAAAGAAGCTAAGTAATCTCCTCAGAAGCTAATCTCACCCAAAGAAGCTAAGTGAATCTCACTCAGAAGCTAATCTCACCCAAAGAAGCTAAGTGAATCTCACTCAGAAGGGGAAACTAAACAGTCATCAGAGGTGAATGGAGAAAGGGAACTGGGTAGGAGAGGGTAAGGAGGGTAATGGGGATGGCAATCGGTGTGGGAGACGAGGAGCAGGAGAGGGCTGGGAGTGAGAATGGAAATCAGTGGTGGGCATCTCTGGTGACTAGCTGGACGCCTGGATACGAGAGGGAGGTATAGGGAGTCTATGGGGGTGACCCTAGTTGAGACTCCTACCAGAGGGGAAGATAGAGACTGAAATGACTACCTCCTGTAGCCAGGCAGGACCTTCCAGAGGAGGGAGGGGGACATCAATCTACCCATAAAACCTTCAACCCACAGAGTCAATTAACCTGGGACCATGGGGCCTCACAAAGCCTGGGTCACCAACCAGGGAGCATGCAGGAGCTGGACCTAGAACCCCTACACATTTGTAGTAAATGTGCAGCTTGGTCTTCATGTGGGTCCCCTAACAAGTGGAACAGGGCTGTCTTCATCTCTGTTCCCTGCCATTAGAGTCCCTTGGGTTCCCTTCCACCTACCTGAACTGCCTGGTTGGGCCCACTGGGAAAGGATGTGCCTAGTCCTGCTGGAACTAGTTGTCTTGGGGGAAGGGGGGGAGGGGAAAGGTGGAATGATGTGTTGGGGGGGATGATATGCAAGGAGAATTCCCCTTTGAGGTAATGGGGAGATGGGATTGTTAGAGAGGGACTGGGAAGAGGGGTTGTGTGCTGTGATCGGGATATAAAAAGAGAATAAAAAAATAATTATTGGGAGAAAAAATGGACCTAGTCAAAGACATTCATGAAACTGTCTGGGGTCCAAGGCATGTTTCAGGTGTCTACGGTGTAAGACAAGTTCTATTTCAGCCATCACAACCCATGACTGTTGCTCAGGCCACATCTAAGATTGTATCACATCACAGCAAGTGACTGCTGCTCAGGCCACATCAGTTTTGACTGATCATTATCACAGGACTGCAGCATGCATCCACACCTCTGTCTGTGGCATCAATGCCGTCTGTATGCCTCTCTTACATCTGAAAGTGCACTGGGTAACACTGGTCTTCTACAATGACCCAAGCAAAAGTGACAACCCAAAAGGAAGTGAATCTCCTCTGATAATGGTGCTAATTATTTTGAAGCACAGCCCAGGGTGGAAAGAACATAAATCATTAAATCCAGAACTTGTGTTGAAGTTCTAGGTATGATGTACTAATCACCTCAGGGCAAGAATTCTCTCTCCCAAAACAAGTGGACTGCATCAGCCACAGACTTGAACTCTCTGACTTGAAAACCTAAGTTTCACTGCATTCCTTTAGACTGAAAGGCCCAGCTGTTACTTGATTATTCTAGAGATGGTTTATTATCAAAATGGTGCTTATCTGTTCTAGTCCTGATAGTCCAGGCAGCAGAGGCTGAGGCAAAGGCTTCTGTGGCTCATGTGAAAATTGCGTAAGGAAAGAAGAAAGGAGACCTAGGAGAGTGAGCAAAGACTAGAGGTTGCTCCAGCCAAGCACGTTCTGTGAAGGCCAGCACTTAACACCAAGAGTACCTGACAGTTTAAATCTGTACGACTCATCAGGGGGACAGAGTCTAACATATGTCTGGTCCCTTCTCACACTGCTCAGAGTTTAAAGGTCTAGCCCACTAGTTGTTCAACTCTTACTGTCCCCTCAAATTTCAGAGCTAAGTGTAAGTGACGTCTAAGTCACCACTGGGAGGCAGCAGTTGGCCAGGCCACCTACAGGAGGGGCAGCCATGGCAGTCCAAGCACAGGCACAAAGCACCTCTGCAAGAGAAGCTAGGATGGAAAGAGTGAAAAAGCAGTGGTAGAAGGATGACACAGTGGCACACCCCAAACTCATCAACTGGGAGGGAGACAAGAAAGGGGGAACTGAAGCAATCTGGGCTACTCAAGACCTTATCCCAAAAGCAATGACTGAGGACAAGCTGCCAAGGATTCCAAGAAAGGGCAGCACAGAGATGTCTACTGAGTCCTTAAATACCCTATACTCTTAAATATGCCAGTCTCCTTTCTTGAGTTTTGTGGGTACTCAGTTTTGCTTGTTTTGGAGACACAGGGTCTCACTATATAGCCCTGGCTTGCCTGGAACTCAGAGATTCACCTGCCACTGCCTCCTAAAAGCTGGGCCTAAAGGTGTACACCACTACACCACACCCAACCCACTCTCCTTTTTATTCTGTATTCAATACAGTAAGTACTAGACTTAGCTTTTGAGTGTTACACTAAGCAAAAACCAGTACATCTACACCTGAAACTACCAGCAGAACTTGTAATTCACACGCTGGGGTCATAGCGTGAACACTCCAGTCCCAAGTAGATCAATGTACCTGTCCCTCCTTTCTTGGAACCCTGTGATAGTTATTACTGTTTTGTTAGTTTGAGACTCTGAACTATCAACACTTATTTAGAAAAGAAAAAAGAATTAAGTACATGGCTCTGCATCAACAGCCAGGATAAATAAAACTTACCTCAAAAGTCCCTGCTTTTAACAGGTTGACCTGATCGTGCTGAGATAGATCTCGGAAGCCAGGAATCCGTTTTGCAAATTCCACCACCTCTTTTACTGCTGGGGTAAAACTCATTGAAAATTCTTCCCAGATTTCATGTCCAGACTTCTGAGGATCCACATATGGAGACTTGCTCATAGGACAAACCTAATTTACAGGAAATAGAAAAACTCTTAAATTGTGAGGGGTGGCAAAGAATTCCAAAGTATCACCTCAATCATGAGAAACCACAACATGAAATAACTCCTAACCAAACAAGGTCTTCCATTAGCCCTTTCTCTGAGTGCATCTCACCTCAACACAGGAATTCTCGCTACAGTAAATACAGTTACATATCTTCAATGTACATAAGAAAATGTGTGAGTTCTAACCAATGAAAGGTGGGTAAATCCTTTAAAATGGAAGCTTTACAAATCACATATTCAGGCTGGAGAGACAGATGGCTTAGCAGTAGTAAATACTGCTCTTGCAGTTCAGTTCCCAGCACACTCAGCAGAGGCTCACTACTGGCTATTAACTGAAGTTCCAGGGGCCTCCTTCGTCCCTTCACACATGTGCACATACCCACACTCACACATGTACATAATTAAAGTTAAAATAGCCAGATATGATGGCACATGAGATTAATCTCGGCACAAGGAAGGAAAAGGAATGAGGATCTCTGAGTTCAAGATCAACTGGTACACACTTTTAGTTTAAGGCCAAGAGAAGTATGTGGTAAGATCCTATCTCAAAACAAAAAGCAGCAATAATAAAACAGAAATCACATATCCTGTACACTTTAAAAGCCTTATAAAGCTTTAATCCCAATACTAGGGAGGCAGAGACAGGCAGCTCACAACCATCTGTAATGGTATCTGATGCCCTCTTCTGATGTGTCTGAAGAGAGCAGGGGTGTGCTCATATACATAAAATAAATAAATAAATCTTTAAAAAAAAGAAAGAAAATAATAAATTATTGGGGGGAATAAAAGGATCACTGATCCTTTATCTCATTAACAATGCTGAGACTGGGGACCTCCAGCTGTGCAACTAGGAAACTGACTGGGGATATGAGGTACACCTTCTAAACATGAGCTGAGGAAGCCAAAGAAACCGCAGGACCACTAAAAAGGTATAAAGCATGGTCTATTAGTAAAACTAGCCTTTAAATTTCCATTAAACACATAGGAATCGAGGAATGAAAGGATTCCTAAGCCTGGAGTCGACTATGAAACCAGCACCTAAAAAGCCTACAAGTGCCTGGAGGAAGAACCTGAAGCACCTTAGGCACCAGGAGGCCACCAAGTTTAAGGGACCTTCTAGACCACCCCCAGACCTGACACTGGCAAGAGACAAAGGAAAGCTCAACATGAAGACTGTAATAGAATCGACTTTTTTAAGATTAAAAAAAAAGATAACTTTAATTACCTGGCAGCTGAAAGCAAGGACTACACCAATAAGACCTCATGGTTTAAACTGGAAATGACATATGGAGTACTGTTGTTCTGATGAAATTCTGGCTGACCATAAACACTGTATTTTTGTACAGAATGTTGAGCTTGATGAAATGAATTTGAATGATGTATTAACTGATCTCAGGATAAAATCTTAAAAATTAGGCTATTAAATTATTCCTTCCCAGGACTCAGGAGGCAGAGGCAGGCAGATCTCTGAGTTCAAGGCCAGCCTGGTCTAGACTGAATTCCAGGACAGTGAGAGCTACACAAAGAAACTCTATCTTGAATAAATACACACACACACACACACACACACACACACACACACACACACACACACATATATATATATCTTAATTCTCAAACCATACAATATCTATGTCCAAAGCTCTTTCTACATCATTATGGCTTGTAAAACCTCTCTGCTTGGCAGTGATGCACCCTGAAGTCCCAATGATCCACAAGATTGCCTGAACCCAGAAGCTCAAAGCCAGCCTGGGCAACATCACAAGACTGTCCCCACAAGAGCAACAAAACCTCTCTCCAAAGAAATGAAAGAAGCTAAAAGATCAACCCTTTTGAGAAAGATGCCAAAGCTAATGAAGTACTAACTGGCTAGAACACCTAAATTTCCAAAGACATTTCCAGGAATTATAGGATCAATTCTGTGTCAATCATATTTTATACAAATCTTACCCCCACAGTAGCAATTAAAGCACAAGCTCATACCTACTGTTGTGTGAAATTAAGTTACTCCTCATGCACTGCTTATTAACATTTCACTAAAAATACTACACAAAGAGTCTTCTAGAAATCTCTTGGGCTTTCTCACCCACCTCCCAACTCAGCACGGCCCCCCAAAAGAAAACCTTCCAAGCTTTCCTTGATACAAGGCGAGCAAAGAATCGATTTCACTGTACCAGATGCATCCTCCCTCCAGTGTTGCACAGGTAACTATTCCTGTTCTCAGTCTGAGAACATCCACCTACTGGAATTCTATCACAGACTCTTTGAGTATAAGCACTGGAGAAGTTCACACAATGTCCATTTGCAATACAAACGGCATGCCCATTTGGGTAATGCATTATGTTCCTCCCTTTGTACTGTCCACTTAGATGATGCTGGCTCTCACTACAAGGGAAGTGGCTGTGAAGCCCATTGCCACGATGGTCATGATTTAAATTATATTGCTCCACATTCCTGGGGATCCGTTCTCCTCTCTGGGGTAGCATGCTCTCAGATGAGTTTTCTCGATGTTCCTGATTATACAGAAAGGTATCCTTGTGGGCTCTGGTCACCAAGCCAATCACTTCCTCCTTTGCAAAATCAGAAGAAGGAGGAGTGCTTTTGATGTTTTCTTGCTCCAGCTGGGACTTGGGCCGCAGCTGCTCCTGAGCTGGTAGTGCTGATTCTTCATGCTGCTCTGCTAAGGTGTCATTCTGCAGGTGGCCACTGAACTGGGTGTTCATCATGGTCTTCATTGCACTTTGCATTTCAATTAGCATTCTCTGTTTTTCACGCTTGGGAATCCGGCCAAATCGAACAGCTAAGAAGAGAAAGTTAGTTAGTGTCTATATGCTAATAAGCTCTACTTGTACAAAACAATGACACAAAACTACCTCTGAAAGCCATGCTTCTTGTCATACAAGTTGAGAATATGTATGTGTCCTCGGCCTAAGTTTTTTTAAACTTGGGTGTTGATTCAGTAAAGGAAATGGGAAAGAAGAGAAAATTTTCCCAAGCAAGGCCAAGAAAAACTTATCATTTTCCTAAACAAAAATTTAAGGAACATGGAAATATAAGAATTCAATATAAAGCATACCAGCACCTTACTAAAGCTAGGCAAACCAACAGTGCTCTGGACAATCTCTGTTAACTCCAGGCCAACCAGGACTAACAGTGACACCCTACCTCAAAAAATTTTTTTTAAAAAGACTAAGACAGCTGAGAAGACAGCTCAGTAGATAAAAGTATCTGACCCAAGGTGATAATGTAATATACATAGTAAATACATGTATATTATTTTTATGTGTATCAATATTTTGCACGCATGTGTGTATGCATATACACACGCAAATTTTGTTTTGTACATACTGTGCCACAGATGCTAAAAGAAAGCATCAGGGTCCCCCGGTATATGGAGTTACAGGCACTTGTGAGCCACCTGGTCAATACTTGGGATTTGAATCTGAATTTTCTGAAAGAGCAGGGTGTGCTTTTAAATCACTGAGCCATCTTTCTATACCAAATAAATCCTGCCCTTCATCCCCAGAAAAAGAAAACTTAAAATCATTTAGGAAAAGCCATGAATGGTGGCACACACCTTTTAATCCCAGCACTTGGAAAGCAGAGATACGTGGATCTCTAAGTTCGAGGTCAGCCTAGTCTACAAAGTTAGTTGCAGAACAGCCAGGGCTATACAGAGAAATCCTGTCTCATTCAGGAAAAAATGTGAGTCAGTTTACAAGAAGCAACATAAAAGGCAACAATGCCAACAGCTGCCTCTGGGATGCAAGCACTCATTCCACCATAATGAGTTTAAACTCGCAGGAGGTTACAATGTGCTTTCTGAATCTGTACTTAGCAACCAAAGAGGCCCTGGTAACCGCTGACAGACAGCTCAATGACCACCCTCCCACTCTGCAAACAGTCTGCACTGGGCACGTACCATCGCGTGACATTCCCACAGACAGACACTTCTTGAAGCGGCACTGTTGGCACCGGTTCCTGTTCATCCTCATGATGGGACAGCTCTCGTTCTTCAGGCACTTCTTGTACTGGATGTTTTGCTGAATGCTCCTCCGAAAGAAACCCTACAATAAGGAAGATTTATCCATCCATGTAAAACAATCATGTGAAGTCCTCACAAAAACTAGTCCCATATCAACCCAGTATATGTGGAGCTAGACCTATGTCAAAGAAAGAAACCCTGACAAAGAAGTTAACTGGATCCTTACTGGTATCAATCAGTAGATACAACACTTAACGAACAAAATTCCTCTTCCTGTGGAAGATTATTTGTGCTGCCCCAAAGTACCTTTTTTTTTTGTTTAATAAGCACTCCTGCTGCTAGACTCAGTGGCAGTCACAAGCTCTACCTTGAAAGCAAGTTCCCAAACTATATTTTTCTTTTTCTTTTTGAGGTTTGGGGAAGGTGGTGGTGGATGAATGTCAATTAGCTCAGGGTAGCCTTGAACTACTGACCCTCATTCCTCTACCTCGGGATGACAAGCATGTGCCACTATATCCAGCTTTCAAAACTTTTGAAACATAAAAGCTGACAGTTTGGCAGCTAAATTCTATCACTAGAACCTTATGTTACAATAGCCGAGCTTGGTCATTTCTGGAACATTCTCTGCTGACACCAACAAAACCTAGACACACATGCCAGACATCCCTGGCCACATGTAAGCAGCACATGTTATAGCACATGCCCATATCAAGGTACTGATCCAGGGAAAGAAGGCTCCCCGATTGATGACTATAAACAACTACCTTGACTACATAAACCATTAGCATATGCTCTAGGCCAGGTTTCTTCTACCCCTAGCTCAATGTTCCCAGAAAAAACAAACAACTCAAGAAAAATAACAAAAAAAAAAAACAAAAAAATCACTTCGAACTATTTATCCCCTTAATATTTTAACTGACTACACATGACACATCTTAAATATTGACCAGATAAAACACTTTTGCATTTTACCTCTGTGATACTATACACTTGGCTTAAATTATAGAAGAGCTAAGAAAAGGGCATTTTTAAGAAGGTACTGAGGACATGGTGGTGGTGGCACAGGCCTTGAATCCCAGTATTCTGGAGGCCGAGGCAGGTGGATCTCTGTGACTTGTGCCAGCCTGGTCTATAGAGCAAGTTCTAGAACAGCCAGTACTACCCAAAGAAACCCTGACTCAAAAACAAACAAACAAACAAAACAAATAAAAGGAGGGTACTGGAGTCTATGAGGTAGATCCGGGTAGAGTATTTGCCTAACCTGTGTTAGACCTTGGGTTTCATTCCAGCACAGCACTGCCCCTATGCATTTAGAATGATTTGGTGATACACACCTGTAATAGCAGTAACTTGGGAAGCTGAGGGAGACTTGAGTCTAAACCAGCCTGGGCTATGTCACAAGACCCTGTCTCAAAAAAACACCACCAAGAATTGATCAATTATTTGTATTCATCAATACAGTGATAGAGAGATGGCTCAATGGTTAAAAGCACCAGCTGCTCTTCCAGAACCCACACGGCAGCTTACAACCATTTGTAGCTCTTGTTCTAGAAGATCTGACACCCTCTTCTAGCCTCCATGGGCACCAGACACTCAAGTGGTGCACAGACATACATCCAGGCAAAACAGGAATATACATAAAAAAGTAAGATACTTTTTTAAAGAGAATATATAATACATTTCATTCAAATTGTTTTATTTTCTAGCTGTAAACTGAGCATGAATTTAGCTTTAAAATACTTCACATTACACACACACACACACAATTCTTTAAGACAATTGAAAAGAGCTACGTCTATAGAAAAAAACACTTACTAGTCATTAAAAACTCCCAGACTCAACTCATTCAGATCTGTCCTAGAAGAGACTTGCTCTTTCTTATCTTATTTACTCTGCCACATCCTGCCAAACTGGATTCCTACTCTAGTCTACAGTGAGAAAACAGCAAGAACACATGTTGATCTTGTTAACTTTTGGTAACAGGAAAAAGAGTTGTGTCAGATTTAAGAGAGATTCATGGATGTAGGTGAGGAGGCAGGGCCAGCTCAAAGAAGCTACCTAAAATTTTGGTTGCAATCACTAGAAATTAACTCTTCCCTGTGTGTTCTATTTAATAATACGACTCACTTGTATTCTACTGTTTGTTGCTATTATTTACTTTTGTTTGTTTTGTGTTTGAGATAAGATCTTCCTAAGTAGCTCAGGCTGGCTTACCATCAACAATCCTCTTGCCAAAAGCATTATTTCTCAGCACACCACATTTAAATAAATACTTAGCAGTTATTCCCAGTCCACAGTACCTAACAGGATAAGATCTGATGTTTCCAAAGATCATGTTCTAAAAACTAACACCCAATTTTAGTTGCATGGGTCACAGGTGGCCTGCTTTCTTGAATTGGCTAATGTTAATATGAAAATGAGTTTGGTATGAATAGTATATTAGGACCCAGGCATGGTGGTGCACGCCTTTAATCACAGAAGAGGCAAGTAGATCTCTGTGAGTTTGAGGCAAGCCTGGTTGCTCTACATAGCTACATAGTTGTTCCATAGCTACACAGAAAAACCCTGCCTGGAAGAAAACAAAAATGTGAGCTGGGCTCATTTCTATACACACTCAAGCTCACATTCTTACACATGAGCACTATGTTTCAATTCAATGCCTTCCATCCTCTAGCAGAAAGGTCTCCCGAGATGCAATCCCTAGTCTCCAAACTTCTGAGGCAAATTCACTTTCAAATTACTCTACCTGTGGAATGCTCTGCTTGAGCAACAGACTAAAACCTAACTCAAATCTTGGTTTATATGCAGTGTCTATGCCTGTAATCCCAGCCCTTGGCAGGAAGCAGGATCACAAACACTAGGTCGTCTTCCACTGCCATAGCCAGCAAGTATCAGGTCATGCTCCACTGCTGTACACAGTAAGTACCAAGTCATCCTCCACTCCACTAACATACACAGTTAAGTACCAGGCCATCCTCCACTGACATACACAGTAAGTACCAGGCCATCCTCCATTGCTATACACAGCAAGTTCTAGGCCAGCCCTAGACTACCTCAGATTCTGTCTCAAAAGGAAAAAAAAAAGGAACGGATCCAACAAGGCAGTGTACCACCCTATCTGTCTGGCTCATACCTGTTTCCTAACCATCAAGGTCTGTACCTGACTGGAGAGTGAATGAGCCAGAACTGACTGTTCCATACCCTGAGTGACTGACCTGAGACAGCAAATTTATTTTGACTAGACTCTTAAAGCTGAAGAGGAACAGCTGACTCCTGGCCCCTCCCATCTAAATAAATGTAGACATTCACAACTAACCCACTTCTTTACTCCCAGAATTAGATTAGTAATAAGAAATAAAAGCTTTCTTTACCTTACAGCCTTCACAAGCATGAACTCCATAGTGGAATCCTGACGCCACATCCCACAGACTTTACACAGTAGAACCATGCCACTAAATTCTAGGCACAAACAGACAGAAAATAAAAAGCTGGAAGAATCACTCCAGTACTTTTTCCAATTGATTATTTTATCTCATTCAATTTGCAAATGCTTTGAAACACACTTGTACCTTTGTAGCATAGAAGAAAAAAAGTCTCCATACTAAATTAACAAAGGAAAACCAGTCTTCCTTTCTCCCCCGACACCAGAGGCCCTTGCCCACACTAGGCAAGTGCACCAAACTGCAGCCTCAGCAATAGTTGGCCTCTTCATTTTTGACAATTTTAAGTATTGGTGGATATTTTATAAATTTGCAGTTACCTTATACCAGACTTGCAACAAGAACTAAAAAAAAACAATTCTAGATAAAAAAAAATTAAGAATTCAAGCAGAGAAATTACTCAATAGAAAATGTAGGGGTAGTAGTGGCTGATGAGATTAAGAATACTTTCAGAGGACCAGGGTTTAGCTCCTAGCACCCATGTGGGTAGCTAACAACAGCATGGAACTCAGTCCCACCTAATCAGGTCTCCAAGAACATCTATACACATGGTGCACATATATTCTTCCAGGCTCACACACATACACATAAATTTAAAAAGCAAGTAAGTAAATCTTTCTCAAAAAAAAAAAAAAAAAAAAATGTAAAGGAGGTTGGAGGTATAAAGAGAGCTTACGAAGTGAACATGAGGCCTGAGCTTGAGCCCCAGCATCATAAAGAAAAAAACTAAAGGTGCGAAGGCTTTACGCTGTGCTGCTTCAAATCAGTAAGATGAGCAAGCTCCATGCCTTCCTTCTCTACCTGCCCTACTAGACCAGATTCACCCACATTCGCTCAGTGCAATCCTGCTTGGGTTTCCTAATCCCAAATGTTCCCAACTCCTTCTTCATGAAAGTAAATCCTTCCCACAAACCAAACACTACCACAGAGACAAGGCTCAGTACTGAGAGTCCAGCAGAAAGGCCCCAGTAAGTGTGTGGTAAAGGGAAGAAGAAAAAACAGTTGGGCCACTGTGATGGTTTGAATATGCTTCAGCCAGGGAGTAGCACTATTAGGAGGTGTGTCACTTTGGGCAAGGGCTTTAATACCCTAGTCCTAGCTGCCTGGAAGCCAGTGTTCTGCTAGCAGCCTTCAGATGAAGATGTAGAACTCTCAGCTCCTCCTGCACCATGCCTGCCTGGATGCTGCCATGTTCCCACCTTAATGATACTGGACTGAACCTCTGAACCTGTAAGTCAGCCCCAATTAAATGTTGTCCTTATAAGATTTGGCTTGGGGGATGGAGAGATGGCTCAGCAGTTTAGAGCACTAACTGCTCTTCCAGAGGCCCTGAGTTCAATTCCCAGTAACCACACTGTGACTCACAACCATCTGTAATGGAACCAATGCCTCTTCTGGTGTCTGAAGACAGCTATAGTATACTCAGACACATAAAATAAAAAACATAAAAAGCCTTGCCTTGGCCATGGTACCTGTTCACAGCAGTAAAACACTAAGACAGCCACACAGGACCACATAACAGCCATCCCCTGACAGAAACTTCTAAAAGAATCGCTGATATTGTGCCTCATCACTGACTAGTTACCAGAGGGAGAATAGACTAGTGTGGCACCAAGTAACAAGCCTGGGACATAAAGACCATCTGCATTAGTGACAACAATATAAAATACTAGCGGACTTACTTGTCATTCCGCTGTGACTCTTGGTCATGCCAGGAACACCGGGTTTGCCTGTTTTCACAGGACAATCTGTGCGGTCGCTCTTCAGAACACCGTCGATGCTAGAGATATCAGTGTTCTTGGGATTGCCGTTGGCATCACAGTTAGAGCTATTTGGAGAAGATGGAACAGACGAGGACGAGGACTGGAAACTGTTCTCAGAACCCTCGCTGTGACAAGAGGCAGGGCTGGAGGCAGAGCTGGAAGAACTGATGTAGGCAATCACACCTCCTAGAAAGCAATGCAAGTGGACAAATACAAAATGATACACATATCTGATTTTTACTCATATAAATATACTACTTTACTGAATTGTTAGAAATGTCACTAATTTCAAAAACAAAAAGTGATTGACACTATTTTTGTTTACACCAAAAGATTCTTGATGTGTCATATTACTCCTGCAATGTTCAAAGTTATGCTATATCCCACTGATTTGACCTGAGAAAACCTTCAGTAGCTTGTCTGTCATAAGCACACACAGACCTGAGGCTTTCCACTTTCTAACTTGAGTACCTTCCTGGCTCACACCAGCAAACTGCCACAGATAAAACCTACACTGGTCCTCAGCCTCCCGATTATTCCAGAGCTGGCTTCCCAGGCACTTAGCTGAGACACAGGCGAATTGGGAACAGGGATTTCATTTGGAACAGCAGATAAGGTCTCCCAATCTTGCTGTCCTAACACTCCCTAAAGACAGGACTCCCTAGTGAGTCCAGGGCCCACCTCCCTCTTGGACCCACTGCACTTGTACACTCATCTCTGTGCAGATGCATTATGTGTCCTCCTAACACAGTTACAGGTCACCTTATAGAGTGGCAGAAGACACACAACTGTGCAAGAACAACATTAAGGAAGACGCTAACTCTATCTATCTGAGCTCCTCTCAGAAGGTCTAAAACACAACAGTTAAGTTCATTTAAGTAACCTCTACAACCCCTATGCAAACTGCCCTAGCCTCTGCAAAGCTGTTATCTTCTCAGGATGGGAAACAGTGTTTAAAATTGTTCTTAGGGTGTAATTTTAAACTTCTTCCCTTAAAGAGATAAAATGCTATAAAGAGTAACACCAAGGCCAAACATATAATTTTCCCAAATAAGTAATTCTTATTTCCCAGACCAAATAAGTAATTGTCCTCTTCTGTGCCAAGGTCCACTGTGCTTCTGCCCCCATCATCAAATAGTCACTGATTCCTCAATGTACAGCAGAGACAATGGTCACTTTTCTCCAGCACTATATGCACCTACCATCTACTGCATCCACCTATTTTTCCACTAGCTACAAGCATCCGGGCAGTGCTGAAATTCCAAGCACACTTTACAGGAATGAAGCCTGCCCCACCACATACTTTTTTTTTTTTTTTTTTTTTTTTTTTTTGGTTTTTTGAGACAGGGTTTCTCTGTATAGCCCTGGCTATCCTGGAACTCACTCTGTAGACCAGGCTGGCCTCGAACTCAGAAATCCACATGCCTCTGCCTCCCAAGTGCTGGGATTAAAGGCGTGCGCCACCACCGCCCAGCTTCCACCACATACTTTTAACATCTACTTCTGCCTTTGTGAAGTCCACATTGACTAACAGATTCCAAGCACTATAAAATATAAGTGGGAAGCCAAGGGGCTCCTGACAGCAGTCTAGATGATGGTATACATAAGGAGTTGGAGAATTTCAAGTGCAATGGTAGCATTAACTTGAAAATAAAAATTGTAGGAGATAAAGATATGGCTCAGTGATAGTGCACTTTCCTAGAATGGATGAGACCCTGGGTTCAATACTCCACAGGCACAGGCTTGTGCCACATGTGAGGACTAGGCAGAGTTCAGATCCCCAGAACCCAGAAAAGAAGACAAGTAGAAAAGGCTAGAGAGATGCTTAGCCATTAAGAGCACTTTCCTCGCTCTTGTTGAGGACCTGAGCTCCCAGCACCCACATCAGACTGATCACAATTACCTTTAACTCCAGTTCCAGGAAATCCAACACTGTCTTCTGGGCTCCACAGAGACCCCTGCGCTCACACACACACATACACACACACACACACACACATACACGAGCACGCCCCTTAAAACAAATGCCAGGTGGGCATGGTGGCCTGCCTACAATCATTGTGCATGGGAGGAGAGAGAGAATCCCTGGAGTTAGAATAGTCCACACAGTTCAGTAAGAAGACCCACCTGCCTTAACTATGTAAGGCACACAGCAATCAAGGGACACACATCAGCCTCTAGCCTCCTCATACATGTGTACCTGTGCATGTGCCAACACATATACATAAGAAACACACACTGCACAAACATACATACACAATAGTAGTAGTAACAATACAATATAAATAAACAAACCACACAACAAAAAGTTGAGGTTCAAACAATCTTCCCAAATCCAGATATTTTCAATTACAAGCAAGAAGAAAAGGCATAGGAATTGCAACCACTTCATCTATTGTGTTGAAATCAACTATTGGATGTGTATTCAAGCACCCATCACTCACATCCAGGTTAGAAACCTCTGAGGAGTAAGGCACAACCAGAGACTCCTTGGCTAGGGAACTTCTCAGTATGTAAAAATTACACACACTTCACAAGATTTTTTTTCATTTATGTGTCTGAGTTTGTGTTCATGAAAGTATGCCAAGTGTGTGTGGATGTCCAGAGTCCAGAAGAAGGCATAGATCAGCTAGTTACTGGCAGTTATGAAAAGTCCAATGTGGGTGCTGGGAACAAAATCTGGTCCTCTAAGTACAATAGGGTGCGCTCAACTACTGAGTCATCTCTCCAGCCTCTACACTTCACTTTTTTTTTTTTAACATTTAATGTATTTGCATTTTATTTTTATGTGTTTGGGTGATTTTTTTAAACATTTATTTATTTTCTATTTATATGAGTACACTGTTGTTCTCTTCAGACACACCAGAAGAGGCCATCAGATCCCATTACAGATGGTTGTGAGCCACCATGTGGTTGCTGGGAATTGAACTCAGGACCACTGGAAGAGCAGTCAGTGCTCTTAACCACTGAGCCATCTCTCCAGCCCCTACACTTCACTTTTAAAAACAAAAGTAATAATTTACTAGGCCAGGCATAATGGCACATGCCTGTATTCCCAGTACTTGGGAAGTTAAGACAAGAGGATGAGGAATTCTAGGTCATCCCCAGGCACATATCAAACTGAGGCCAGAACTTCATGAGAACCTTTCTCAAACAAATTACATACATTGTATATTGCAAATGCATATATGCACACACATTAATGTAGGCAATTCCATCACCATGCCACCATTAAACCTATGTCTGACATCTGTTAAGGCTGAAGGTGTAAATCTGCTATTCCTGGTCAGGCCTACTACCCACATGCTATTTGGTGTGAGCCTCTCATCTGCCCTAAGGGCAGCTAGCACCCCAAAACTTGTGTTTTTCTTGTAATGTGGCCCCTAGACAATCATTCTGGACCAGTGGCATCAGCATCTGGCTGGTAACTTGTTAGCAATGTACATTCTCAAGCCCACCCCAGCTCTACTGCATCAAAAACATGAAGAAGCTAAAGTGATCACTGCAACCACTTGATAGGAAGGTTGCAGACAACATGGCTCGTGCTATTCCTGACTTTAAAGTAAGTGACCTGGGTTAGAAACCGAAAAGATGCTCAGAGATCAAGAGTGTATACTGCTCTTGCAGAAGACAGAAGTTTAGTTCCCAGCATCCACATCAGCAGATTCCAACTGTCTTTAACTCCAACTCCAAGGATGCCTCTTTGGCCTCTGTGGGCACTCACATTCACATGCTTTTAAATTTTTTTAAGGCCCAGAGAGATGGCACAGAAGTTAAGAACATTGGCTGCTAAGAGAATTGAAACTTGATTGATTCCCAGCACTGACAAAGATGCTAACTATTTGTAACTCCAGCTCCAGGGAGTCTGATACCGTCTTCTGGCTTCCTCCAGCCCATGGTGCAGCCAAAACACTATACACATAAACAAGCATAAATATTTTTTAAGCACCCAGGTATGTATCTTAAGAAGAAAAGCTTTCCAGCTTTGAATTTATTTTCACCACTAGACTATCCTGTTGTCTTTTTATAACACATGCTTCCCAGTCCCTGCCCAAACTGGAGAAAGTGGTCTCAGAAATGGACACTTTCACGGGCTCTTTGTATATAGAAATTTAAAAATGACTACAATCAGAAGTTCAAACACAAACTGGCAAGTTGAGCATGGTGGGGCATGCCCCTAAATCCCAGTATTCAAGAGGCAAGGCAGGAGGGATCCTGAGTTACACATGACAAGTCTGTCTCAAAACTAAAACAAAACAAGAAACAGAAGGAGCATTAATTGGCCAATTACAAAGGTTGGAATCTACTAAACACAACTGCCCAATCATCTAAAATGAGAACCTTGAAGCCTATTCTGTCCAGAGAAAATCACTAGATCATCTGTCTTTAGATAGCTTAGGTGCACATCATAAATTCCAGAGTTAGCAAACTGCTACTGGGTTTACAGGTGTCTCTGCTCAGAATAGGATACTAAGAAAAATATTTTCCCAGTGGAGTATCTCACAGCTCTGTGTCTGTAAGAAATATAGCCTCTGGCACTTAGTTCACACCTACAACCTGTAGAAGACAAAAACTAGGCTCTTGAAGACCTTTCTAGGACCAACACTGGAAGTTCACAAGGTCTTCTGAGTACCTCTGCTGAGAAATAAACATTTAGCCTATAATGCCAGAAGTCAGGAAGCTGAGGCAAGAAGATTCTTAAGTTCAAGGCCAGCCTAGACAATAGAGTGAGAGCTCATCTCAGAACAACATAAAAGTGCTTACGGGGTCGGGGTAGGACAGGCTAAGATCCCAAACACCCACATAAAAAGTCAGGTGTGGTTTGTGTAGCCTCAGGACTGGGAGGAAGGGATCACTCAGGATGGCTGGCCAGCCAGGCAGCCAGACTAATGAGGTGTGTGCAGGTAACAGCATGGAGTGATGGCACCTGTGTCAGGGACATAAGCTCTTGAGCTCCACGTTCAGTGAAAGACTGTCTCAAGGGAATCAGGTGGACAGCAATGGAGGAAAGTCAGCATCTTCCTCTGACCTCTGCCCATGTGCATACACCACACACACTAAATAAATAAAATTTTAGAAATCTGAGCTAATCCAGATTACTTACAACTAGCCACAAGCACTGATTTGAGCTATGGTAAGTTTTAAAACTTCCTTCATAAAAGCTCCAAAATAAAACATAAGAAAATTTCCTAACTGTTACCAATCCAGCTCATATCTATCTCCAGTCTTTAGGAGGTTCAAGAGCTTGTATTCAACACCCTGAAGTCACTGGGACCCATCCAGAAGCAGCTGCCTCTTCCAGTAAGACCTTCAATATTGATTTTCTTGTCCTCTTCTCCTCTAGACACCTATCTACTAGCCGGATGGTTAGCTAAGTGGAGGCTAAATGTAAACTTCCTAGAAGGTAAAGCTTACTCAGCAGCTCCTCTTGTGAAGAAAGTAAAGTGAAACTCTTCAGGCAACACTGAAGCCAATCATAAAATTACTCAATCTCCAGATCACGTTTCAGCTTTCCAACTTCCATTAGTCCATTTGCAAATGAGGAAGCTGGAGCTGAAGAATACTGACTAAGGTACAGAACTCTAGTGGGCAGCAGAACCAGGTACAAAAGTCACCAAGCCATCCAATGAGTGAATACACAATCGCTTACTGAGAAGACCTGAACAAGCAAGTTTCTTTCCATCTCACCAACCCTGAGTCATCACCCATAAAACAGAAATATCTGCCAGTAATTGCAAGACTAAAACGAAAGTGTACATAAAAGAGGTTATTATATTTTTTGTGCACACAGTCTCTGATGACAAAGCAAAAATGTAAAATCCCTGATCCAGCAAATCCCAACACTTCCAGAAACAAGCAGAATGCACTTCTTAGAGCCTTGAGCTAAAATTAACTCAGGCAGCAATCCTCTCTATTTTTAGCTGGAAGGGGAGTGGAACTAGTTGGGCCAGGTTCCCAGTCAGGGCTTACCCAGGCATCAACTTCATGTAAGCCAGGAGTCAATGCCCTCCTGCAGGCTGGGGTCGCTTTCTCCTCTTGTGAGATTACCTACCCTGCTAGAAAGGAGGCTTACTACCAAGTCACAACTATACTTTCCAGTTTTGTGCCCGGTTTATTAGTAATTGGGTCTGGGGCTCCAGAGCAGTTTGGTCTCCTTCCTAAAAGCTTTAAGATGAAGTGAGGAACTGTGAGCAGTTGTGCACAAAAAGAGCAGAAGGCTGAGGATCACACAAGAGCACTGAACAGGGTAGAGGTCAAGAGGAGCAAAGAACGCATCCCCTGCTAAAGGATGTATCCTGTGAGAGATTATACTTTTAAGTAAGATTACAAAAAAGAGGTCTTAATATGTTAAACTAGCAGTATTTTGGATTCTATGTAAAACACTAGAGGAGGGAAGCCAAGAGCTAATCTGGGTCTGAAGTAAGCCAGCTTCACTAATAACAGGGTTAAAAGACAGGGAACCAGCAGAATGCTGACATCAGGGACTCTGACAGGGCACCTGACCCTTTTCTCAGCCACTCCTCCTTTATTGAGTGGATCCACACATTGTCTCCAACCTCACCACAACAGAACCTTATACTTTCAAGATCCCCTAAGCCAGTGGTTCACAACCTTCCTACTGCTGTGACCCTTTAATACACGTCTTCACATTGTGGCGACTCCAACCATAACATTATTTGTTGCTACTACGTAACGTAACTTTGCTACTGTTATGAACTGTAATGTAAATATCTGATATGCAGGATATCTGATATGCTGCAACCCCTTGCAGAAGGGTCGTTCAACAAAACCCACAGGTTGAGAAATGCTAACATTCCTCACAGCACAGCACTGAAGCAACCTTTGTAGATTCAACTTCTCACTGAGTAAGTTACTTAACTTCAATTTATGTAGCCCTTCATTTTTAGGATGCTGACAACAGTACCTTCTTTCATGAATTAACATGAGGGGCGATATGAATTTCCCTGACACAGGGAAATTACTAACTCTGCCATCTTTACGCTAGGAGCAAGCTATCAGAGTACTAAAAAGAACACTGAAAAGGAGAAAGAAGCCTTTGCTTCTTTTTTTTTTTTTTTGGTTTTTCAAGACAGAGTTTCTCTGTGTAGCCCTGGCTGTCCTGGAACTCACTCTGTAGACCAGGCTGGCCTCAAACTCAGAATCCGCCTGCCTCTGCCTCCCAAGTGCTGGGATTAAAGGCATGCGCCACCACTGCCCGGCGAAGCCTTCACTTCTAATAAGTATTATCAGTCTCTTACTCCTCAACAAACAAAATGACTTCATGGTTGTCCACCACCTTACTGCACATTCGAAGAACCTTCCTATGTAAAAGTTAAATAAGACAGGAAGGATTTGAACCCCCTAAAACTGGTTTCAAGCCAATCTCATAACCTCTATGTTTTCTCAATGAGATATTAGTAAAATAATTACATAACTTTGTCAAAGTTAAATTATAGACTTAGATCTATATATCTTATATGGCTCATCCCTTTAAATTAGGCTTACAAGATACTACATCACTTATTATAGAAGAACTAATGAATTTTCATGACCATACATTAATAAGTATTTTCCTTATTAGATCTTTAGTGCTTTATATTATTTCACACATACTAACAACAAAATTAACAGATACAAGCACAATAAATGCTCAAGAAGTAGAAAAGTTTGAACTATTTTACCAGCTGTAATCCTTATTTTAATTGTTCTCCCTTCCTCGTCTCCTCTGCCCAGCCTTTTGCTGTCCTTCCTTCTTTAATACAGGCCCAGGGCTTTTCATATAGATGTTATTTCCAAACTATCTTCTAAGCCCACTCAGCCCACTAATTGCTCAAAGATTTTCTACTCCACTCATGACCAGTGCCACTGTTCTGCAGCTTCTCTCCAAACAGCACTCTCTGCCTGATATCCCTCTGATTTTTTGTCATCAAACTGAAACCTAAGAATACACTGTACAGGAACATTTTCCTAATGTTTAAAATGTGAGCCAAAGCTGTGGTTGTGAAATGGCTGCAACGAGCTCTCTTTTACAATACCTGGAGGTTTAGTACACACAATCACAATCCTGTGATAAAATGCAGAGTCAGCTTCTCATCTGGAGTCAGGCAAGGAGAGTAGAGACAGCATCCCATGAATCATAGGGCAGTACGATGAATGACCTCTGGTTCAAAGTATCAACTGATGCCACTGAATTTGGCCGTAAGACAATGTTTACAACACTCAAAAGGAAGGTAAAAGGAATGCAATCAGCTTCATCTGAATGGTAGGTGGCAGAAACTGTAACATATCAGATGACAGGCCTAAACTCACTGTCAAATGAACAAGAGGAAATTCAAGACTAAACTGCAAACTTATGTATTTCATATTTCGGATCGGGCAATTTCTGAATGGATGAAATCTAGCTTCAAATACTTCCCACGAAAAGGTTCCTAGCTGCCCACAAGGTTACTATGAGTGAGCAGAGCAATCTGCTAAAGAGAAAGGGGGGGAGGGGATTTCAAAGAATTAATTTGCAACAGGTCCAAAGCACAGAACCCTACATGAACCATGGAAAATGCCCAACCATTTCCACAGCAGTCTACTCACTTCCTACATCCCAGATAGCAACGGGTTAAACAGTATTAGAAAACACCAAGCATGGACCAAGTAAGAACTGGAAATGGGCAGGGGAAAGAAGCAGTTAACAGCCACCCGAGAAAATGTTCATATTTTGTGGCTCCAAAAAAAAAAATCAAGACTATAGCAATAATCATACCCTCCAAAGGCTCAAATCAGAGAAACCTAACCACCTGACCCAACTACATTATGAAGTTACAAAGCTTGAAGACTCCATGTGAAGGGCAGGATTAGAACAGGCTGAATCTACCAACCTCTAAATTTCAAATGAAAAAAAGGTTCACCCCCTTAAATGATGACTGAGTATTTTATATGCTGCAATGACTAAGAACTACACGTAATCAAAACAGACATGAAATTAATTTGATCATTGGTCTAAAATTTTATAAAACATTTGTTAGAACAAGAATGATTTTTTTAAAGTGCAAAGAACTCAAAACATTCAAACTGAAATCTTCATTTGCTTCAGGTATAAGGGCTATCACTGCGGTCAACTAAAGCAAAGCAGGAAGGTGGTATTATATGACCATGTTGCAAGAAATTTAGTATCTCCTTTTGGGGTTCAAAGTCAGTCCTGAAGGAAAAAGGGGGGTTTGTTGCTGCTGCTGCTCTTTTGGCATTTTGAGTGAGGATCTCACACTGTAGCCCATGCCTGCAACTTTCTGCGGCCATCTGCCTCAAACTCTTGGGCGTGAAGCTAAAAGGGTTTTAACGTAAATAAAAGTTTTATGTAAGGTTCTAAAATCCTAAATCACCAGTCCTCGGATCACAGCGAGCTGAATGCAGAAAAGCCCCTCCCCTCCATGCTTGAAAGGACTTCTGGGCTAAGTCCCGCTGGAGGCGGATAGCTCTGTACACGCCGTCCATCCGGGGGGTGCTGCGAGACTCCCGCAGGCCTCTGAACCAGAACGACCCACGCACTCCCTGCCTAGCAAGGTCAGCCCTGCCGGGGTCACCCCGGGACGCGCCGGCTGCAGCGCGCACTGCGGCGGGACGGGCGCCCGAACTTGCGCGGGTGCGCATGCGCAGCGGGCGCCGCAGTGGGCAGCAGCGGGAGACCCGGGACCTCGGCCACGTCACGGTGGAGGCTCCGGGGGCGGGGCCTCGCGTTGACTGCGGGCTCCCCGGCGGCGCCGCCCCCACGTGTCTCTCCGGCCCCGGGGAATGTGGGTCACCGCGCGGCCTCACGTGTCTCCGCCCGCCACCGCCCAGCGCGCATTATGTAATGCCGCGTCACCCGCCCGCGCAGCCAACCGGCGCTCGCGCCGCCGAACGTAAACACACCGTGCACGTGGCCCGTGCGGCAGGGCCATGTGAGGGGGGCGGCCGGCGCGCGGGGAGCCCGAGCGCGGGATCCCAGCAGCCCCACGCGAGACGGACGCACAGACACGCGACCCTGCGCCCCGAGCCTCCCTCCCGCTCTTACCCGCGTTCAGTTCCATGGCGCTTGGCGGGGTGCGGCCCTCACCGCGCCGCCCAGGGCTGCAGGCGGTGGGGCTCACGGGCCCGCCTCATGAGCATCGGGTGCAGGCGGCTCCTGCGGGCCGCACGGCACAAGCGCGGCGCAGCGGCTTCCTGTGGCAGTGCTCGGCAGCGGGCACGGAGGCTGACGGGGAGGGCTCCTCGACCATGTGACCCGCGCACACCCCCTCCTCCGCCGCCGGCGGCGGTGCAGTGGCTCCGCCGCTCCTCCTCTTCAGGCTCCCGCTCCAACCTCCAGCTCCGCCCGCTCCTCCTCTCCTCGACTCTCCGCTCCTACTCTTGGCTCCGCCCGCTTCCTCTCTTCAGGGTCCGCCCTCTGTGCGCGTCCTGACCTCTCCTTCCAATCCGTGGACCAGCAGCTCCTCCTAGACACGCCCTCTCCTTTTCCTTCCATTCCTCATCCGCTGTCTCTGGACTTTCCCTTCGCCCGGCTCCGCCCCCTCTATTTGGTTACGCCCCCTCCTGGACTTGGCCCCTCGGCCCCGCCCCTCCCGTTGCTACTGTTCAAGCCTCGCCCCTCGGCCTGGCCCGGCCTTCCTCCGGCTCTGGCCCCGCCCACTTCACCTCACCCCTCCCTGCCTCGCAGCTCGGCTCGCAGCCCCTTGTTCCTTGCTGGCGGATCTCCGGCTGCTAGAGGTTGTTTGCTCCCTTCCCTGCTCGGCGCTCTTCCCTAGCACAAGCCAATCTGGTCACCTCCGCGGTCCCACACGGTTTCTGCCGCTAAGCTTTCCAGGACTCTGAGTTTGGCTAGCTTCTCCTGCCCAACGCCTAGCTTCCGGGATCACCGACCCTTTGTTTTCCTGCTGTTCCCTTAGGTGTTTCCATCCAAGCTCTCGCCTAAATAAACCTGTGTTGTGGTGATCCTCACATTCACATTTCCAGCGAAGACCTCAGCTCTGGATTCCCATATCTATCTTAGCTTAGCTACGCCCCTTGACCTCTCATTTTAGGATGTGGACAGGTACGTGCAGTTTTAGAACTCAGCAAACGTATACTACCGATTGGTGGATTTCACCTTGCATGTAAATTTTCTAGCAAACTGAAAATGGAAACAAATTAGATACATGCTGAGGTGAATCCAGGAAGATGTGCTTTGAGGTATACATTTTAAATGCGCTACAGATATCGGCACCGATAGTACAGTAAGATGTAAAGTTTAGGCTTTGGGTATTATGACCTTTGCAAAATGCATCCCAGTTTACGCTGAAATATTTCGGTATAGAATGTTGGAGCATGTCGTAAGATAGACAAGTTTACATGTGAACATTCCCCCACCTCCCGCCAATAGCAATCTTTTCTGTTGGCTAATCAGCCTGAAATCAGCAATTTAAACGTTTCTAACATGCTCTCTCGTTGCTTTTTATACTCTATTCCATCCTTAGCAAACTGAGCTAGTTGCCCTCACAATGCCTCTGCTGTTCTCCCCACACACCCCCGGGGGGGGGGGGGAGAGTCATGGTTGTGAGTCTAGATCCCATCTAGCCTAGGCTGCTGCAACAGCTCTGGAGTCGGCTCCAACAGTCTCTTCTCCCACCAGTTATTTTTAAAATAGTAAACAGATCCTATGACTCTGCCCCAACACTGAAAAAACTCCACGGTCTTCCCCTAATCTGCTCAGACATGTAAGGACTCTGAAGAGAGTCCTTTCATCAGAAGAAAGATTAATACACTGGGCACAGAGGATTTAGAGATCAGGGAGGCTCATTCTATACAACACTGTTGCACTGAATACATGTGAATGTGTCTGTCAAAAAACTAGGGATGTCTAATATCAGGAGTTAACTAGGGCTTTGGTGATAATGACATATTCATGTGCCACTGGGGGCAGGATGTTGACTGTGGGGCAAGTTGTGTCTTTGTGGAGACAGAAGGTAATTAGGAACTCTTAGTACTTTCCATCCAGTTTTGCTGTTTAGATAGATAGATAGATAGATAGATAGATAGATAGATAGGACATTAAGTCTCATACCCAGAACAAATGGCTAACTGAGGTGCCTATTTAACATGTCAAAAGGGACCTGGCCACCATGTTCTCCCAGCATCCTTTAGTCCATACTTGTTACAGAGTATGTAACCCCTACCATAAACATCTCCAGCCCAGAGGCTGGGCTTCCTTTCCCTCGGCTGCCCTTCCTTATATAATCCAGCCATTTTGGTTATCCAGCTCTTTAAAATATATGAAGCCACACATTTAATCAAAATGGAAAATACTTCCTAAGAATATAAGCCTGACTCATCAATAATAATATAGGTAAAAATAAAGCCTGTGCCTAAGCCTCCAGGTGTTTAAGACTGCAGACTTCCAGTACTAGTTGCTCTTCCAGAAGACCTGGGTTTGATTTCCAGTGCCCAAATGGTAGCTTTACAACATCTGTGACTTCAGTTCCAGGGGGTCTAACACCCTCTTCTGGCGTCTTCATGCACTGCAAGACTGTGGTACGCACATATAAATAGGCAATACCCATACACTAATAAAAAAAAATTAAGAAGCCTGACTCTTTCCTCCAGAGGTTTTGCAGTTACTATCAGAGACAGAGAACTCCGAGCAAGACCTGTGACCACACACTACTGGCCACTGGAATCTCACTGGGCTTCTTGATGCCACAGAAACAGCATCCATACCAGGTTGTTCCCAGAGTGCCAGGCTGCAGCGGGAATTGCTTTTGCCATCATGCTGTCTTTGCACGGAGCCTCGGCTGTTAGCACTGTGGTGTGTGTAACTCAGCCTCTAGATTCTCAGACTACTCACAGCAGGTGAGTGCTTACTCCACTCACCATGCTGTCTTCTAACCACAACCCAGCTGAATGAAGTGATGCTGTCCTCAGAAGTTACTTTCTGAGGCATGGTTGCACATGCCTTTAATCACAGCACTCAATGAAACCTCTGTGAGTTTGAAGCCAGCCTGATCTACAAAGTGAGCTTCAGCACAGCCAGACAGCCAGTGCTGTTACACACACAACACAAAAAAAAAAAAACCCTGTCTGGAAAAACCTAAAATAAATAAATAGATAGATAGATAGATAGATAGATAGATAGATAGATAGATAGATACATACATACATACATACATACATACATACATACAAATTGCAGCTGGGTATGTAACTCCCAACTTCTGAGACTGAGGCAAGAGACTCTAGGCATTTGATGCTAGCCTGAGAACATGACAAGATCTTCTTGTTTTCTTTTTGCTTTTTATTTTCTGAGACAGAATCTCATGTAGCCCAGGCTGGCCTCTAGATCATTATGTAATTGAAAATGACTTTGCAGTTCAGATCCTCCTGCATCACTTCCAATTCCTTGAACTTTAGGCATATAACCACCATAGCATCTGTTAGCTCTGTAATGAACTACAGCAAAACCCAGCAGCTAGCAGGTAAATATGGACATGGATGAAAGAGGAAGAACCTAAATATTACCTTTATCACAAGTCCATTCTCAACTCCCATCATTTTATTTTATTTATTTATTTATGGTTTTTCTTGTTTTTTTTTTTTTTTTTTGGTATTTTTCGAGACAGGGTTTCTCTGTGTAGTCCTGGCTGTCCTGGAACTCACTCTGTAGACCAGGCTGGCCTCGAACTCAGGAATCCGCCTGCTTCTGCCTCCCAAGTGCTGGGATCAAAGGCGTGCGCCACCACTGCCCAGCCTTTTTTTTTTTTTTAAGTTTTTTTTTTTTTCCGGTGAACAAGCACAGGATGGAATTCGAACTCAGAAGAGACGGCTGCCTCTGACTCCAGAGCGCAGCAACTGCAGCAGTCATTTTCTAATTTGAACGTCTATCTTATATATATATATTATTTCAGTTGTCCATTTCTCTCTTCCTTCTCTCCTCCTCTTTCTTCTTCCTCCTTCTTCTCCTCCTCCCCATCCTCCTTCCCCACCCCTTCTTGGTTTTGTTTTATTCAAAACAGGATTTGACTTGCCTCAAACTCAGAGATCCGACTGCCTCTGCCTCCCAAGTGCTAGAATTAAAGATGTGTGTTCTTCTGATTCCAGTTTTCTTATTTGTAACTAAGGAAACAGTCCAACTGCTTTAAATCATTTTTATCCATTTTTAGGAAACAATTCGGACATTAAGTCATCTCATAATTTAGTGGTTTACAATAACAGCATTTAGGATGGGATGCAGCCCACTAGTAGAGCACTTACCTAGCAGGAGGAGGCCATGGTTCCATCCCTGGGACAGATAGACCAAAAACAGACAGAATGTTAAAGAGAAAACAAATGTCATTGAATTATGTCTGATGGAGGGCCCTTTCCTCCCAGCTGGAACTCCTGCAGCAGCCTGGCGTCTTCTCTGTGCTTCCCCTCCCCTTTGCCTTTCCCCTCTGGTAGTTTCATGGCTTCCACAGATGTGTG
Organism: Mastomys natalensis; assembly: GCA_021653895.1. Classification (NCBI taxonomy): domain Eukaryota; kingdom Metazoa; phylum Chordata; class Mammalia; order Rodentia; family Muridae; genus Mastomys; species Mastomys natalensis. The sequence goes on along the minus strand of JAJTUV010000313.1, from coordinate 755,628 downwards.
CTACCTAGGATTCCTTGACATATCACAGCCTTGAAGTGTCAGACTGCTGTCAGAGCGTTCAGGGACCCAGGGCAAGTATTCCAGAGTCAGAGCAGAAGCCGAATAACCTTTTCCAGAATAAACCTCTTGATGAACCTCTTGGCTGACTTCAAGGAGACCACAACCCACACAGGTAAGAGGAGACATGACCTCATTTCTTCATACTTTCTTCATCAAGCTCACGTTCTGAACATAATATAGGAAAGAATATTCTTCAGTTACCACTGTTCAAACAGCATAACATTTTATTGGTGGTATTTTTTATAATTTATTTAAAAGGTGTGGGGTTTTGTCTTTTGTTTTGTTTTGTTTGTTTTGAGACAGGGTCTCACTGTGTAGCCTTGGCTGCTCTGGACTTCACTCTGTAGACCGAGTTGGCCATAAACTCATAGAGATCTGCCTGCCTCTGCCTCCCAAATGCTGGGATTAAAGTGCACCACTATATCCAGCTAACCTCTTTATTTTAAGAATGCATTATTTTTCCACCCCAGCTGCTGACTCTATTTCAGTGGTCGGTTGTTCTTTCTTGTTTGGTTTTTCTTGAGGCAGCGGAAGGGGAATAGCTTCTGCGGGGTAACACTTGGTCTTACAAAATATTAAAGGTTGCTGTATAATAATAAAACATTTTCCTATCATAAGTCACTTTGCTTCAGTAACTGACCTGCCTGTCTGAGTTCCTCTGAGGCCAAAAACTGTTTAGCACCTCATCATAAAACATCAGGGGATAAGTGAAAAGATTCACTGCTAGTGCTCCTTTCTCTGGTGAAGCCTCTCTGGCTAAGCTGGTTAACTCTTTGTGAACCAGAGAGAAAGGAAAGGAAAATAATTAAGATGGTATATACAGGCAAATATGCACATACACATATACATTCAAACATCCATACACCCACACTCTGGTGGGGCCTGATCATCTGTCACAATCAACTCCACAAGAATTCATGTGTGTTAGACACATACACACATACCTATACACAAACATACAGACAAACAGACATATACATTTGATGGATGGATGGATGGATGGATGGATGGATGGATGGATGTGAGTGGATGGGTGGGTGGGTGGGTGGATGAGGCAAAGCTCCCCAAGCCAAACCATTCAACCAACAACCAACAATTTTCTTTTCTCTGGTCTTTTTATACCTTCTTAGACAAAAAGTTCTTTAGAAAATTACCTCAGAGATAAAATACTATATAAAAATGAGAGTTACAGAAGGTTGTTGATAAAGTTCAAAGCAGTGTTTCATTATAATATACTCATTAAAAACTCAAAGCAACAGTTTTTTACATGGCCTTGCCTTATCATAGTGCACACCTGTGGCTTTATCTTTGGACCTAAATGTTTTTCCTTGCACACAAAATTGTGCCCAGTCTACTTCTCTCTAGTGTGATTATGAAAGCTCATTGTAATTTCTTCTTATGCAGCCTTTATTTACTATTCTGAGGAGTGGGTGCATTCTATTCTTGATTCTAACTTTATTACATCTTTCTAGTACTAAGAAAATCTCTAAAAACTCTCTTCCTAAAATTATTTAAATTGAATTAGGAATTCTATGGAATTATTATCTATTTGTCTATATAGCATCACTACAAGATAGCACATCTTTGTAGGTCTGCAGAGAGCTGCTCAAAAGGGTAGGTTAATACCTAGGGATTGTTATATATGTTTAATAATAACAGGAAAAGCATATTGATAACAGGAATCCTTCCTAAAATGAATTTCTTCTGGGCCTTGCCAATTAGAGAAAATCTGTTGTAGATTATAACCCAAGGCACACTCATCTCAGGAAGATCACATGCTAGTTTTTAGCCTCTCCTTTGTTGGCTCCTAACAAAATAGAGATTTGTCTTATCTGTATTTTAATCAAAATCATGTATGTATTTGCACCGTGTGTGTACAATGCCTGTGGAAGCCAGAAAAGGACACTGGACTACCTGGAACTGGAGTTATAGATGACTGTGAGCTGTCACATGTGTTCTGGGAACCAACCCAGGCACTCTCCAAGACGACCACATGCTCTAATCCAGTGAGTTATCTCTGCAGTCCCCAGTAGACCATTTTAAAGAAATGCACAAAAACAGTCCACCTTTACTCAAGGACTACACTGTAAGCATCAAAGCCAAAGAGGCTGCATTTGTCCAGGTGAGCACCCTCATCCTCTCTGACAGGCAACATTTCCTAAGGAGTCATGTAAAGAGGGGAAGTGGTGCACAGAAAGAAATGAAATCAGGAAAGAAGTGAGGCCCAGCCTGAGCGTCCTGTGCTCTCCACTCCACACTTCACAGCCCTATGTGTTGAATGACTAGAGTTTAGCATTGTGGAGTACCCACCAGAGAAGACTGCTCAGATATGAGTATCTTAGTGTTCTAGTGCTATGAAGAGACACTGTGATCACAATAATTCTTATAAAGGAATATATTTAATTGGGTCTGGCTTATGAATTCAAAGGTGTAACCCATTGTCACCATGGTGGGAAGCATGGCAGCCTGAAGGTAGACATGGTGCTGGAGAAAGAACTAAGAGTCTACATCTTCCTGATGCAGGCATCAGGAAGAGAGAGACACTGGGCCTGGCTGAAGTATTTGAAACTCCAAAGCCCATCCCAGTGACACACTTCTTCAAACCAGGCCACACCCACTCCAACAAAGCCACACCTCCTAATCCCTGTCAAGTAGTACCACTTTCTAATGATTAAGCATTCAAATATATGAGCCTATGGGAGCCATTCCTATTTAAACTTCCACAATGGGTCTAAGCCTAGAGAAAGTCTTTATTAGTTGGCCAGTGACTATACTGGAATCCCAGTATAGCACGGAGCCTTTCTCAGGGTGAGCTTTTAAGCACCAAAATCATATTCTGAGTTGACATACTTAAGTTAAAAAACAAAACAAAACAACAACAACAAAAAAAAAACAGTTAGCCAGAAGCAGAATGACAGAGGCCAAAAAGCAAGGTGAGTACATTTAGAGACTTACCCAGTGCCGGGCAGTGGTGGTCCACACCTTTAATCCCAGCACTTGGGAGGCAGAGGCAGGTGGATTTCTGAGTTTGGGGTCAGCCTGGTCTACAGAGTGAGTTCCAGGACAGCCAGAGCTATACAGAGAAACTCTGTCTCAAAGAGGAGAGAGAGAGAGAGAGAGAGAGAGAGAGAGAGAGAGAGAGAGAGAGAGAGAGAGAGAGAGAGAGACTTCCCCAGAACTATGGATTTATGGATTTTGATGGTTTAGGTCTTTGTTTTCATCTTGGCAGGTGGTGCTGTCTATGTCCTGAGTTTTACAGCCTGAATAGCACTTCCACCATGGAGTCAGTTGTGCTTAGTTCCAGGGCTCTGATATATTCCCACTGGTCTTAGTGAGTGAGTCAAATTGTGGACTCATCCTACTTTAAAGACATGTATATAATTGACCATAAGATGCAGGGCTCCACTGTTAATCCAGTCAGAATGAGAACTGAAGGCCCAGCCAGGGCTTATAGTAGAGTAATTAGCCAGGGGAACCAAGAGAAGAAAGACTGATACCAATTGACTGATTGCCTCTGCCTCCCAAGTGCTGGGATTAAAGGTGTGCGCCACCAATGCCCGGCAAGGCTTTCAATTCTTAAATGATAGGTCAAAAAACCAGGAGATGGTGAAGAAGCACTGTTTCAAAGGTTAATATTTGTTTACATTGCTTTAATTGCTTTGATTTGTTGTTGTTGTTTTTCGAGACAGGGTTTCTCTGTGTAGCCCTGGCTGTCCTGGAACATCACTCTGTAGACCAGGCTGGCCTCGAACTCAGAAATCCACCTGCCTCTGCCTCCCAAGTGCTGGGATTAAAGGCATGCGCCACCACCGCCCGGCTGGCCTCAGCTTTATGGTTATTCCCTTAGCTCTGCCTCCTCAGTACTCAGATTACAAGTATATAGATTTGTGTTGTCAGGCCACTAAATTTTTGGTAGTGAGCTAAAGCAGTAATAGCAAACAAGTAGAGACAACACAAAGTTCTGGAGGTCAAACAAGGAAAGGAGAAGCCAGGTTCGTTGCTGGCTTATGGACTGGCTTGTGAGGATAGCTTCTAGGCTCTTGGAAAGCTATCATCACCCAGGCCATTGCTTTGTGTGATATGTTTATAAAAAGATAAAGAGAGAAAGGGGTATGTTCTATGGAGGTGTGGTGAGGTATGAGAGAAGCAGGTGCTTTGGTGGGCCCATGCTGAGACATCCCTTCTTCCTGAGGGACCAGCCACAGATGGTATAGTATAGAACAGAGTTTATTCAGGGCATGGGAAGGGGAGTCAAGGGGGTAGTAGAGACAGAGAAAGTCAGAGAGAGAGTAGAGAAGTAGAGGCCAGTCATGAGCATATGGAGAGAGGGGGTGAGGGAACAGAGCGGGAGCAAGAAGGCGAGAAAGGGCAAGAGAATGAGGAGGGGGGCAAGCAGCTCCTTTTATAGTGGGTCAGGCCTACCTGACTCTTGCCAGGTAACTGTGGGGAGGAGCATACCTGGCTGTTGCTTAGGTAACTGAGGGGTGGAGCTTAGACAGAATGCTAACATTGTGTGTACAAACTACATTTTAGAACTAACCAAAAAGCTAGGGAATTCTTCAGATTGTTTTAAAGGTACAAAGAGAAGATAGGTGGATTGGAGGAGTCCTGCTGAATAATCTCATTCACCATCCCTTAAGCTATTGTTTATAGATTTAAAAAAAAAAAAGTGTTGCCCACTATGTGGGCATCTCTGGGACAAGCTGGAAACCTAGGATGGAGGAGGCTCCTGAGGGAATAGGGGAAGCTCCTGGGTGGATGGGGGAAGCTTCTGGAAGGATATGGGGGTGACCCTAGCTGAGAATCCTAGCAGTGGGAGATAGAGGCTGAAGTGGGCACCTCCTATAGCCAGGGAGGATTTCCAGTGGAGGGAGGGGGACACCAATCCACCCACAAAACCTTCTACTCAAAATGTGTTCGCCTATAAGATGTGCAGGGATAAAGATGGAGCAGAGATTGAAGGAATGGCCAACCAATGATTGGCCCAACTTGAGACCTATACCGTGGGAGAGAGCCAGCCCCTGACACTATTAATGGTAGTCTTCTATGTTTGCAGACAGGAATCTAACATAACTGTCATCTGAGAGGCTTCATCCAGCAGCTGATGGAAACAAATGCAGAGACTCACAGCCAAACATTAGGCAGAATTCAGGGAGTCTAGTGGCAGAGTGGGGGAAGGGTTGAGGGAGCTTGTGGGGTCAAGGGTACCACAAGAAGACTTACACAGTTAACCTGGGACCATGGGGCTCACGGAAACTGGACCACCAGCCAAAGAGCATGCTTGGGCTGGACCTGGGCCGCTTACACGTATGTAGCACATGTGCATCTTGGTCTTCATGTGGATCCCCTAACAACTGGGGCAGGTCTGTCTCTGACTCAGATTCTGTTGCCTGCCTTTGGACCCATTTCCCATAGCTAGGCTGCCTTGTCTAGCCTCAGTGGGAGAGGATTTCCTTAATTCTGATGCGATGTGATATGCCAGGGAGGGTTGGTACCTGTGTGTGGGGGGTGGGGGGCTCCTCTTCTCTATGGAGAAGGGGAGGGGGAGTGGTAGGAGAGTGAGAGAGTGGGACTGGGAGGAGAGGAGGGAGGGGGCCTTCAATCAGGATATACAGCGAATAAATTAATGAAAAAAAAAAAACCCTGTTAGTTAGCAAGTCTTTTTTTTTTTCTTTTTTCTTTTTTTCTTTTTTTTTGGTTTTTTCGAGACAGGGTTTCTCTGTGTAGCCCGGACTGTCCTGGAACTCACTCTGTAGACCAGGCTGGCCTCGAACTCAGAAATCCGCCTGCCTCTGCCTCCCAAGTGCTGGGATCAAAGGCGTGCGCCACCACCGCCTGGCAGCAAGTCTTCTAATATAATCTGAAAGAATTTTATTTTCACAAGAGAGCAAGAATGGAAGTATTGGGACAGCAAGGTGGTTCAGTGGGTAAAAGATTCAGCTTGCCACCAAGGCTGATCATTTGACTTGGGTCCCCAGGACCCATATGGCAGGAGAGAACAGACTTGTGCAAGTTTTCTTCTGAGCTTCTTGCAATCCATGGTACACCCTTCCCAGTAAACAGGAGGAAAACTACTCTGAAGGCTTTATTTTACTTAGGAAGATAGGCAAGTTATGAATAATCGCCATTGTAATTGACACTAATTCTTGCAATATTGTTCCTTGTAGGTCAACCAGATCCCTTTCTTTTGCTCTATAAACTGAGCTAAACTGTTCCTGCTGACCCAGGAGTGCTAGCTGCCTGCCCTGTAAATGTGCTGTCCCTGTAAATGCTCAGTGTATAATGAGTCCATGCAAAGGGCTGAACTCAGCACAAATGAAAGTTCAAGCTGGAACTTAAATTGTTAAGACATTGGTAGTAAGCCGGGCAGTGGTGGCGCACGCCTTTGATCCCAGCACTTGGGAGGCAGAGGCAGGCGGATTTCTGAGTTTTAGGCCAGCCTGGTCTACAGAGTGAGTTCCAGGACAGCCAGGGCTACACAGAGAAACCCTGTCTCTAAAAAACCAAAAAAAAAAAAAAGACATTGGCAGTAAAGACAAAACAGCCAAGGAAGCTACAATACGCTGACAACATTCAAGTAATCAGGCAATTCTTTTAACTGGCCAAAGATCCAGTATCAGAGAAGACACAGCATTCCGACAGCTGCATAAACTGCCATTGGTCTTCACCACTACAGAATATCAGGATGCTATCTGCTTCATGTTCCGCTACAGCCTATTGGAGGGTGTGTTTAAGGGTGAGGAAAATGAGACATTCTAGTTTTCTATGTGAGAAAATAAAGTGTCTCTACATACAGATGATGAAAGGGTTCCCCACATAGTAGTATTAGTTTGAGGGTATACAATTATTCATTGGGGGCTGTTTATGTATTAAGATGTTTGCAACTTTTTCTTGACGTTGTTAAACAGGGTCTCATTATGTAGCCCAGACTGGCCTGGAACTTGGGACCCTCCTGCCTCAGTCTCCTGAGTTGCTAGGATTACAGGCTGTACCACTGGACCAGAAGCATTTCAGGGTGTTTAGCAGTATCCACCAGCTTCTACCAATGGACTTTAGGAGCAAAATATCCATCCAGTGTGACAGACAAAAATATCTGCAAATATTGCTGAATGTCCCTGAGTGGCAATCCCTTTATCACTATGGAGAGCTACAGGTTTACAGTTGGGACAGTTTGTTGGAGTGTGTGGGAAGATGAAATGGTAGATGTAGAAGTCAGCAGAACAATATAGAACTCTTTTCATTTTTTTTTTTCAATAAATCACCGCAAACTGTGGCTTAACAAAATACAAATTCAAGAGATCACAGTACTTGAAGGCTGGGAGTCCAAGACATGTCTTGTTGGACTAGAATCCAGATGTAGGCAGGACTATTTTCTGTGGGCACTCGGGGAAAGCCTCTGTATGTGATCCTGTGGTCCCTGGCCGTCTGTAAAATTGGTGCTGCTGGGTTGAGTCCTCATCACAATGCCATTACCCTGCCTTTCAGCTCTCTTGACTGTTCTCCACTTACAAGACTTAAGATCACATTAGCCCATGGAAAGTTTCCCATGTCAAAGTCAGATGATAGAAACCTTCATCCTATTTGTTTTGTAATCCAACATTCAGTTTCAGACCCTTGACTGTGGACAAAAGGGGACCGTTGTTGCCTTAACTGGTCTATGGCTGTGAAGAGACCAGGCAACTTATAAAAGAAGTCATTTAATTTGAAGAGCTTGATTACAGTTTCAGAGTGGGTAGCATGGTGACTGGCAGACAGGAGGGCATGGTTCTGGAGCAATAGCTGGGATATTCTATAGCAAGATTCTTCCTCCTGAGCTAAAAACACAGAAAACAACTAAGGATTAACAAATTAGAGAACTATTATATTGGAAAATGGGAAGAATATTGAAATTTTCATCATGATCTTAATGGTGGGTGTATTACCAGTGATGAGTTGATTGCAACGGATTTGTCCTACAGATTTGAACTGGGTATCAAGAAATACAGATCTTGGGCTGGAGAGATGGCTCAGTGGGTAAGAACACTATTCTTCCAGAGGTCCTGAGTTCAATTCCCAGTAACTACATGGTGACTCACAACATCTGTAAATGGGATCTGATGCCCTCTTCTGGTGTTCTGAAGATAGCTACAGTATACTCATATAAATAAATTAAAATACAGATATAATAAATATTAAAAAACACGATTTTAAATGAGGATGCTCTTTTCTCAATGTTTTAGTTACTTAACTGCTGAGCCATTTCTCTACCCCAAAGATGATTACTTTTTGAATTTTCCTTTCTGATGAGTGAAATGCTCTCTAGCTAAGTTAATAATTAACCTCTGACCTAAGTAGTATGTTTATTCCATCACAGAACTTTAATGACTAAATAATGCATAATCTCATTTACTCAGCACTTGGTCCTAAACCAGCCTGCCCAATAATGTAGCTTCTTTATAGAACAAGGAGATTGCAAGCAAATTAGTTGAGGTGTTTATAGCATGCCAATTAAATAATTAATTAAATTTGAAGGGATAAGGTGCTCTTTACTGCTATTTGAAAGTATGTATGCCAGGTACATCTTCAAAAGCAGGCAAAAAAGCTCCCCTGACCCTACTGCCGCCCGAGACAGGTTTTCTGTGTAGTCCTGGTTGTCTTGGAACTTGCTCTGTATACCAGGCAGGTTGAATTCAACTCAGAGATCCACCTTCTTCTACCTTCTGAGTGCTGAGATTAAGGGCAAGCACCACCACACCCAGCAGCAGCAGCATGCTTTGAGGGCTTTATGAAGCCTAAAGCACAGACCAGATTTGCTGCTGTTTTCTGGGGGGATGGAAGGAATACTGAGCCATGGTATTGCTATATAGTCCAGGCTGGGCTGGAATCCATAGCAATATTGTTTCAGCCTTTCAAATGCTGGCATTATAAATGCACACCAGGACCAGTGTTAGAGGAATTTTTAAAGGAAGCAGCATTTCCTACTAACCCTCTATTCACAGCATACTTCTATGCAGAAATTGCACACTTGTCAGAGCTCACTGCAGACCAATAATTAAAATCATCTAATTGGCCAGCCTTCCTTTTTTTTGGTTTTTCGAGACAGGGTTTCTCTGTATAGCCCGGGCTGTCCTGGAACTCACTCTGTAGACCAGGCTGGCCTCGAACTCAGAAATCCGCCTGCCTCTGCCTCCCAAGTGCTGGAATTAAAGGCGTGCGCCACCACCGCCCGGCATTGGCCTGCCTTCCTAACACTAGATTAGTTAAGCTTCTAAAAATAACCAAAGGACTTAATATGTATAACATCCCACCATCTGAATAATAACAATTCATTTTAATATTTCCCAAACCAGGTGTGATGGTACATGCATGTAATTCCACCATTCACAGGAAGATACTGAAGTGCTGCTAATTGGAGGCCAGTTTGGGACCACTAGGAAGGCAGTCTCAATGGCAAAGTATTTCTTATAGTTGGTAGTGTTTGCCCAGTACACACAAGGTACTAGATTCCATCCATATGATCATGTAAGCTTGGTAAGGCAGCAAATGTGGTGACAAACACTTGAGTTTCTATACTCAGAAGGTAGAATGTGGTCTGTTGCTATCTCAAAATCTAAATAAAACTGATTACACCAATTGCCTTCAGGACAATAATATGGGAGGCATATTCCTTTTGGAGAGTAAAGGTTTATACCCAGTAAAAAAGTTTGCACTTATTTATAGACAGGTTATCTCTGTAGCCCTCGTTGTCTTGGAACTCATTCTGGACATCAGACTGCCCTCGAGCTCAGAGATCCATAGGCCTCTGCTAGGATTAAAATTGTATGCCACCACCACCTTAAGGCAATGCCTGCTACCCACAGCTTTTTCTTTTTTGGTTTTTCGAGACAGGGTTTCTCTGTACAGCCCTGGCTGTCCTGGAACTCACTTGGTAGACCAGGCTGGCCTTGAACTCAGAAATCCACCTGCCTCTGCCTCCCAAGTGCTGCGATTAAAGGCGTGTGCCACCACCGCCAGGCACCCACAGCCTTTTCTAAAACAGACACCATACTGCTGATCCTCCTGCCTACCTCCCAAGTGTGAGGATAAAAGGTGCATACTATCCTGAGCTACAATTTGTGTGGTTTTGAGTACACCACTTATTCTTTATTGATTATAGGAATGGCATACATACTTATTCTGAGATCAAGTACTATGAAAACTAAGCATGCTTGTAATCTCAGTACTGAAAGCAAACCTGAGTTACTTATACATTAATACTGTCTTGAGCTGGAGAGATGGCTCAGTGATTAAGAGCTCTGACTGCTTTCAGTGGTCCTGAGTTTAATTCCCAGCAACCACATCACAACCAGCTGTTATGGGATCAGATGCCCTCTTTTGGTATGTCTTGACTTAGCATCAACATACTCATCTAATAAATATTAAACCAAGACTGTCTAGTGTAGAGGCAGAGGTAGGTGGATATGAGTTCTGGGAACAGTTTGATTGATATAGCAAGTTCTTTTCCAGCCAGGACTTCAGAGATCCTTTTCCTGACAATGTTGATGGATGCCTACTATGATTTCTGAACCTGCAAGGTAAAGGCAGGATTTAAAATGACAGGCTCTGCTATGTGAAACTGGAATAAACCCAGAAACCATTAGCAGTAGTCACACAACATCTAACGGATTCCAATTATCTGGAGAAAGCTCTACAAGGAAGGTTGAGGAACTAAAGCTAGCAGACATATATCATTTGCTATGAACTTTAACTTCCAGCACAAAAAAGGGCAGGATCAATCTAACAGGACCCTTCTAGCTGCTGTGTAGACTGATCTCTAAGGTGGCAAAGACAAACACAAGCTTCTGTGACCGCTGACCAGTTTTAGCAGGAAATCTTTCCAGTGCTAAGGACTGAACTGAGCCACAGTGCCAGACCCAGTTTCCTAATTTTTAGGATACTATTACATCATGTTCTCTCAAATTATGCTTGCCATTTCTACTATTAGCTATCTTTTGCAAGTTCTTCATAAAAGTTTATAAAAGATAACATAAGGTCCACTTGTTTAACAGACATTTATTACTTCAGTTGAACAACCTCTATATACAGTGACTTGTTTTGCTGAATAGAAAAGTATTTTAGGTCTCAAGACTTTGAGTCTAGTATTTTCTGGAAATCAAATCATCTTTTTAAAATCTCCAAAAAAAATCAGTTTAATAAAAGCATCAATTAAATTTTTGATACCAAGCCAGCTGACCAAATCAGCAAACCCCGATGTGTGATAGGGACAATACTATTTCTTCCACACTCAAAATCACTGTGGGAAACTACTACAAAGCATGGCACAGAAATAAAACGTAGTGGTGTGTGTGGCCTTTGTGAAATGGGAAGAACATCCAGGTAATACCAGGCAACCCCAGCAACCACCTATGGGTACACTACCAATGGACTTGTCTTACCCATGATGAACTGACTGAACAGAGAAAACTTCCATTGTAGGCAGTCCTGGAACTCCAGTGGAGATCCACCTGCACACAACAGCTGCTAGAAAAGCTTACTCACTACTCATGTTTGCTTGGTTGATATTAACTTGCAACCACATGGTTACTAGCTTACAAATTCTAATGGAAATAATTTGCCCTACTCCATCCAATGTTCAATCTTCACCAGCTTCAAATCCTCAAGTGTCAAACCCACACTCTCAACCCAACAGAACCTTCCAACAAATTTACCTGGTCTTCTGAAAATGGAACACTGGATTCAATTTTCAAAATGTGGGCTAGTTTTCACTTTTCTAACAACAGGTTTGAAACCCTCTTCCTACACATTTTTAAGCAAAATCCAACTCTAAAGTTTAAACTCAAACTCCCAAGCAGTCACTTCAGTGAACGAGATCCCATCATAAAGCTGTAGATTCTATCTCATGCACCAAACACATCTAGGGCTAGTTTCGGGACTCCTTTTACAGGATCTTAACACCAGACACCACTTGGCACAAACTATAAACTTAATCCTCTAAGCAGATAATGCAAAGTACATCAGAAACAAGATACGCCATCACCCACAGTTTTCAATTATTGCACCTTAACTTCTATACTTTCACAAAGCACCCATTGACAATCTGTAGACTAGTTTTAACAGACAACACCTTTAAGCAGAAATGACTGTCCTAAATTGTTTATTGGATATGAATTGTACAAATATCATGTGTATTAGCGGTAACGGTGGAGCTGGAGAGTATTGCGCCTTCTCCAGGCTGCACGGCGAGAACCACCAATAGTGTGGTGGAACTTGTGGCCCTTTCCAAGGCCTCGGCTCTTTCGGCCAGCAGATGTCAGCCCACGCATCTCTCTGTGCTTGTGGACTGGTTTGGTGATCCACTGGGTGTCAGGATTTCTTCTGATAGCTTTATGGAATGGATCAATGAGGATAACCTCAAAAAATTTATATGTGGAATCTTCACCAACCCAGTAGGAATTCAGGACTCTCAAAGCCCCACAATGGCGCCCAGCTCTCTCCTAAAATAGGGGGAAAAGACCAGTCAGTTCCCTGTACTACTTACAGCAGTAAATTAAACAAAAAATCCTTCCAACTCTGGGTCATCAGATGAGACTGAAGCAGGCCAGGTTAAGAATGAAAGACTAGCTTAAACGACAGACATATAGACAGAAACACATCACTCCTTATTCTCCTTAACACTGGGCATGAAATTAAGTGCTGTCCCGGTCCCCTTCAGTAATAGGGATCAAGCCCACAACCTTATACACAATCTGAAGAACAAAAAAAGTTTTAGCTCGTGGAAAGGGGCCTTCTACAAGCAGTTTAGCAACATAAAAGAGTAACTGATCATAGATTATTAGCCATGTAAGTAAATAAAACGAGAATGGCTCAAAATCTTACTGCCTTCCAAAAGCACAGGTTCTGTAGAACCTAGTTCAGAAACCCAAAAAAGCAAAACCCTTTCAGTACATACTTAAACACCAGAACAGTAACAAAGATTGAATTTTGATAGTGATTGCTCCTTTCCAAGATTAAGCACAAAAAACACCCCCAGCCCCAACTTATCCCTAGTGAAACTCCACTGTGTTCTCCCATTTTTTCTTAGCCCACCACCCCTAATGGGTTGTCAAGACAACTGATACTCTAAACCACCTACCTCAGCAACAGACTGAAGGCTTCGGGCAAATTTCAGCTGGTTAACACCATGGTGGACAGGCTTGCCGTAAGTTGCACCCTTAGGAACCGGGCGTTTGCGACCACCACGGCGGACACGAATCCTGTAAATGACATAACCTACAGAAACAAACAACCGAACCACCACTGTTAGACTCAATTAAGACTTTCCAATGCTTTAATTACGTAGATGGACTATGTAGACTAAAGTATATCTGTAACATTTATCACAGCTAAATTAACCAGGGATTTTTATGGGGGGTGAGGGTAGGAAGCACTTCCAAACTGAGGCTCGCTGGCTTTTCTGGGAGTGTTATAGATCACCCACTTCAGGACCTCACGCACCTTGCTTCGCCTTGTATCCCAGTCTTCGCGCTTTATCAGGCCGGGTGGGGCGGGGAGCCCTGTGCAGCGCAGAGAGCTGGCGGTATTGCCAGCAGCGGACCCTCAGAAGAAAGCGCATCACGTCGGACTGCTTCTTCCTCCATAGCTCCTGGATGTATTTGTATGCACCCATCTCGGCTCACCTTTGAGAGGAAGAAGCAAATCGAAAGAGCGATCGCTGTCAAGGACAGTGACTACAGCCGGTTCGTCCGTCCTGGCGCCCCACCGTCCAGCGGGAGTGAGAAGGGCTCTGCACAGGCGGCAGGACGCAGGGCCGGCTAGGCGGGACTGACTACCCCAGGCTCGGGGAGGCCGCCAGGACCGGCAGCAGGGTTGTAACCGCCACCGCGAGTAAGACCGGGAGAGCTTCGTCCCACCCGGGCGGCCTGATGAGAGGCAGGCCGCGGCCTGGTTTCCATCCCACGCCTCCTCCAGTCCCGAGCCCAGCTCGGATCCTGCCGCCATTGCGTCTCTCAAGCCTCCCGGATGGCGGCGTATCCGTGCCCTCTCCACCCCGTATCCTGACCAAACGTTCGTGCCAGGCACAAGCTCCGAGGCTGCAGGGTCGCTGGGGCCGGATGGCTGAGGACTAGCGCGATTAGCGACGGATAGAAACGCAAACGCCGCCCAGCCTGCCTACCTGATGGCTGCCGCCAGAGGAAAGGAAGAAGCCTTTCTCCCACAATCCCTTTTGTGGCTCCTCCCCACACCTCGGCGACCCTCCTTCCGGTGGGGCGGGGTGGCAGCACCGAGCCTCTTGGGGCTTGTAGTCCGGACATCCAACCTGGTGGGTGGAGTCAGGCTGGGACAGCCCGCCGCTTCCGGATGCTCTCCCCCAGCTCTCAGCAGTGCTTGTGAGCCGCAAAGGCTGCAGAAGGTAGGGAGGCGGTGAGTTCGTGTGCGTCACGGGCGCGGGGCTCGAGGAAGCAGGTCGGGGACGCGCTCCAGAGGGATATCTACGGACCGCGGTGACCGGCGTACCAGTGTCTCACTGCCCCGCAGTGTCAGGTTGGTGTCTCCGCCGGCGTCTCGCTCGGTTATCCAGGAGCACGGTGGCCGCAGGACGGCTGTGGCGTGGGCGTAGGCGAAGTGGCTGCGCGCGTGGACCTCGCGCGTGTCCTTGAGGCCCGCTGGGGACTTGCGTGAACCAGGTTAGCCGCTGGACTGTGGCGCCTGTCCCCTTCCCGCTTTTCTTGTGGTGGATGGGAGCCCCAAAATGCTAATGTCAGATCCCGGGGGCTTTATTTTATAGACTTTTTAGGATAGGAAATTGTTCATTTGCCAAGACCTGTTCCAGGAAGAAATGCCCAGATTGCTGGCATTCTGCACTGCATTCTTTATTGAGAAATAATGGTGCGTTGGAGTTTTTGCAGCTCCACGATTTTCTTTTTTCATACAGTCGTGCGGTTTTAATAAAGTCTACACTTGTTTGTGGCCAAGGTCTGGGAATCATGTTTACTTTTTACATTACTCTCTGGCTCTGCTCATCTTTTAGAAATAATGACAGCCTTAGCATTGTAAAAGTCTTCATCTGTCCTATTTAAAAATTCAACATATATATCGCTTAGTATGTGCGGGCAGTCTCAGCTGTTAGCGATGCAGCGCAAACAACGCGCAAGTTCTAGCCTTGGGAGCAAGCGTTAACACTAGTACTGCGTTTGATGCCAAGGGTAAAGGACACACATTGAGGGAGTGGAGGGGTATTGAGCGGTACAACGACAGTCGTCCCAGCGTCTTGGTGGGAG
Organism: Mastomys natalensis; assembly: GCA_021653895.1. Taxonomy (NCBI): domain Eukaryota; kingdom Metazoa; phylum Chordata; class Mammalia; order Rodentia; family Muridae; genus Mastomys; species Mastomys natalensis. The sequence continues at coordinate 740,311 of JAJTUV010000313.1, read as the reverse complement.
GATGTAGCCAATGGAGCCTGGACTGATGTGGGGTGGGTGTGGGGGGTATTAACTGACTCACTCTTCTCTTTTAAGCACATCTGGTGAAGCTTGTAAGTTAGGATGGAGTGCAGGATACGATTTCTCTTTTAGGACAGTCTTAAAATTTTTTTTAGGATTTTAGTTTATGTGTGTCTAAGTGTCTTTACTTGGATGTATTATGTGCACCACCTTTGTACCTGGGGCCCACTGAGGTAGGTGGAAATGGTTGAAAACTTCAGCAAGTGTTTTCTAACTGCTGAGCCTCTCTCTCCAGCCCCCTGGGGAAAGTTTTTTGAGAAAATAACACTGAAGAATAAATTACAAGTCTGTGAGTGTAGTTCAGTGGTAGCGTGTCTTAGGGTTTCTTTGATGTGAAGAGACACCATGACCAGGGCAACTTTTATAAAGGAAAACATTTAATTTGGGGCTGGCTTACAATTTCAAAGGTTCAGTCCATTATCATCATGACAGGAAGCATGGCAGCATCCAGGCAGACATGGTGCTGGAGGAGGAGCTAAGAGCTCTACATCTTGATCTACAGGCAGCAAAGAGAGATGTGCCTCACTGGGCATAGCTTGAGCATGGCAGATCTCAAAGCCCTCCCCCACTCCACAGTGACACACTTCCTCCAACAAGGCCATACCTCCTAATAGTACCATTCCCTTTGGGTAAAGGATTGAAACACAGAGTCAGTAGGGGCCATACCTAGTCAAACCACCACAATGTGCTTAGCACTTAGGAATCAGAAACCAAACCTCAAGGTTTCAAGTTGGGGTAAGGATGGCTGAGATGAAGGGTTACATGACAAGACAGAAGAATACCAGGACTGAAGGGACTCTGGTCAGCATGAGAGGCTTGGCCTTCTCCATTCTCTCTGCCTTTCCAAAAACCATTAAGATTACATTTCTAAAGCTAGCTAGCTACTGTGGTCTATTCTCTTATTTGACTACTTCCTTCTTCTGAGGCTATCAAGACTATAAAGGTCCAGCTATTAAACACTGAAGTCAAAAGCCCACTTTGGCTCACCTCATTAACATGCCCAGTTAAAATTAAACACCTCATCCTAATACTGAATTACCCCTTGTACTTTATAAACCACCATTTGCCTATGAGGTACGTCCATCTCTCTTCTATCCAGAGGCAGTCCTGTGCCTCTTCAGGACAAATACCCATCTTCCCTCTCCCTTGTTCCTTTCTCCTTCTCCCTCATCCTTTATCTCCCTCCTTTGTCTCTTATTCCCTGCCCTCTGTCATTTGCCCCTATGGGGCAAATAAATCTCCTTTGTGTGAGAACCTGGTCTTGGGGGTCCTGAGCAGATACTTTTCCTTTCAAGGACCAACAGACTAAAACAGCAAGTAGTGCTCTGGAATCAAATCCAAGGAGCTAGGAAACCACTGAACGATTCTGAGAATGAAAGTTAGATTTTAAAATTCTAACTTAGATGATTTGAGGCTAAAAGGAAAGAGAAAAATAGAATAGAGAGACTAGTGAGGTTAAGATTCCCAAGAGCAATTACAGATTTTTAACTTATTTTTATATGTGCATTGATGTTTTTGCCTGCAAGTATGTCTGACTGAGGGTGCCAGATCCCTTGGAACTGAAGTTACAGACATGATGGGTCCTCGGGAAGAGCAGCTAGTGCTCTAACCACTGAGCCATCTCTCCAGCTCTAGCAATTACATTTTAAAATTTATTTTTCAGAGATAAAATTTTCTTTCTCTTTCATTTTTGCTATGTAGCTTTGACTGTCCTGGAATCTTCCTGTGTAGACTAGGCTAGCCTCAAAAGCTGCAGAGACCCTTTGAATTTCCTCAAGTGAGGAGGTTATGTTCACCCCGCCTGGCCTCCATTGCAATACATTTAATGGCTCAAATAAAACACCATTTTACAGTTTGTAGATCAGAAGCATCACTAGGTTAAAAATCATGGTGTCAGGAAGAACATCACTCAAGGGCCCCTGATCCCTTGCTCCTGGCTTCTTCATGTTTTAGTCAGTCAGTCCCTCCTCTAAAACTTGTCTCATAAATACACTTGTGCTCGGATCCCCACCCCAGTCTTGAGCTCTGTGTCTCAAGGTTAACTCAGCCACGCATGCTGTGATGGCCATTACCAGTTATCAACTTGACCACATCTGGAATGAACTACAGTTCAGAAATGGAGGACATAGCTATGATCCAGCTCTTGAGGCTGGAAGATCTTGATCCAGATTGTGACATGGAATGACATAGGCTTCTGATCTGGATCTTGAGGCATAGTGGCCATGAAAAGCTTAGGCCCAGGCAGGGTGGTATACATCTTTAATTCCAGGAGACTCAGGTAAGCAGATCTCTGAGTTCAAGGTCAGCCTGGGACAGAGAAGTTCCAAATAAAGAACAGTTTAGGTCCAGGTGTGGTGGTACACACTTTACTCTGGGCCATACCTTCTGCTGGAGGCCTACATGCGGACATTGAAAGAAGGAAGATTCACTCTGCTCCACCTGCTTGCACTCACTTACCAGCACATCTGTCGGAGTCTACTTCTTCATGATTCCAGCTTATCCAGAAGACCAGGTAAAAACACCACCCTCATGGAACTGAGCAACTACTAGATTCCTGGACTTCCCATTCACAGCTGCCCATTGTTGGGTTAGTTGGACTGCAGACTGTAAGTCATTCCAATAAATTCCCTCAATATAGAGAGACATTCCATAAGTTCTGACTCTAGAGAACCCTGACTAATGTACATGCAAAACTCCTCAAAAAAGTTTTCAGGGTTAATTTGGGAGCAACTTTGGAGACCATTTCTATGGGGAACTGGAGAGATGGTTTACTGGTTTAGAGCACTGGCTACTCTTCCAGAGGACCCTGGTTCTAGTACCACATGGCAGTTCACAGCTCTGTAACTCCAGTCCCAGGGCCCACCGGGGCTCCGGTGTAGGTGCTGGAAATTGAACTCAGGTCCTCTGTAAAATCGGCCAGTGCTCTTAACTGTGGAACTATTTCTGTTTTTGCCTCCCAAGTGCTAGAATTAAAGGCTGTGCTACCATGCCTGATTCCATTTGACTATGTGCGTGAGTGTGTGCATGTGTGTGCACACACACAAGCATTAGTGTTCTGCCTGTATGTCTGTGTAAGGGTGTTGGAAACTCTGGAACAGACAGTCGTGACCTACTATGTGGGTGTTGGGAATTGAACCTGGGTCTCAGAAAGAGCAGCCGCTGTTTGTAACCCTTGAGCCATCCTCCAGCTCCACCATTTGACACTCTCCCCCACACAGGGTTTCTCTGTGTATCAGCCCTAGCTATTCTTTGTAGACCAGGCTAGCCTCAGATTTACAGAGATCTTGCCTCTGCCCTTTGAGTGCTGGTATTAAAGACATTTTAACATTTTTGTTGTCTTTAATGAACCATTTTTCCTTTTACCTTAGCTGTTGATATCTTGTCTTCTGGAAAAACAAAAGCCGTGAGGAAAATGTTTCCTTACTCATGGTAATCGCCTGTCTCAGCACTTTTCTATTCTAGAGTGCTATATTATAGGAAGGAGCAAGCCATACCTAGAGATGAACATCCAAGCTAGTCTCTAATCCACTCTGCATGGAGCTGAGGCAGATCCTCCTCTGTCTCCTGAGTACTGGAGTTAAACATACCTCCATTTGGGTGTTTTTACAGTCTATCCAGATGATCTCTCTAAGGGAGCAGAGTGTGGAAGATGACCTTATTCTGTATCTGGAGTTCCCCCTGTATTACTGGTTCAACATCAACTCTACGGGAACAGACTTGTTTTAAAGTCCCCATTCTCTCCACAGTGCTGTCGTAAGAGAAGATGGGCAAGGGCTGCAAGGTTGTCGTTTGTGGGTTGCTGTCTGTTGGGAAAACTGCAATTTTGGAGCAACTCCTTTATGGGAATCACACTATTGGTAAGATTACCTCTCTTAGTTTCTTTCTAGATTCTGAAACTGGTGAAGGTGTTTGTTGCTCATGCTAACTGCTGTAAAAGAGTAAGGAGGGAAAAGGAAGCTGGGTTCTGTGGACATTCAGCAGTGCTTGCTACATGTTCTATAGCAAACAAACGACAAGTAGACATGAGTCATGTGAAAATGGGGTCCTGTGCACCTGCCTCAAACGGGGGTCTAGGAATCATAAGGTCTCTGAGGTAGCAACATCAAGTGACAGTATTCTTCGGGCATAGCATGCTGCTGCTGCTGGTTAGGCTTAAAAATGAAGAAATGGCTGTTTGCTACAGTATGACCTAATTTGTAAACTGGGATTATCTCATTCATTTATTCATTCAGTGAGTAAGCTATCTCATCTTCTCTGCATCACACTGCATGTGATAGTGCTTTGCCCAGCTCAAAGGTGAAGAAGATGGGGCTTCTGCCTTTAATGAGGTCATGATTTTGGTAAAGAAGATACAGAGGTTAAAATGGACGGAAGTTTATGTAAGAGATTAGTAAATACAGATCTTGAGAGTATTTCTTTCTGGCAGGTACACATCTTATCTTTATTAGCCATTTTGGTGACTTTTCTTTCTGTAGACCAAGATGACCTGGAACTCAAGAGATCACCTGCCTCTGCCTCCCAAGTCCTGGAAATGAAGGAATTTGCCACCTCCATCACTGACACTACTTGGCTAAGAAATAATTTTTTAAAATTAAAAAAAATTATTGTATGTTTGGGTGGGGAGGGGGCTTGCATAAAGATTAAAGGAACTGGAGAAATGGCTCAGTGGTTAGGAGCTCTTCCAGACATCCTGAGTTCAATTCCCAGCAACAACATGGTAGCTCACAACCATCTGTAATGGGATCTGATGACCTCTTCTGGTGTGTCTGAAGACAGCTACAGTGAGTTCACTTTAAAAAAAAAAAATTAAAAAATTAAAGGGTGACTGTTTGGAGCTAGTTCTCACCTACCTTTCAGTGGGCCTCAGGAATTGAACTCAAAACACCACCAAGCTTGAGAGCTACCTTAATGGTCCAAAAAATATTTTTAGAAAAACAAGATACTTTTGGATGAATACCTTCTTTACATTTTGAAGAAATTAGTAGACACGTGGTCATTTCATGTGGTGCAAGGGAAACCTAGAAAGCCAGCATCAGAAGCACAGGGAGCTAGGGAATAACAGATAACTGGCTCTTGAGATACCATCTCACTCTGTAGCCTTGACTGGCCTGGAGTTTATAGACTTTGGCCTGCCTCTGCCTCTGAGTGCTGGGATTAAAGATGTGGGCTACCATGCCCAGCTGACCCTGATTCCTTTTTAATGCAGGGATGGAAGACTGTGAAACACTGGAAGACGTGTACATGGCATCTGTGGAGACAGACCGTGGGGTGAAGGAGCAGCTTCACTTGTATGATACCCGAGGCCTGCAGGAAGGCGTGGAGCTGCCAAAGCATTATTTCTCATTTGCTGATGGCTTTGTTCTTGTATACAGTGTGAATAACCTCGAGTCCTTTCAAAGAGTGGAGCTTCTGAAGAAAGAGATTGATAAGTTCAAAGACAAAAAGGAGGTAAGTGGTTGTTTAGATACCGGGTGTGAAGCTTGATGCTGTTAGAGTGGTAATGTGTATTCTGTGTAGTTTACACATTTAAAACCATTCAGTTATACTGGCAGTATCTGCAAACACAGTGCATGACTGGCTGGCCCATGGAGCAAAGCGCTTGCTTTCTGTCTCTTGCTGTGTTTTACTCTACAAGGTGTGCTTTCTAGCTCCTAGCTCAGGTACTGCATAGCTAGCTCAGTTGTGTGGGATCATCTGTCTCATCTTCCACCTCAGATACACAGAAGCGCAGTAAGTCAGCACCAGCTCCTTCCTGTTTGCCACTTTCTTGCTGCTTGGAATTCACTAATCTCAGACCTAGTCTACATGGTTTGCCTTAGCTCAGTCATCAACCTCAGAGCCATACAACACTCCTGTATATAGTCTGCTTAGATGGCTTAGCCCAGATTCTTGCATTTTATTTATTTGTTTTGCTTTTTGAGATAGAATTTTTATGGCTGTCCTGGAACTTGCTTTGTAGACCAGGCTGACTTTAGACTCACAGAGATCCATTTGCCTCTGCCTCCCAAGTACCAGGATTAAAGGTGTACACCACCATGTTTTACTGATTGGCTATCTTTTTAAAAATGTTAGACTTATTTTATTTTTAATTATGTGTGGGGAGGCGGGAGGAATTATATGCACATGAGTGCATGTGCATTTAGAGGCCGCGCACCCCCCCACCCACCCCGCCACCAGCTGAGCACTAGGGCTTCATATTTGCTAGGTAACTTCTCTACTTCCCCAACTTGTTTTTGGGCAAGGTTTAACTAAGTTGCCCAGGCTGACCTTGAACTTGCAATCCTCCTGCTTCAACTCTAGAGCAGCTAAGTTTACTGCTTTCTTTTCCTCAATATCATTTAAGTAAAGCAGTTTGATTGTCCATTTTGCGTGTAAACGGTCATCGATGGTTACCGCTGTGGTCTTTTCCGTCCAGGTGGCAATCGTCGTGTTAGGAAACAAACTAGACCTTTCTGAGCAGAGACAAGTGGATGCTGATGTGGCACAACAGTGGGCAAGAAGTGAGAAAGTGAAGCTGTGGGAGGTGACAGTGACAGACCGGAGGACACTGATTGAACCCTTCACTTTACTGGCCAGCAAGCTTTCCCAGCCCCAAAGCAAATCCAGTTTCCCTTTGCCCGGGAGGAAAAACAAAGGGAACTCCAATTCTGAAAACTGAGTCAAACCTTGAAATGTCTGTAGCATGGCACGAGGTTATGATTTAATGTGGCCCTTCACAAACCACCTCTGGGCTTTATGGAACCCCTAAGTGGTAATTTAATGCACTTTATATTAAGTTACTAAGCTAGTTTATTGCTGTTGGACATTATTTTGTCTTTATTTGAAACCTGTTCTTAAAATCAAGTATATTATTTATTCTGCACTTGTCAATAATAGCAAAATAAAATTTAGAGCATATGCAGTATACATGGGAACTCTTCCAGCTTGTCAGGCGCTCTCATACTTATTGTAATTTTATGTAGACGCCTTGGTGTGAACATCATCATTACTGTGTGTATGGAGTCGGCTTTCTCCTTCCATCTACGCATGCATTTCAGGGGTAGAACTCAGGTGACTGGGCACCTGGCAAAGCACTTTCCCCACTGAGTCATCTAACAGGCCCAGAACTCAGGGCTGCCCTTCTAGGTACTTAGCTTTTTCTTCTGAGGTATTTTGAGTCAATTTTCCTTTTTTTTTCCTTCCTCCTTTGAGACAGGGTCTCACGTAGCCTAGGCTAGTCTCAAACCCAGTGTGTAGCCGAGGATGACCTTGAACTCTGATCCTCTGGTTTACACCCACCCTGGGTGAAGATGTGTGTGTACTATGACTCAGCTTTTACCTGCATGAGTCTGCAGCAAGTAGTAATAGCAGTACTGCTGAGTCACGGAACCTGCTCTGCAAGGTTAGCACCAGCTCCCCGCATGGCTCATTCTTCATGTGTCTGCTGCCACTTCATCTGCAGATCAGAAAATGCTTTGACAAACATGCATCAGAGTATATCTTTGAGGCTTAGTGACTTACACTGTTGTTTTAAGATATCTCCAGGGGGCTCAAGAGATGGCTCAGAGGTTAAGAGAGCACTGACTACTTCTCTCAGAGGTCCTGAGTTCAATTCCTGGTGACCACATTGTGGCTCACAACCATCTGTAACAGGATCCAATGCCCTCTTCTGGTGTGTCTGAAGACAACTCCAGTGTACTCATACACATAAAATAATAAGTCATAAAAAGCCATCTCCTGTAAGAAAAAAATATTTTCAAATAATAGTGAAATAAGCATTTATCAGTATAGCAATACACAGCAGTACCAATAAAAGGGCACTTCAAATTGTGTATTCTAATGTCAACTGAGAAAGTGAAATAAGAGAACAAGATTTTGATAGCCAGGAAATAATACCAATAATCAATAAATGTTGTCTCATGAAACTCACCTCAAAGAATGAAAATGTATGTGTGTATGTATGTGTATTTTCTAGCTATACATCTGATGATACACTAGTATCTGTAATGTAAAAAAAAAAAAAACAAAACTAAAAAATAAACCTATCATAAAAAGATATCTCCAAAATGATCTCTGTAAGTATCAATCCTGGCATATGTAAGTAATAAGTATTCCTTAACCTGCTTCAGAAGCAAAGACTGCAGAGAGGAAATGAACACAGCAGGGTCAGTAGTTGTTCTTAATATTGTTTATTAGCACAGTAACAAATGCAGACATAAGAAGTCTAAATCAACCAATCGACTGAACAGTTCCTATTCCACACTTACAGTTAACAGCTTAAGGTATTTCACTACAGGTTTCCACAAATCCTGATTTAACCCTTGAAGTAATTTGCATATAAAATAAAATACATTAACTACTGGTTTCCTACATGGTGTCTTGTAGCCAGGTGTCCATTTCACATATACGAGCTAACAAACTCATCTTTGCAAACTTGTTAAATACCATTGTTTCCTTCTAAGCAGGAAAAACCAAATTCCAATTTTTTTGAACAAAAAAATAGGACATTACATAAATGGCCTTGTGTGTAACCTATACAAATTTAAGCTGATTTTGAAAGTACAGTAGACTACAATCAATGGAACACAAGTGTCTACACATGCATTCTTTCCTGTTGTACTAAAAGTCAGCTAATCTGCAAAGTGACAGCTCTAAAAGTCGCTATTACCAGTTTTGTCTACTGTAGCAAGATACCTTAAGTTACAACAAAATCCTGGGAAGTAAGACTGAATAATATCTGTTATAGAAATACCCTACTCTTTACCAACTCCCACCCCCACCCTTTCAAAATCATAAGCAGCTCTCTTCTGTGACAGACAAATCATTTAAGAACTGTGAAAACCCAGTTTATGTAGCGTATCTCTTGGTCCACTGTCTGGCCATTCTGTCGTGCTCGGCTCTGTTGGTCATATATTGAGTGGCAATACTGCCCACCAGAGGGTCAGCTGGAAGAAAAACATGTAGATTACTTTGGAGAAAGAAAACTCAGACACTTTGGATATAAACACACAGCAGTTATCACCATGCCCATGTCTGAAACACTCATTGTCTAAAGGTGTTTTCTTCTAATCTTTAAAAACAGTTTTTAAAAAGGTTTATGTGTATGGATACTCTGCAGGTTATGGATGTGGGCCCCTAGTAGGTGCTGGAAGCTGAACCCAGATCTTCTGCAAGAACAACTGCTCTTAACAAGCTGGGCCATTGTTCCAGCCCCTCTTCTCATCTTAATTAAAGGCTAGGAGGAGTGGCCTGGTTTATTTTCTTATTCTACTTCTCTCCCAACAAGTGACACTCTTTCTTCTTCATGTGTATGACCAAACTCTGAGTCTGGGATATTCAACTTGTTCAAGCAGTTAGAGCTGTGGAGGTTGGGAAGTCTCTGTGGTTGGTGCAACTTCAATATCTATTGTATTCTGTATGCCTAGGAAAGGCCAAACCCAGACCTCCAACTAAATGTGTTTCTGTGAGAATGGAATGCCTAATTAAATTTTGATGTTTAAGCAGAAATATAAATAATTTCTTTTTTAAAACAATTAGTCCCAATAAGATTACAATTCTAAAACCACCAAGTATTTGGCAGAAAAATCCCTCTTTCTAAAGGGAGCCCTGGCTGTGGGCAACTGCTCAGTGAGCCCTTATCAGGCTGGCAGCAGAGCTGCACTCAGCCTTAGTAATGAGCCCAGGGTGGCTGTGTTTTCCAACTAGTGCACTAAACTCTGATACAGTGTCCTTTGAGAACGTGGGTCTTAGCTTATGTGGAAAACAAGTACTTTTTCAGATACAGTGCAGGTGACTGTTAGTCTTACCAGGATTGCAGTCTGTAAGGAGTGAGCAGATAGAGAGGAGGACTTTCGAGATGGTTAGTGCTGGGCTCCAGTTGTCTTTCAATATGTCCAAGCAAATAACTCCTTGGCTATTAATATTACAGTGATAAATTCTTGTACGAAATGTAACCTAAAACAAGGCAGTTGTCAAGCAGCATTCACGTGGAGGCATTAGGACATTTCAGGTGACTGACCTGTTCAGACACTGCTGAAGCGCACTCCTCCATCTCATTTTATAGCAGGCCCATTGCCAAAGGCAAACCGAGTCCAACACTTCCTCTTTACAGTTTTTCTTTTCTTGATTAGGCCAGCCTCATACCATGTATCCCACAATAGCTGCAACCTTTTGATCCTCCTACCTGCTTCTGTTTCCAGATTGTAGGATGACTATGTGCTACTAGTAACATTTGGCTTAATTTAATGTCTTATATATGAATGCCTAAGTTTGAATTGTTGGTTGTTTGCTGACCTCTTGTGTTAGCTGGAAGTAATACACTGCTTTGGAGTGTGCATCAAATCTAACACAGTTTAAAGCACTTACCCCTAGAAATACCTATTGCCAACTGAGGAGCCAACCCAATCAACAGTCATCACATCCTCTTAAAACTAGCAAACACTGCACAGCAAGAAGCTGAGCTCTTCTGACCCACACAGCAGATCTAGACTGCACCACAACATACACAGCTCTTACTAACATGGGTAAGGAGGCGTTAGCAGGACAGCAGCACACACATGGAAGAATCTTGCTTTTGTGATTACATTGAAAACTTGATCTCTCTCAAGGAACAGTTAAATGGGAGAAAACATAGGAGATTCCTTACCTTTGGAGGCTTAAAGGGATACTCTGGTGTAAAAGTAATGTCGAGGAAGAATACTCCACCCTCATACACAGACCCTGGAGGCCCCAGAATGGTTGATCTCCACTCATAGATGTTGTCACCTTTGGGACCAGCGCTGTGAAATAATACATGAGCAGATAAAGACATGGAGACATTGTATCAGAAAAGGGAAAAAAAAACCCTCCCCTCATCCTTTTGGTTTAAAAGGTTTCTCTGCTTCATAAAGAATGTGGTATAAAATCATTATTCCACCAGTCAAGTGAGCCATGATAGAAAAACACCAGGTCCATTCTAAACATACTAGCTACAGCTAAACATGATACTTTCCTCAACTCTCAAAGGTAAGGTAAACATCAATTAAAGATTAGTGTCTCAGAAGCTATGCTGCTGACTATTCAAAGAAACTCAGGACAAGTCTCAGTACCTGTGGCTTTTCCCAGCACTTCTCACCCAGGCCTACCTCTCCCTCCCTGCTCAGCTATTTTGGCTATGGATTTCTTGGTCCACAAGGCACCCTTGACCTCTGTTTTCTCTCTTGGCTGGCTTGCTCCAACCCCTTCTTCTCTCCTCCCTATCCCCAATGGCTCCAATGAACCTAGTCTGCTAGCTAGGTTCAGTCTGGACTCTCCCAGATGTCTCTGCCTGTTCTCCCCTTTATCTACAATAAAACCTCCTCCTCAAACATACCCAGGAGTGATCATGTCCTCATTTTTCACTCAGTGACAAGTTTTCTCATTAGTACATCATTTCTTGTAACCTTTTAAGTAACAAGAATCTTTGCCTTAACTAAAGTGCTTGGCAGAGTTTGGACCCTGGTGGGGCTGGTAAACTCCACATTGACATAAAGACATACAACATTGACTTCCAACCTCCACATGCACACATATGAAAACACACACACACACACAATTGCTTTAGCTAATAGATTGCTATACTCCTCCGCTTCTGGTCCCCTGAGATAGAGTAGCTCAGACTGTCTTGTAAGTCACTCAGCTCCCACAAATGCTAGGTCATGGGTAATTCCAAGTTGGTGACTATACTTCTTACCTTATAAAAATTAATGAGTGAAAGGGGAATGTCAAGTATGTAATCAGTTTTCACTTCAGTGTTTAACTAAACACTAACTTTTATTAGCCATTAATCAAACCCTATTGTTAAATATACTTGGTTGTACCTTCATTTGGCTACATTATCCTTCTAAAACATTGCATTGGCTTCCAGAGTGCTCTGTATTCAAGTACCTTAGCAACAGCAGTAAAAGCTTACCCTCCAATCTAAGACCTAGAGAGTAGTAATACTTTCTTTGTAATCCTAAGGTGGGGTACAAGGAAAGACTAAAAAATTATTTATTTCTATTTATGTATTTCTCTCTCCCTCTCCTCCTTCTCCCTCTCCCTCTGTGTGTATGTGTTAGAAGTTAGAAGAAGGTGTGAGATCCTTGGAGCTGGAGTGACATGTGGTTGTAAGCTGCTTGGACACGGATGCTGGAAACTGACTGGAAGAGAATCGAGTGCTCTTAACTGTTGAGCTCTCTCTCCAGCCTCCAACAGTATCTTAACCAGCCCTCTCTTATAGCAGACTCCTCTGGTAAAAATATGTTCCCTTTACTGCTTCATTTACTGAGAACAGAATGGGTTCTCAATTATCAAATGTTAGACTGTTTTTGTCCCCCTGCTTAAACTCCAGTGGGATGGTCACTAGGAGAAAGGTTGGGTCCTTGGGGACGGTTAGGTCAAAAAGGCAGAAGTCATAATGTATGAGCTCAGTGTCCTAAAGCAGACCTCACTACCAGAACATTCACTTCTTACCTGCCACTGAGGATGGCGCAACAAGACAGCTGTCTAGAAACTAAGAAGCGGCTCCTTACTACACTAAAACTGCTAGTACTTAGGTCTTGGATGTCTCATCCCAAACTGACAGAGCAAAGTTAAGCCCTTTAAAGTTCAATCAACACTATTCTAAACTGCCACCTAAAATTACTCCTTGTCAGGCTGGCAAGATGGTTTAGCAGGTAAAGGTGCTTGCTGCCAAGCCTGACGACCTGAGTTCAATCCACAGAACCCTCATGGTGGACTGAACCAACTTTCCATACACTGTGGTCCAGGCTCTCCTTGAACTGGAGATCCATCTACCTCCAGAGAGCTGGGATTAAAGTCATGAGCCACCCACACACCCAACATTATAACTTAACAACAATGCCCAGTTATTTTAGGTATAATTCAGAAACTTAGTTATCTGTTTAAGAAAAACACTTGAGGCCCTAGGATTGAAAAACGGACCATGAAAGCTGAGCTAGAAGCAGGCAGGTAGACATCAGCAGTATGGAGAGCAGGGAAAAGGCCTGATGTCCAAGTGAGCTAACAATGTTTCAAAACAGATCCCAGGCAATTTCTGGCATTCATGATCTGATTGCTAGTCCATCCATAAAAGTAAAGACTCAGCACCCCTTGGGACAAGAGGTTGTGAAGACTGCCAACTGGCCAGAGGCTAACCTCAAACCTATACCAGTGACTGAAGTCACTTCTGGATTGGCACACCTGGGAAGGAGGGTACTGCTAGTACCTGGCAGGTATAGGTCAGGAATGCACTGAAGCACCCTGAAGTGCATGCAACACAGCAGAACACATAATTACTTCACCTGCAGATCCCAGCAGTGCTGAGGCTGGGAAGCCCTACGTTGGAGAGCATGCTCAAGGTCAAGCTTAGAAACGAAGAGTTTTAGCTGGTTATAGTAACAGCTATCATTTTTACTGTTCTGTGCCTGCTATAGAAAAAAAAATATATATGGCTATTATTACTATTGTATTGCTGCTATTGGTGGTCCCGAAGCAAGCAGCATCACCATCCCTTGGGATTTTGTTAGAAATGCACACACTAGACTCTACCTTAGAGCCCATCCACTCACTTTCTAACTAGATCCCTAAATGATTCTTGAGGACACTAAAGTTTAAAGGCCAGCTAGAGAGGGCAGTAACTGGCAATGCACATCATTGTTTCCTAGTGTCTGGCTTTTAATTATCATTTTACTGTAGCTCTCCCCACCCTCACCTAGAACTCTGTAGTGAGATCAATCCTGGCAGTACTGAGTTCTGTTAGATGGCAAAATCCAGTCCACAATTGTCTTTACCCTGACAAACATTATTCAAAAATCCCTTTCTTTTACTTTCCTTACCCACCTCCAAACAGTTCCCAGGCTGTCCTGGAACTCACTAGATCAGGATCATAGCTCTACCTGCCTCTGCCTGCTGGGACTAAGTGCTGCACCACTACACCAGGCCCCAAAATTCATTTCTTATCTTGTCTTCTTTTGATAGGGAACTCAGAGACTATGATCAGCTATGCTATGGTTGGGTTAGGTAGGTTAGGTTAGGTGCAGGGTATCCAACACTGCCCTCTCCATAAGGTCTACCCACTCAGCATACCTAGGACTTCATGATGTGGTGGCCCACGTCTATAACCTCAGTATGTGAGAAGCTGAGGCAGAAAGCCAAACTGCAGTAAGTCTGATGTAAGAGACTAAGGGGAGCAACATGTTTTAGTGAGCATCTGTGTAAAAGTCTATACAAGAAGAGGAGATGAAGATGCTGGGATGTAGTGAGGTCACCAACCCTTTGGGAAAGAACGTGTGGACCATAGACAAACCTAAGCAGGTTCTAGAAGTCCTGGCTCCCACACCACACATAGCACTCAGGGTGTCCAGGGAATCTAAACATCTTTACTGAACAGAGTGGGCCCAAGGAGTTGTATCTTCCTCACTAAAGGGAAGGAAACTGGCTTAAGAATCAGTCAACAATGGCATCCCTACAAATTCTAATTCTTACTACACCAACACTCCACTCTCCCAATAGGGAGAGTCCAACAGGAAGTAAAAGAATCTCAAATGGGGGGCTGGTGAGATGGCTCAACAGTTGAGAGCACCGACTGCTCTTCTGGAGGTCATGAGTTCATCCCAGCAACCATATGGTGGCTCACAACCATCCATAATGAGATCTGATGCCCTCATATGGGTGTCTGAGGGCAGCTACAGTGGACTTTGGGCCGGAGCAAGCATCCCAGAACAGGTGGGGACCAGAGCCGGTGGGCTAGAGGAGTGGGGAGGAGCAAGAGGGAGAAGGGAAGGAGGGAGGCAGGGAGAATCTCAAACGATCCAAATCCTGGGGCTCTCACATTTCCTCAAGAACTCTGCATCAGAATCACACGTCAGCCTTCACTAAGGAATTCAAACAAACAAACAAACTTTTATTATTTTTATGTGTATAGGTAGGTGTCTGTGCACCACATGTATTCAGTGCTTGCAGAGATCAGGAGAGGGCATCAGATCCCTGAGAACTGGAGTTAAAAATAGTGCTGAGCTGTCATATGGGTACCGGGAATTGAACCTAGGTTCTCTGGAAGAGCAGCTCTCTGGCTCATCCAAGAAATTAAAAACTATCGTATGTGTAATAGGCTGACCTTGGACTCCTTCCTGCTTCCACCTTCTAATATACAAGGAATTTTTAATGTAACTTTTTATAAAGCAGACGGCTGACTTGTCACCTCCAGATGCTGTAGAATCGTGAGCTTATATTGCAAGAAGGGAAAAGAAAACAAATCTAACTGGGCAATTACACAGGTATGATGCCAGTTATCTGGCTATACATCTGTCTTATGTTGCCTCTGAGAGTGATAATTTCCTCCCACACATACTACAGTCCTACCAAAATAGTGTTTAACAATATTTAACCTAAAGGTCAAAAAAAAATGCACCACTGTTTAGGATTATACAGCAGTATTCAAATCAGGTGAAACAATGACTTCACTTTTTCTATTATCTGACTAATTCTTCAACTGCAGTTTACTACATATACTCTGTAATGCATAGTAATGACAATCTAATGCACCTGGAAATTTACATTCAAAACTTGAATAAAGACATGATTTAATCATTGTGTGTGTGTGTCTGTTTCAGAGGACAACCTTCAGGAGTTGCTTCTCTCCTTCCAACAAGTGGATTTCAGGAATAGAGCTCAGGTTGTCAGGCTTGGCAACAAGAACCATTACCAGGTAATTCATCTCAATGGTCTCATCAGATTTTACAAAGAAAATTGAAATAAGCAATATGCTTTATTTCTGGTCTGGTAGTACAGTGGTGTTCTGTACAGTTAGAACTGTAAGACCATCTTCTTAGACTAATGGAACTATTTAGGATAGAAGTTTATCTATATAGTATTGTAGATTAAGTGAGAGGCAGCTGGGGAGCAGGGGTCTTGTTCCCATGTTTCCTGTTCTGGGAGAGGGTTTTATTATGTAGTCCAGGATTGTCTGGAACCCCGGGTCCTCCTGCTTCAGCTTCCCGGTGCTAGGGTTGCAGGTGTGTGGCACCACGCCCAGCTTTATTCAGACATTTTCAGTGTACATGTGTAGTGGATGCTGGGTGTCTTCTTCTATTGTGTCCACCTTTGTGACAGGCTGGGTACCCAGCAAGATCTGGGATCAGTCTGTCTCTGATTCCCAACACAGGGAATGTGGGGATTTGAACGTAGGACTCTCTGCTTATGAGCTCCTTACTAAGCTCTAAGTCTCCCTAACTCATTAAAACTTTCTGACCACAAAACCAATTAAACTTTTAGGCAGTGCTGGACCCTTAAGGCAATACTACTACATGGAAAGCTTCGAAAGACTACTCAAATTCTCACAAAGGAATTTACCAATTTACAGAGTTCTGTGGGCCGATTCACAAACCCTTTGTTCTTTCCTACTGCCCAAGGGCTTCCATGCTGCAAGTGCTGCCAATCCCACAGTGCAAGTGGGGGGTGAACCAGAGGCTGGAAACGTTGGGACCTTGTTACAGTAATGTTTTGGTCACTTACTGTTGATGTGAAACTCGTTTTTATTGTTTGGTAAGATTTTTATTAGTAGTAGTCACAATTTTAAGTGTTTTTGTAGCCCCCTGTTGCTCTAAAAATGTCATCTTATGAAACCTTCTGCTTATGGGGGGATTTCAGAACTCTTGCATACTTTCCAGTTGAGCCTGGAAACTTTCTTGCCTTTCCCTCCAACCTGCACAGCATCCTCCTTAGAGGACATGAAGATCCAGTGCATGGAATACCCTCAATCAGGACTCATGAGGATTTCTTCGGAGAACAGACATGCTTTCAGAGAAAGCTGGCCTTTATGGCCAGGGAGAGAAAGGCCAATTGGAGCTCCTACCAGCCCCTTCAAGAAACCCATAAGCTCAAGGTTTCTCACGATGCAAAGTGCCATCTGCCATTCTCAAGGCACTTGTTATTTCAAGGGCTTTTCCAGTGGCTGCAGCTGTGCTGGGGAGGGCTGAGCAGATGAAACCCCAGCTGTGCTCTATTATGCTAGACATTAAAGCAAACTCGTGGATATAGAAAATAGCACCATTCCTCTAAGGTTTTTAATTTTGGAAAATAGCTAATCTCATTTAGAATGCTGTTTATATTGTTAGTTTAAAATTAGATTTTTAATGTTTGTTTTAATTTGCAATAGACCAAACCTCCATAAATATTAGCCATACAATCACATTACTGGGTCTAATGGGATAGTCTAAAGGTATAAAGGGATTTTTGTTTGGTGGTTTTAGCGACTGAATTCTGGGACTTGGTCACTCTACCATGATGCCATATAGCCCCAGCTTTTAAGAATAGTTTCTTTGGCTTGAGACATGATATTGCTGTATAGCTCAGGGTGGCCTGGGACTCTAGTATAGTTATGTGCCATCAAGTCTAGCTCTTGTCAGTCTGTAACCAAAACATTGTAGAACCCACTAAGTAAATAATTTTAAGATTAGTGAAATTAGCTAAAATGAGTGGGCATCAAACATGCTGGTGACAAGTGTAATTCCAGCACTCAAAATATAGGCAGACAAGACCATCTATCTCTAATTTAGGCCAGTCTGAGCTATAAAGTGAGTCTGATCTCAGAAACCAAAGATTCAAGATAAAGCTCAGAGGTAGAGCACTCTACCAAACATTTCCAAGGTCCTCCTTTAGACCCCAGCATGGTGGCACACAGGTTTAATCCTAGCACCTAGGAGGCAGAGGCAATCAGATCTCCATGAGTCTGACCCCAACCTGTTCTTCATAGCAAGTTTCAGGCCAGCTAGGAATACATAGTGAGACTAAAAAAAAAAAAAAAAAAAAACCACAAAAAAAAAACCACAAAAAACAAAAACAAAAAGGAGGCAACAACAGATACTGGGATCTAGAAGAAATGCAACTGGGCAGTTTCATAGTTTGGGTATTGGAGAAGCCACTCTCATCTTAACCCATGACAGAGACTGTACTCAGCCTAGGTAACAGCCATCACTGTCCTAGAGCTGTGGTGCCCAGACTGCTGGTTCAAAGGGCCTTCTTAACAACTGCATTCTTTGAAAATTCTCCAATTGCTTTTTAATATAGCTGGTGAAATTTATATATAAGTCCATCAAGTATGACTTCCCAGCCAAATTGAGTCCTTTTGTTTCTTTCTCTAAAAGGAAAAATACAGGCTGGAGAGATGGCTCAGTGCCTAAGAGCACTAGCTTCTCGTGCAAAAGACCCAGGCTCCATTCCCTTCATCTACACCGAGACAGTTGCCTGTAAGTCCAGCATCAGGGGATTCCTTGCACACATACACATGCAGGCAAATACTCATACAGAAATACAAATAATGAAGATGCTAAAGGGGAGATGGTGTCCTCTGCTACATGGGCAATGCCTTTTTTATGTGTCTGGGACACTCACCACCTCCTACTGAGGTGGTCACTCCTCCATGCTGAGGCTGACTCACGGAAGAGGTCACCCAGAGAATGGGAACCACCTAGACAGCATACAGTGCCAGCTGTAGCCATCTTCTTCCTATCCCAGAAATAGGAGTAGAAAGGTGCACAAAGAATTTAGCCAGCCCCTAACTGTTACCAGAGCCCAAGTGAACCCTGTCCTAGTCAGACACTCCAAGTCAAAGAAAAGTTACAATAACCGTGGCTGTTCAGGAGTTTTGTTATTTAGCAATGAATAGCTGGTAGCTCCTTCGACCAAAATGGATTTGCCACTGATGTTAAAGCTACACAGAAGGACAACGAACACAAAGTGTAGGGAAAAGTGGTGGAGGGAAATGTCCTCGTAAACAGTTGTCAGCTAACACACCTAGGAACTGGAGACTCAGCTGAGGAATTACCTCAACTGCAGCCAGGTCTCTGTGGGACGCAGAGTTTCCCAGCCAACTGTGAGTGGTACACTCCTGGGCAGGTTGGCCTGATCTGTATGAAAGGGGAAAAGCCAGTGGATAGTGTTCCTCCATGATTTCTGCTCCAAGTCCCTGCCTTGGTTTTCCTCAAGGATAGACTGTAACTTGTAAATTGAAATAAACCTTTTCCCCCAAGTTGCTATTGGTCTTATCACGGCAACAGAAACCAACTAAGAAAGATAAAAAAATATTTGCAGTACATAGCATTAACAACTAGTAAAACTTAGTAACAATAGAAAGCATGCACAGGCATTGCTCAAGATGGGAGACCTACATAGCTAATAAATTCTCAATCTTAACTAGTCATATAGAAATTAAATTAACAACATAGTAACCTTTTCTATATTGGAAAGGCAATTTTTTTTTTTAGAAGACAAGTAAAGACAAGTACTTTACTATCTCCCTGAATTAAATTATGACTAGGAGACAATCACATAGTAGTGTGTATGTATAAAAGTGTCCTTGTAAATGAGATGAGGTAAGCACAATAAACAGGAAGAATACACTAAGAATGCATTAATTTAAGAAAACAAAACAAACAAGGTTCCATAGCAGTACACAAACCACCTCATCTTTAGAAGCAACACAATGCAGCCAAACTTTCAACAGTGGCTAGACTTGGGAGAGTAGCTAGACTTGGGAGCTAAAAGGAAGGATGTTTATCCAGGCATGAGTTATTAACTTACAGAACAATGACCATGCATTCCTTCTAGAACATACTTTTACACTGACAATTTAAACAAGGTTAGAGTAGATATCGACGCTAGCTTGGGAGCAGAGCAGGGTTTATCGAGCAGTGGTCTACAGAGTGATTCTAGACAGCCGCTACATAAGAACCTGTCCGAAACAAAAAAAAAAAAGGATAGGATCCAATCATCTACTAATAAAGTGTAAAAGGCAAACACTCAGGCTCCTCTGGTGAGTGTGCTCTGGCTGAAAGAGCACCACACTTACTGTTCCATCTTGTTCCACAGGGTCGGCAGCTTGGATTTGAGGGGAGACACACTCCTGTTTCTTAGGCCCAAATAGGTCTTCAGTACTGACTCAATGACTTATTTGAAATGCCTAGTCCCCGACAGATTTCAGACGGGGTGGGGGGAGGGATTTACAAATCATCAATCAATCAGTCAATCTGTGTGTGTATTGTGTGTGGAGAGAGACAGAGAGAATGGGAGGGGAGGAGGAGGGAGGGAGGGAGGGAGGGAGGGAGGGAGGGAGGGAGGGAGGGAGGGAGGGAGGACTGAGGGAGACAGGGACAGAGAGAGACAGAGATTCGGGAACCCAGAACATTGGGGCAGGTAGCAAGGAGCACCACTGCCACCACCCAGATAGATTTGAGTAGGATTAACTGGTTACTAATACAGTATGACTCATGGGCAAGACTCTAAAGTAATCCATAGGATGTGTAGGGTATGTGGGACTATGTTACCAGTCAGGCATAAGAACTGGTAAGGCTGAATGAGCTAAAACCCTGGGGATCTTGGAATTGAGAATAGCAGATATGAAGCCATTCCCTACCTGCCTCTGTACCTGCTCTGGAACATGTAACCTGCTCTGGATACTCTACTGGGAGAAGCATGGCAGTCAGTCACATAAAGTAACACCGGAATTATGCTCCACGTTAGTGAGGTATCTAGATAGTCTTAAGCCTGCAGCCAATGAGTTTCCTTTTGGGTATTCCTTCTACCAAAAGGCATTTAATCCCTGGTTCAGCCTGAATAAAGTGTGTGCATTTACATCCACCATCAAATAAACCAGTATGAATAAGCAAGGATCATCTCAGAGAGCTGTTTCATTAAGAATCCCCTTGGGGAAGGCCTTCAACTAAAGAGCAGCATGTAAAATTCCTGAGGAAGGCTTTCTCCCCTCAAGCCCCTCCAGTACTCTTAGGCCCTTGCTCCTCTCTCTGCCTGGCACACAGATGCCTCTAGGGGAAAGAGAGACCTCAGACGCCCAGTTCCTGACTTCCCCTTCCAGTGGTGTACCACAACACCTGGTTCCCTAAGGAGGAGACCGGGAATCACTATGCACTCCCTTTTTTCAGACTTTTCCCTGGAGAAGAGGCAGGGTGCAGTATGTCAAGCATGTCTATAACTGCTCTCATTTTCATTTTAAATGCTTTTAAAAATTACATTTGCTTCTCTCTGTATATGTGGAAATCAAAGGATAATTTGTAGATGTTGGCTCTCTCCCTGTACTATGTAGGTCCTAGGAATTGAATGCCAGTCACAAAGTATGGCTGCAAGCACCTCTACCCAGTGGTCCCTAAAACCTGATCATGGTTAAAATAGTTCAAAAGTCTCCTGTGGCTCAGTGGTCACATATACAGAAGACAAAAGTAGCCATTTTAAAAACAAGGAAAAGTAAAAGTTCCTCCCTACCTTTACATCAAGAGTTCTACCTCTCAGTTCACATTCTATTTCTCTGTTTCCTCCTATTCCACTGTCAGGGAGCTGATGTCCAACTCAAATACTACAAGGCAAATCAAAGGCAAGCTTACTCCAAATCAGCTTAAAACAACAGCAGCAGCAACAACAATAACCAACTCCAAACAACAGCAGCAGCAGCAGGGATCTAAAAGCAGAGGGGAGACCATCTACCAAAGGAGAGTGATCCTCTCTGCTCAAATGCCCAAACACCAAATGAGCCAAACTGTTAACTGATGCTCAATTAATTACTAATCTAAAACAAAGGCAGAATAGTATCCTAACTTTTTGGAAAAATAGATAAGTTTCAAGATTATATTTTCTTAACATTGAATTCTTTTGACCTTTACCAAACTCTAAATATCAGGAAATGTAACATTACAGCCATATTAAAAACAAGGATATCCACTATGGATGTTTCTGGACCACAGGAAGGCCCCCTGCTCTCCCAGAGGCCATGCCTGCTGCCAGAACTCCAGATAAGCATCTAGCCCAACTGTCATCAGTGAAGCTTCATCCAGCAATTGACAGGAGCAGATGCAGAGACCCACAGCCAAACACGGGAGAGAACCACAAAGAAGAGGAGGAGGAAGTACTGTAGGAGCCAGAGGGGCCAAGGACACCAGGAGAACATGGCCCACTGAATCAACTAAGCGGAGCTCATAGGAGCTCACAGAGACTGAAGCAGCAACCTGGAGCTGTATAGGTCTGAGCAGGTCTTCTGCATATATGTTAAGGGTGTATAGCTTGGTGTTCTTGTGGGACTCCAACAGCGGGGAGTGGGGGTGTCTCAGACTCTTTTGCTTGCTCTTGAAACCCTTTTTTCCTACTGGCTTGCCTTGTTCATCCCAAATATAAGGGTTTGTGTCTAGTCTTATTGTAACTAGTTATGCCAAATTTGGTTTAGATCCCTGGGATTCCTGTTCTTTTCTGACGAGAAACAAAGGAGCAGTGGATCTGAAGGAGATAGGAAAAGGGGAAGGGGGGAGCACTCAGAGGAGTGGAGATAGGGGAGGCTGAAGTCAAGGTGTAATGTATAAGAGAAGATAAACTTAAAATACATAAATACATTGCGTGTGTGCACACACCCTCCCAACAGATGGGGTATATACAGCACAGCAATGAATGGCCAGCATGAGTGAGGTACTGGGTTCCACCTCTAGTACCACCCATGTATGTGTTATGGGTTGAATTATGACTCTGAAAAATTTGTGAGTTGAAGTCCTAAATCCCAGTACCTTGTCCTGTAACTTTATTTAGAAATAGCATCATTCAGATATAATTGATTAGAATGAAATCTTTCTAGACAAGGTAGCCCTCAATCCATAAAAAGTGATATTCTTATAAAAGGGAACTTAAGATTATAGGCACACATGGGCCACACATGGGCGCACAACACACACACAAACACACACACACAGAGAGAGAGAGAGAGAGAGAGAGAGAGAGAGAGAGAGAGAGAGAGAGAGAGAGACTATCACATGAAGAAAAAGGCAGAGATCTAGTTGACAGTATTGGAAGCCAGGCTGAGGTGAGTAGAGGCTAACAATTCTCAGAAGGAATTATCCCTGCTGGTTGGGGCAGGACACAGGATGTGGAGGCCACAATGTCTCTAAAGGCTGACTACTACTTATGTGGAATGAAGCCAGAAGGACACAAGTGTTGGGCATACAGGATGTGAGTCCTGGTCCAAGTCTGGAGTTTGAGAATATATTTGGGGCCTTGGAGAGGGTACTGGGGATTAACAGTCAAACTTACTGAGCAAGACCCTGGCCCAAGATATGCAGGATCTTGCTAAGTAGAAAGGACATATGCTGTGCACAAAGGGCCTTCCTACCTTCTTATTGAATTTGGCTTTCAAATCCTGGATTGTCTCAATCATTTTTTCTAGCCTTATTTTGATTTCCTGGGCATTGCTCAGGCATTTATTCCAAATTCATTATTTGTATTTATAGTGAAACTTGGGCATGTGTACTGCTTTTGTTAGTTCCTCGTCAGAAATGGCCTGTTAAGACATGGAAGACAAGTTGGGTCTGAAGATTGGATACGGTATGGGTGGCATGAAGTCGGGTGGACATAGCAGGCTTGGCATCCTGTGCATCCTGCTTTAAGCCTAGGAATTAGTGGTAGTGTAGACAGGGCCGACCAACAGATCTGGGACACACCTAGGGCTGTTGAGAGTGTCTGGAGGGGAGGATGGTACTCTCACCAGGCTGCATCTTGCTGGAAGATGTATGAGTCAAGACTGTGACTGATGGAGCTGGTTGGAGTGGTTGGAATAGAGCTGAGGAGTCAAGGTTCCCTTGCTAAGGATGGGAGTAAGCAAGGACTCTCAGAGGGGGGGTGACTGGAGCTAGCCATACAGGGCTGCTGGTATGGGTTAGAGATCCTCCCTGCAGAAAGATGTCCTATGGAAAAGGAGAAGGCACGGATGGATGGTAGTATACATCACTGCTGCTGTGTAAGTATAAAACCAAAATATATTTTAAAACTAAGAACCTGTAGAATTATACAGAGTTAAATCTATGGGTGTGTGTGGGTGTGTGTGTTTAAGAAACATGAAGGCAGAAGCATCTTACTGGCCCCTGAAAAGTACTACTGGTTCTGCTACCCAGTTTTTTAAAAAGTTATGTTTCTGTGCAGCCAGGCAGTCATTTTGGGCTTAGCAGTCCTAGCTTTCTGCCTGCAATGATAGTCTCTCCCACACCTAGCAAGAGTTCAGTGGTTACCTACCTGGCTTTGGAGCTTACCCCTAATATTGCTTATCACATGTGTGCTTCTCCCACTCTACTTAAGGAACTTCATATTAGGATTAACCATAGGATATTTTGTGATCTACTAAATGGTGTCACAAAAAAATTTTAAATAAAAATGAATTGAGGGCTGGAAAAATGACTCAGTTGGTAAAGCACTTGTCATGCAAGCATGAGAACTGGAGTTCAGATCCCTAGTACCCATGCAAGGCCAGGCCCTGTAAGCCCCACATAAGAGGTAGAGACAGGAATCCTAAGGCAAGCTCATAAGCTATACTAGCTCAATCGAAGAGCTCTGGGTTCAAGAAAGAGATTCTGTCTTGATATACAAAGTGGATACTGATCTGGGAAGAGAGACTGATACACACACATGTACCTGCACACACAATATAGACAGATAGACAGACAGACAAGACATATAGACACAGACACAGCAATTAAAATTTATTTTATTTGCAGAAATGCAATTGTTGAAAATAAACTTGTTGCACAGAGAACTTTGTGTGGAGGAGAGGAGTTTCTATACTAAAGTGGCAGTCTGAAAGTGAAGAACCCACCTTCATAAAAATCAAAAGCACTTGAAGGCTCAACTAATGGGTCATATATTATGGCGCATTGATTGGAAAGAGAACAAGAAATAAGCACAATTCCAGCGCCATCTCCAAGCTCAAAGGAGGACACAATACCTACTTTTTCCAGCACAAAGTCAGGTGGTCTCAGATGAACCTAAGAGTAAGGCCACTCCCCTTTGTTCCATTCCAGCGTATATGTGGGTACTGAGAAGTCTGACAGCCACTGGAATGACCTATACAGAACTATGGGTGGTCCTTGCCTGAGGATACAATATGACACACTGCTGTAACAGCCCCTGGGAAGATAAGCCTGCATTTTTTGTTCCCTCCTACTCCACCCAAGCTGAATCCACAAACATGGAAATATTTACTGCACAGAAGTATCATCTTGCATCTGTTTTGGCTTCAATGGCCTGTAGAGATAGAGGCAGAATGAGAGAATGATGAGTGTGGAAATGCCCTGTAAAAGTCAGGCCTGGGCTTGCATTTCGCTGCTTCTTTCCAAGACTCTCTGGCTTCAGTGACCCCATCCTGTTGTCGGTATACGGCTATCTATAGAGCTGGGCAGGTCTACAGCACCTCTGGAGGTCCTAATGTGAAACGCTGCCATGGAACATTTTACAGGTGCCCAGGTTAACATTTACTTCTTTAAATGACAGCCATTTAATATCTAATACTAAAAGATTACAAAGCAAGGCCCTAACAAAAATTTCTTATTCTATGACTTTCTTATTTTATTTTTGAGACAAGGTCTTTGTATACATGGCTGGCCTGGAACTTGCTCCTTATACTTCGACTAGGTTGACTTGGACTCATAGAGACTGTCTCCTGAGTACTAGGAGCAAAGGTATATGTCACCAAGCTTGACTCTGAATTTTCAATTTTACATGAAGTATATTTTCAGAGAACTAATGGCTTAGGTAGCTAAGTAGTCCATCTAAGTTCATAGAAAAGGCCCAAAAGCAAAGAAAAAAAAAAAAAAGTTTGATAGAAAGGAGACAGTTACTCACAGCTCAAGGTAAGGAGTTGGCTTTAAGATACATGGTGGGGTCAAAGGACCCAAAGACATGCCTGAGCAAACCAAAATTAAAGAGTAAAGGGATATAAAAACAAAGCATGTGAGGAATTTTTCTCTCTTCTTTAAAGGGAGCAGATAAAATTAAAAGACAGTATAGTGAATATTCTTCCACCAGCACTGCAGTAAGGACTTTTAAAAAGATACTGGACAGGAAGACAACAGCAACAGGCTAGGAAATTAGAAAGCAGATAAGGAACGGCAAAGGGTTGACAATATACAAATTAGACTCAAGTGCATCAGTCAACATAGTCTCCCGAGGAAGTGTGGTGCCTCTGGAGGCTGGGAGTGCAGCAGGAGAAGGTTTGGTTCAAGGGAGAACTGGCTTCAAGTGCTAAGGGAAGTCACAAGAGTCTCTGTGATAGGTGGAGTTCTAAGAAGAGTTGTTTCAACTTCCTTCTAGCTGAAACCACACCACAGAGACTAGGCTATGCTTAACTTACACAAGGCTTTGTCTTTACTGACAGACAGCAGTCACCTGCTAATCTTGCTATAATACAAACCACCCACAGAGGCCAGAGAATTACAAGTGGCTACTATATGCTTGGAGCCTCAGTCTCAGAGTTGCAAGGAACCAGATTTGACTAGAGACTGTTTAAGCCTGGAAGGGATTCTAAAGAGGACACATGACAGCCAGCTCTGGACTGCAGGCTTAAGAGACCCTGAGCAGGAGACTGAGCCAAACCACCCAAGTTACTAAATGTGCACACTGTTTTGAATTGCTACATTTGCTTGACTGGCTGTATTTTCTAGAGATGGGGGGAAAACCAACAGGAAGGACTCAACACCAGGGTCATTGATATGGATGAGGGCAGAGGTGCTGTGCCAGTTTCCTTCATCATTCAGCTCCCAGTGGGCAGTCTAGCTCTCAATACAGGCTTTACATCTGCATAGACAACCAGAGAGTGCCTCTCTAAAATATAATTCAATGACCAAAACTAGAGGGCAGCCAGCAACAGGAAACCAAAATTGTAGAGAAAAGGAAATTTCAAGACAAAAATATTTTTTTCCTTCTGGAAATTAAAAGTAAAAGCACAGATTTCAAAAACTCCACGGAAAGTCAGCAGAGCTCTAAAACATTAAAGAACAAAAAGAGGGTTCAAGAAAAAACAAACAAACACAAAACAAGGAAAAATGTTCTATAAGGGATAAACAGAGGGAGGCATGGAGGTCACAGAGTGATAAGAAAAACCCTAAAATTGGATGTGGTGCTGCACTCCTGTAATCACAGGCAAAGTTCTGGAAGTTGAAAGACCGGCTTGAGTTATAAACCAAGAGACAGAAGAGCCAATCTCAAACAAAACAAAACACTCCCCATAGATAACAACATGCCAGGGAGACAGCTCAGAGAATGAAGTGCTTCCCGTGTGTGCAGCCTGGGGTTCAATGGCCAGCATTCATGAAGCCAGACTGATAGTGTACACAACATAGTCCATGAAGCCAGACTGATAGTGTACACAACATAGTCCCAGCAATGTGGGCTGAGACAGGCGACTCGCTCCAGGGCATGCTGGCCAAGTAGCTAACATCAATCACATGATTCAGGCTCAGCCCACCTCGGACAGTAAGGGTGGAGAGTGACTGTGGGAGCCACCTGACATAGATAGACATCAGGCCCTTACACACACTCGGCAGCTTCATGCAGATCAGCTTGTGGCTTATAAAGAGAAAATTAATTGTTAGGAACAGAATTACTTCAAAAGATTTTATTTGGCACCTTGGTTGGGTTGCTCTTTAAAGTGCCAGGACTCACAAGTCTAAGACCTATACAGGCGTGGTGAGCATACTTGTTGGATGGTCACTAAACTGCAGTTTCTCTCCTGCATACCTCTCCCAGTAGTTTACTAAGTGCATCATCAACAAGTTGCCACTGTGATGTTCTGTTAGTGGGTGTTCATGCTGACAATGACCACTTGAGCGAGGGCTACCAGGCAAGACACCGCTAAAGTGATAAAATTAGAGCACTCAAGACTCTCTTGGCAAGACATCTGTCAGGAGGTGTGGTTACCAGCACTGGAGCAGCTGCAGCACTAGTCCCTAGTCCCCAGAAACCTGAAGAGGGGACAGAATGTTCATCTCCAGTCAGCCAGAGCTGCCGCTATGAGCACAAGCCTCTGTCCTGGGCTCCACCACAATGATACCAGCTAAAACCAGCCTTCACTCTAAGGCACAAACGGCAGCCAAATGGCTCTGCAGGTGAGTTCAGTGGACTTTCCACACAAGACTGCAAGGCCCAGATCAGCAATTATAAAATACATTCTCATATGTTTACAATAGTGCAATAAGCTTACAGTTTACAAATTACCCACTTAGACTTTATGATCTGGTGAGTTCTGTGCTAGACAAAAAAGAAGTTTGACTGCTGGGTAGATAGATGAGGCCAAATCATGCAAGGCCTTTAAAGAGTCAGGAAGATTTTGGATAAAGCAAAGCCACAGAAGGTTCTTTAAAATACTACTCTGCGAAGAATTTTACTCCATTTTGCATCCAAGAATCAGAGGGCACCTTCAGGTAAGTAACCTTAACCTACCCACAGCCACTTAGCTATTAACTGATAAAGGCCAGACTCAACTCTCTATATCCCGAACCTTCTTTCTCCAAGACCAGCCCCTCCTGCTAGAGGTAGAAGCTTCACCTGGACTAGTGTTTGGAGTCAGGAGCCTGGTAATCATTTAACACCTGAGTTTCAGGCCAATCTGAGCTAGAGGAAGACCCTGGCCCTAAAATGTAAGTAAATATATAAAAATAAACAAGAGAAGGAAGAGGCAAGAGGACCAGATGTCCTGCCACAGAGCAAATCTGAGGCCAACCCTGGCTGCATGAGCCCATGTCCAAAAATAAAGCAAAGTCAAACAGTGAAAAAGTAAAGCAGACTACTTTCCCACAAATTTTAACTGATACAATGTGATTTTATGTGCGTGTGTGTGTGTGTGTGTGTGTATGTATGTATGTATTGTGTACTTTGTGTACCACCTGCATGCCTAGTACTGGTATATACAATGTGAATTTATTTATTCATCCATCCATCCGTCCCTCCATCCATCCATCCATCCATCGTGTGCTGGTGTTCTGTCTGCACACAACTGGCATGCCCAGTACCTGTGGAAGCCAGAGGAAGGCAACTGATCCTCTGTGGATTACAAAGGGATTTAAGTGAAGTCAAGTATTTATGAAAGCAGATAATTTCTGACAAGATTTTCAAGTGTAATTTCTGTTATTTCAGAGATTGTTTTTGAGATAAAAATGAGACCTGTTTTTCAACTTAAGTTTCACAGACCAGTTATTTCAAGTCTACAGTGAGATATGTGTGGACACACACATGAATGTTACTAGAGGTTGTGAGCTGTCCGAGATGGGTGCTGGGAACTGAATTCAGGGCCCTCTACAGCAAGCACTCCTATGGTGAGCAATCTCTACTGAAGGGACTTGTCATCTTAATCAATATGCTAAATGAATGACTGAAAAGTCTTTTATACTAGATGGAAATACTTAATAACCTATCATTTAACAGACAGAAGGAAAAGTAGACCAGTAAAAGAACTTGGCAGGGACAGCTAATGGCATGTCCTGTCACATGCCCCTGGGGACTAAGTTAAGAGCCAGTAGAGAAGCGTGTTCTACCCCAATCACACTATCTGCTGTGTGTCAATAGAAGAAGCTCTCACAATTCTGTAGATTCAAGTATTCTCATTTGTAAAATGAGCTAATAAAACTAGATCTAGGCCCCTTTTTATTTTTAGAACTTCCAAGAAAAGTTGCCATCTTTTGTAAGAAGAATTAGTTTGTTTTTCTTCGAAACACTATGTAAGTTTATACAGAACAGTTAGAGTTTTTTCTTTTTTCCATGTAATCTCCATTCCTTCCCTAGACTGAGGCTCCAACGTGGCCAGGCCCTAATCTTTCCTGCTCTGTGTTCCTAACACAGCATGCAATGTGTGGATGCATCTCAGTGAAGGCTTGTGAACAGTAAGGGAAATGAGAACAAGTTTATATAGCACTCTGACTGCATACTGACCAAATTCCAGAGGTACACAGTAATTTATTTACTGGTTATTAATTTTAGATACCCCTGCTTTACTTACAAAGTCCAAATGTAAGACTCTATTCACAAGTCTCCTAATGATGTTACCAACTTCTTGGCTTTCCAACCTTACCCAATGGGGGTCTTATTCCAAAAGTTCTACTTTGAAAAAAAATCATCACTGTATAGAATGAGGTAAGTAAAGGAGATTTCAGTAGGAACAGAAGAGAAGAAAAGAATGGAAAGGAGGAGGATCTGCGAGAAAAGAAGATAAGCAACCCTTCAAAAAGCTAAATTCTTCTAAAACCGTATCTTACCTGTCCTACAACTAGAGAGTAGAATCAGCAGCAAGGGTTATTGGAAACAGCTAAGCTGGGCAGTGGTGGCGCACGCCTTTAATCCCAGCACTTGGGAGGCAGAGGCAGGTGGATTTCTGAGTTTGAGGCCAGCCTGGTCTACAGAGCGAGTTCCAGGACAGCCAGGACTACACAGAGAAACCCTGTCTTGAAAAATATAAAAAAAAAATTAAAAATAAATAAAAAAAGAAACAGCTAAAACCTTGAAATAGATATTAGCCCTCTTCAGTTTTCCTAATGTTTACATACTAGGCTACTGTTTAAAAGTTGTTTTATTTCATGTTTTAGTTATAATTAACTAGAAAAACACACCAAAATTTAATGTCATCAATTCACAAAAGTTCTCCAAACAATAAAGGCCAGATTGGTGCAGCTATATCTTTTTTTTTTTTTTATTGGAAATTTTATTTACATTTCAGATGTTCTCTCCTTACCCCATTCCCCCCCCTCCCAGGAACTCACTATCCCTTCCCCCCTCCTCCTGCCTCCACGTTGGTGTACCCCCACCCACCCTCCCCCGTACCTCTCCTCCCCACCCTCAAATATCCCCCCCACCACGACGTTCAGCCTTCATGGGACCAAGGATCTCTTCTCCCACTTATATATAGCTCCCTTGCATATATAGCTGGTGCAGTTTATATCTTGTAGCCTGAGGCTTTCCTTTGTCTTCCGTCAGGGGCTGGACTAGGCCCTCCCCATCCTGCAGGCTCTGCCTCCTGAGGGCCCTGGTGTATCTCAGAGGTACGAGCACAGGCTCAGCATGTATAGGATCCTAGGCTCCATACTACACTTTGAAAAAAAAAAAATCCAGTGAAAGATAAAACAAACTTTAGAAGATTAAAAAATAGAAGTTTCTAAAATTAAATGTTTTTAAAAACATGTTATGTACTTACTTTGTATGTGTGTAACTGTGTCACCTGATGAGATGCCAACACTTGGCTTCTAGGAACTGAACTCAGAAAACAGGGCTCTGCAGCAAGCTTACTTCCCACTGAGGCATCTTCTCTGGCCTGTGCCTTGGCTCTTCACCCTAGCTTCTAGTTTTGTTTTGGTGCAGATGGGTGAGCTTCCCCTGGTCATGACTATAGTGGGGTGGGTCCCTCAACCCATTTTTATTAATGCATTCTCTACGACAGACAGCAGCCCACACTGAGGCACTGATGTGAGGCACTGACATGAACTGTGGAGTGCCAGACCTACTTCACGTGGGATGACAATTTTGCTCATTGTGTAAAATCTACAATAAAATGTCAACTCACTATCTATTCTCTATATTCTTTTCCACAGTTATAAAGGAACTGAAATTGTGAATTTCTTATTTATTTTTCCATTTCAGGGAATATCACCAAGCCCTAAAACAAATGCAGTGTTAAACTCACTTTAATTTTAAAAATTAAACCTTATTTAACTTTGGGGTGTGTATCTCGTTCTCAGAGCTCTCAGGAGATGGAAGCCACACAACTGTTTACTCCAGAACCATTCCATCCCAAGCTGCCTTCCCTGGTCCAGTGGTCCTCAGCCTTCTCAATGCTGTAGCCCTTTAATACAGTTCCTCATGTAATGGTGACACCCAACTATAACATTTTGTTGTTACCTCATAACTGCAATTTTGCTACTGTTATGAATCTGATATGCAGAATATCTGATATTCAATACCCAAAAGGGGTCATGACCTCCAGGTTAAGAACTGCTGGACTAGATCCTGGTTGGGTTTTACATATTGGCAAAGACACACTGGCTAGCACCTAGACAGCTATCTATGGACATTATAGCTGATATAGTTAAAGAAAAACTTCCCAAGTAACCATTTCTTTTATAAAAATACAGTTGTAATAAAAAAAAACTCTCAAAACTGTAAGAGAATAATATCCAATTTGTAATACAAAGAGTTTCCTAGCATTAAAGAGAACAGGACACTTCTACTGTTTTCCTTTCCATGGAAGGCTGTCACAAGTTCTGGTTAAAGTCACAGCTAAAACTGGAGGAGAGGAGAGGCCACAGGCTAAGGAGAAAAGCCACAGACCTTGTGAAGACAGAAAAGACTTTGAGACAGTGAACAAGTGAGTCACGCTCTAGAAAAGTGCACTGTTTGCACTGTGCCCTCTGCAGGAGGACTGAGAATCCACAAGTGAGTATCTACTCTAGGCTCCAAACCCACAGGACTGGACTCACGCTCATCTTCTACGACCCTAAACAAAAACCCAGGGACAGTCTGTGCTAAGGAAACATGAGTGGCTCTCACATAAAGACATTTCAAACAGTGTTTTGAATAGTGAACAAGTGTTAGCCTGTTAAGTAGTCCATGAAAAGCTCAAGTTTTCTGATGTGACACTTTTGACATATCAACTCATTTACATCTAAATACAGAACAAAATTTGTGAAAAATATAAGAAATTATTCTCCCTCTAGCTTTTCTAACACAGTTCATTTCCAAAAATCTGTCTTTCTCCATCTGCATTAAGATTTCCAGTGTTTAAGGACTGCTGAGGAGGAAGCTTCAGGTACCTGGGGCTTTCTCAACTGGCAGTTATTTGTGTCTTCCAACCTGACTGAAAGAACTTTCATTCATTTCTAAAAATGGGGGAACACAATATACCTAAAATTAAAAATCAGATTAAAGTTGTTCCTACAGTACTTATCTAGCACTTTGATTCAGCTAAGGTTCACAGCGCACACCCCATTAGGTTAGGAAAATGCAACGTATTTTTTATAAATTTTATAAAATACAAAGTATTTTCCACTGTACCCACTGCAAAAAAAGATAAAGAAATTCAAGACAATAAAAGCTAAGAAAAAAAAATACTGGACAATGAACACTGAGAAAGGTGTGTGTGTGTGTAACACTAATATGAAACAATCCAACCACCTGTACATAGGCATACTGGCTCCTATAAACTCTGCAAGTCTTCACCGTGACATGACAGGGGTTGGACAAGAGACAGAGACTACTGACATCATAGCACGCAATGGCTGAGACCCTCTATCCCCCTGAGGTCTCATCAGCGGATATTAAAAGTCTTTGTCAATACCATCCTGAAAGATTGCTTTCTTAGAGGCAAGCATAAGTTAAAGAAACCTTCATCTAAGAACTAGAGTTAAAGGAGGAGAAGTAAGTTTCAATTCTATGATTGGGAACCTATTTTGTTGGCTAGAAATGTTTCCGTGTTCACAGGGCCTTTCTACAATAGCAAGCCATCTATCCCCACAGACACACACAACCGATGGCATTCTTTCCCTCTCCCTTCTCTGCCCATGTTCTATCTAAATCTCTTTACTTCCTCAGTTCTGGTTCCTTGCCTCTCATGAGCTCATGTCAGACCCTTCGAAAGTTTATGGAACAGAACAGAAAGTTGTTCCAGCTATTAGATCCACCCAGCACTGTGAGCCCACCACCACCACCACCACCACCACCACCACCACCACCACCACCACCATCATCACCATCATCATCATCTCCCTAACTTTATCGGGATGGATCCCACTGTTGAAGACACTGTGAGGTCCTAGCCTGGGACAGGAGCAAGACTAGGAGTTACGACATCTGATGCCTAAGGGTTAGATGAATGAGACGTCCAATAGAGCTCACACCCTTCATCTCCAGTCACCCAGGCCTGAATACAGCACTGGCCCTGGGCTGATAGCATCTACACTTTCATTCTCCACACGGGCACAGACAAACTCAAAACTCAGTTTATAATTTTAGTCAAACAAAGTGTTGACTTTTCCCAATCATGATCGTTTTTCTCACTTACCTACCAAGCAACTTCTTCAACCAGTGTCTGCAAACAGTCAAATGAGCTAGTTGTCTTCATATACAATCTGATCTACACAGTATTACTGTATATTCTTAAAAATTAAGACTATTATGTCTATAATCCTCACACTTGGCGTAGAAACACAAGGATCCCAAGTTCAAGGACAGCCTAGGCTATAATAGTAAGATTGTCTCAAAAACTAACAAACTGAACAAACACAAATTCATACATTTAAAATGTCCAAGATGTTGTATGTTAATCCATCACCTAGAAGGCAGAAGCAGGCAGATCTCTGGGAGTTTGAGCTCAGCCTGGTCTATATTGTGAGTTCCAGGATAGCTAGAGCTACATACATGGTGAGACCAGGATACAGCTGTTCCAGGGGATCTGACGCCCTCTTCTGGCCGCCTCAGGAACCAGGCATACATGTGATGTACATATATATACATACTCTGGAAAAACACTCATACTGAAATAAAACTAAATAAATTTTTTAAAGAGCTTCTAAACAAGTTGTTTCTAAATAAAAGACTAAAACTGAAGATCCAAACTTTGTTCACTGTCGACTTGAAGTTAAATAAATAACAGTTACTATAATTTGTTTGCATAATCATTCCAACTTTCTTTGATATCCTCAGGTGTTAGGTACAATAAAAACTTAAAAGTAAAACAACCAAGAGTAGTGCATGTTTTTAATCCATGCACTCAGGAGGTTGGAGCCAGGCAGACCTGTGTGAGCTCGAGGCTAACCTGGTCCACAGTCAGTTCCCAGGCAGCCAGGGTTAAACAGTTGGCCTTATCTAAAACAACAATAAAGACCAAGTTGGGACAGGGTGGATCTGGGAGAAGCGAGGGGTTACAGTAGGAAGTAATTGTCATCAAAATACATTGTATGAATAGTAAAAAGATTGTATCTACATTTTTAAGACTTATTTTTGGTTCTGTGTATGAATATTTTGCATGCATGTATGTATGTGCACTGTGTTTGCCTGGTGCTTGAGGAAGACAGAAAAGAGCACGAGTTCTCCTGGATCTGGAGTTACAGTTCGTTGTGAGCCAACAGCATGCAGGGATTTTAACTCAGGTCCTCTACAACAGCAGCAAGTGCTCTTAATCACTGAGCTATCACTTCAGTCTCAAAATGTTGTTCTTGTCTTTTAAAGACATAAAAACACTCAGATTCGGGCCTGAAGGATGACTTAATGGTTAAAGGCACTTGTCACCAAGTTACATAACCTCCTAAAATAAATAAATGTACCTTAAATTTTTTAATTAAAAACATTTAAAAAGCAAATTAAAAAAAAAACACAAACAAACCAATCACAAAACTTAGGTCTAGCTGGGTGTAGCTCATTTGGCCTTTAATCCCAGCACTTAGGAGACAGAGGCAGGAAGATGTCTGATACGGCCTTCTCTCCATAGCACGTTTGAGGCGAGGCAGGCCTACATAGTTTAACTCTAGCACTCAGGAGAACAGATAGAACTGTGAGTTCAAGTCAGGCTGATCTATATAGTGAGCTCTTACCAGCCAGGACTATACGTAAGACCTGTCTAAGAACAGAAAACCATTGTGAAACTAAACATACATTAGAGCACACCAGAAGGATATGGCCACTCTGATGAAAACCCTTGAGTGGCTCTTAAACTTTACATACAGTTCTATGCATGAGTAAAACTGAACACAGCAACTCCAAGTGAGGTTTACAACTGAGAACCACAGAGAGCACAATGGTAAGGCATGAATCTCTGAAGGGTAGAGACCAAATCTGTAAGCATCCCCACTTAGGAACCCAGGGACCTGAGTTAGCCACTTAACCCTTGAAAGCATGCCTTCTATCAAATGACAACCACATACTTCTTAAGGTTCAATGTTATTATCAACTAAGTTCTATTCTAATTTTTTCTCTGTTTTGAAAACAAGATCTCTCTACACAGCCCTAGCTGTCCTGGAACAGAAATCTGCCTGCCTTTGCCTCCCAGAATGCATGCGAAGGCATGCACCAGCCCTCCCAGCTACTAGTTTTGTTCTATATTTAAATCCCCAAACACAGAATATGAAGCTAAAGTAACTTTTAAGTCTGCATTGTCTTGATATCACAAATCAGGCCTTCTGATGCTCCTTCTGCATTCCGTATAAAGCAACTTCCAGGAATATGTACACACAAATCACTTCCTATTCCCTTCATAGTCAAGTGCAAGTTCACAATTCTATGTGCTTTGTTTGTGGTAGTACTGGGGTTGTTTCTGAATAAACATTTATGTTCACATTTAACTTTTACCCCCTTAAGAAATCTTAACTGACAAACCTTTGTTTTTTTTTTTTAAGATTTACTATATATACAATAGTCTTCCTGCATGTATACCTGCACACCAGAAAAGGACACCAGATCTCATTACAATGGTTATGAGCCACCATGTGGTTGCTGGGAATTGAACTCAGGATGTCTGGAAGAGCAGCCAGTGCTCTTAACCTCTGAGCCATCCAGACTGACAAACAACCTTTGTATACGAGGTAAATGAAAAAAAATTCACCATGGTCTTTTCCTTACTTGCTTAATAGCAGAGTGAGAGTGAGTGAGAGAGAGAGAGAAAGAGGGGGGCAGAGAGAGACAGAGACAGAGAGAAGGGGGAGGGAGGAGAGGGAGAGGGAAAGAGGAAAGGAGAAACTGGTCCCACATCTGGCAAAGTATGACACATCTGTAATCTCAAGGGAGGTAGAGGCAGAAGGATCAGTTAAAGGCTTGTTTTGTACCCAGCAATTCAAGGCTAGCTGGGCTATATGAGATCCTGTGCACTATCAACAACAAAAAAAGAACATGATTTTTTAAAATCTGTGTGTGCGTGGTTGGGCATGTGTGGATGTGGTGGTATCAGGTCACTTAAAAGCTGGAGTTACTGGGAGTTGTGAGCTATCAATGTGAGTGGTGGGAATTACACTCAGGTCCTCTGGTAGAGCATCAAGTAAAGTCATTTCTTATCAATGCAACACTGGGAAGAAGCACTGCGATCACATTTCATGCTGCCATTTTCTATAGCCCATAACTGAACAGTTAGCTCCTGAAATCTCAAGCACACATATAAATGCTTGTTATCACCACATCACCACCGTCTCCTCACATGGATGTCAACCTCCTGTAGGTCTGAGACTGGGGATGGAGCTCATTCACTCTGTTTTGTGAGCGTATACCAGTGTATAAATGAGGCTGAGCTTGACCCCAGCACTGCATAAACCACAATGTCCCACTTCAGTCCCAGAGCTGTTCATGCTCGCACTCACATTCTCCTCTCTCTTCTCTCTCTTCATTCCAGAACTGAGGCTTCCCACTGTGCAGCTAAATCTTTCCTTGTCACAAGTAACCATGTTAAGATTAGTAGGCATTGGGCAAGCTGTCTTCTGGTTTCCCAGATCTCCTGGTCCCTAGAGTCCCTGGTCCAGATGGCTCATGCTCATTCTGCCAGTCTCAGCTGTATCTACTCTGAAGAGGTAGAAGGCCAACTGTGGGATTTTTTTTTTTTTTCACTGCTGGATTCTAGCTGCCTTTAGGGATAGGGACAACCAGTACCTCAAGCAAGCAGGACCCAAGCACTGGCTCTGTGACACACTGCCTCACATGCCTTACAAGGTGTTTGTTTCCATCCAGCCCTTATGCTAAGGACAATGAGCATACTGTATTTCTTGCCACAGGTAGGGACACAAAGTTTTGGTAGAATGTATTTGATTATTGTTGAAGTTTCTAGATACTACAAAACCAGATACGTTACATGAAAAAAATGTCAGTAAAACTATTAATAAAAACATTTAAGTGTGGTGGTACATGCCTTTAATCCTAGCACTTGAGAAGCAATACTCAGTTTGAAGCCAGCCTGGTCTATGTAATGAACTCCAGGACAGTCAAAACTACAAAGTAAAAGCCTGCCTCAAAAAACCAAAGAGGTGGGGGTA
Source organism: Mastomys natalensis (assembly GCA_021653895.1). Lineage (NCBI taxonomy): Eukaryota > Metazoa > Chordata > Mammalia > Rodentia > Muridae > Mastomys > Mastomys natalensis. The sequence continues at coordinate 702,479 of JAJTUV010000313.1, read as the reverse complement.
AGGCTAGAGAAATGGCTCCTAAATCACTGTGCCAATAGCAACCCACCACATGGCAGCTCACACAGTGTATTACCCCACAGGATGTCTTTTTCTGGTATGCAGACAAGACATACATATATATAAAATAAATGAAGGAATAACTACTAACAAAATTTTATAGACTATCTCCACAATCTCTTTGCAGGGCTCTACCCATAGGCTTCCTAATGACACTAGGAGAACAACATGCCTCTGCCCATCCATCTCTCCACCAATGCTAGCCTCACCATGCTAGCCACCCTGGCCGTCCCCACACTTACCCTACTTGTGGCCAAAGCCTCCCTAGTTTACCATGTTCACATGCACTGAAGTATGCACTCCTTAGTAACTAAGATTGTACATAGAATGTGCTTCTACATATAAATAGACAACAGTAAATTAAGGAGAAACTGTTTTACTGGAGACATGGGTTTCTCTTACTGCCCTTCCTCTGTATGAATGAGTGCTCCTGATTACAGGAACACCATCTTTTCCAGGGCTGTCATAAGAACATGTGGCAGAACAGTAATCCCTCAGTAAATATTAGAATGAGTGGAAATATACTTCAAGAAGTCACTGTCCTCAGCTGGAGGAGTGAGGAAGGGGCCCAGAGCAGTATGTACCAAAGTAGCAACAGGTTTGCAACAATTTATACTGCTCACACTGGGTCACAGACAACAGACAAATTACAGGTGAGACAGTAGGAAGGAGATCTCTGCCCACTCCAGTTGAGTCATTGACAATCATGTGAGGCCGCAAACAATTTCAAAAGCAGTAACAATTTAACTGGAATGACCAGCAAGCTGCTATTTAACAGACAATTCTCACGATGCAGTGGCAAGTATTTGGTATGTTATATATTTCAAAAAATTCATTAAAAAAAAAAAATCAGAAGAAACCCTGCTTAGATGTGGTACATTCTCTTTATCTTTTATGTGACATTCTTTTGGAGGCAAGACAGGCCGTCAATGGTCTAGTTTGAGAATTGTTATAGAGTGGTCGATACATAGAGTTTTTATCAGAGAGTTCAACCTCCAATAACCTAAAGCGGCCTGACTTATATTACATTTTTTTTTTTTTTTTTTCGAGACTGTGGTTTCTCTGTATCCTGCATCTGAACAACCTCTGTGTCCAGGTTGCCTGAGATGAATATCGCTGGCTCTGCCTACCCAAGTGTGGATTATATGAGGGTTGCAGCCACCATATGCCGGCTGGCTTGAACTTTCGATACAGCCAAGGATGACCCTGATTCAGATCATCCTGTTTCTACCTTTGGGGTATAGGATTACAGGGCATGTAACACTTATTAACTTTATTTGGTGTTGGGATCAAACCTAGGGCTCTGTGCACGCTAGACAAACACTCTAGCCACTGATATTACCTGGCTTCTGCATTTTGTCTGTTTGTTTGTGGTGGTGGTGGTGGTGGGAATTGAACTTAGGACCTCACATATGCTAGGCAAGCACTCTGCACAGAGCTATAATCATAGGCAGATACATCAAGTTTTTTTCTGCTTCATGAAAATTCAAATATAACAATTTTCTGGCTAAGTGAACATGTTCATAAGAAATTTCCAACGGCTAGCCACAGTGTTCTTAAAGGGGTAGAAAGGAAGAGAGCAGACTAGAATGAAAGAAACACAGACATTAAGCATGGGTTGACAGACTCCAAGCACAAAGGAAAATGTTACTAGATATACAGATATGGGACCATGAAAGGATAGCTTGGTTCCTGGCTGGGCACAGGCCTCGAACCCTGGATCCTAATGGGACACTGGTAGGTGTTTGGCCATGTCCCAAGACCCCAGGCTCCTGACACGCCATTGATCTGTGCCATTCAGTCATGTAGGGCAACACCCCTACCAGCCCCTCCACAGGTAGAGGGCATGATACATGTCTCAGGGCCTGAAAGAGATTTCCATATTAATGAGATACCTAATGGCCAGAGGGTGTAGCCAATTAAGTATTCTTTCCCAGACCTCCTCCTTACAAACAGTATTTAACCAAAGGCCCGCCCTGGAAGTGCAGGGGTGCATGCAGATTCATCTATCATCCGCCATGAAAATAAACCTCTTTTGGAACCATGGACTTTCTTGTGTCTTTTGGGGCCCACCGTGGGGAACCGTGAGAAGGTCTCAACTACCGAGCCATGTTTGATCTCTCCCGGAGGACTTCTCTGCATTCCAGCCGCAGGGACCACCAACTCAACCAAGCTAGCAAACCCTGCCAAGTGAGTGCTAGTAACCAAGTCTCTTCCCGCTGGGCGTAGTGGGGGCTTCTCTCTCCCTCGCTGGCCCGTAGCCCCCAGTCTCTGTTCGTCTGCAGCCCCCCAGCGGTGTCTGGGGGCCCGAGAATAGAGACCACCGTCCTCCGGGTCCTCTCAAGAGCTCTGCCCACCCCCAGCGGGACTTCAAACTGAGTTCTCTCCCTGCCCAGGGGCGCCCCGGCAGCTTCTCACAACCCAGCATCCCGTGTGCTTTGGCTTTGCCTCTCTGATCCGTGGCAGACACGCGGGAAACACATCACCCACATGCCCATGTGTGAGCTAATCATCCCCACATATGGAGAGTAGGGTCAGCTTATCGTGTAATAGAATACTTTTTTTTTTAAATGTTCTTTAGGTAAAATGGCAGTAAGCAAATGTACCATGCTCAGATCTAGGGTCCTTTCACAGGCCTGAAGGGCACTGGGAAGATTCAGAACTGGAAGAGGGGCTCCAGAGGGACTATCAGGCTGGAAGCGTACACCTTTGGAAAGTAATGACAGTTGGACCACTACAGCCACTAAGTGTAGAAAGGTTTTAGTAGTGGCTCTGGGAAATGAAAACAAGACAGCACCAGTCACTAGGAGACAAATGGATAAAGTCAGCAATACTTTTCTGTGTGTTAAGCCTCCACAGCAAAGAACACATCTTTATAACTCCTTGCTGATGCACACACAGCTCACAGGGAAAGTGAGAGACAACGAAGAGAGGGAGAGCCGCCATTCCCACCTGAAAACTCTAGGCTGAATACCTTTACTTTCCCCACAGACACGTTTTCATTTTCAGGTGCCACAGTACAGAGTACGCTTCCACATTTATAAACTGGTAAGTTAAAGTAAAGCAGAACCTGTTTTATAGGGGACACAGAATCCAGAGAAGATGGACACCAATCCCAGGTTCCAGTTGGAACAAGAACTGTATCCTCACTGACATTTAGGGGGCCCTCACCATTCCTTGGCACCCACCCTGCATGTGAGAACACCCCAAGGTACCACACCAGTCCCTCTAGGAATGAAGTGATGTGGCCAAGAATATCCTCCAAGAGAGCTATGCAGTCAGGACAAAGGGCAATGCAGCAAAAGCGAAGCTGTGGTGCACTGCCAGGTGCCGTGCACACATTACCATAAGCAGGAAGCTACATTTATTTTTGAGATGTTTACTTAGGTTAGAAGAATGTTATCACTCATGTCTTAGAAAGCCTCTTGGGTGCTTGTAATAAAACAAATGTTTTCTTTGAGGGTCTTTTATGTAAACCAATTGAATGATCTTCTTCTACGAGGATAAATGTGCTCTAGTAAACTCTGCCAAGAAATAAATTTTTATAACACCAATTCCAGTAAATTATGTTTTAAAAGTGAAGTGTATTCCCACAGAGAAGGCAAGGCTTGTGGTAATGGGAGAAATTTAAATTACTCTGTAGTGAAATCCCTCTGCAGACAAGACACCTGTGGTCCACTTGCCTCAGGCAGCATCTAAGGCTTCTGTGACCCCAACCCCTGTTTCTAAACATTTCCCCAAATTAATGAAACTAATTAAGTGCTATCCCAAAGTCATGAAATTAAGCAAGACCAAGAGAACATGCATAATCTAAAGTTGGTATGGTTGGCTCAAGAGAAAGAGGATGCTTACCAGGTGTGTTTTAGCATCCTGGGAGTCAGGCATGGTGGTACATAACTTTAATCTCACTGCTCAGGAGGCAGAGACAGGTGACTATCTTTAAGTTCCAGGCTAGCCTGAACTACATAGCAAGCTCCAGGCCAGCCAGGAGACCCTCTTTCAAGAATAAAATAAAGTAGATCTTGGGGCTGGAAGGATGTTCCAGTGGTTAAGAGTTGTACTTGAGCTTCAGGGGTTCAACACTCCCTTCTGAACACTCTGGCTGAGCACTGCACCCATGTGGTACATATATCATTTGTTCTTACTCTCTCTCACCCACACATAAGTAAAAATAAATTTTTTAAAAAAAGAAAATTCTAGGAATTAGGTATTTTGCCTAAAGAGGGCAAATGAAATAACTATTCACATTTCTGGGTAAATACAATGAAATCTTTTAACTGAGAATAACAGAAACATCTTTTTAAAAACTTGACAATCACCCCCTTTCCTGTGTTATATAAAGTGGATCTGTGCGGTGTGGCCAGCACCACACCCGGGGCTGTGCTGTGCGGTGAGTAACTGCTGGCTGACTTCCCTGTGCCCACCAGGCATCGTGTTAGCTTTAATGACTACTCGGTCGTGTGCCAGTCACCACTTTCTGACGTTCCCTCTCCTCTTCATTAGACTCAGACAGTATGAACATCTAAGTGTGATAAGATGCACAAGCTCCACAGAGGGCTCTTCATCCCTTTCTCTCCAAGTGAGTCACAGGCTTTCCTCATTCACGAGACTCAATACAGTGAGGTCTCCCAAACATCTTCAAAATATTCCTGAGCTCCAACCCCCTATTTCTAACTTCTCTTTGACACCTTAGTTTAGATGCCTGGTGGGAAACAATCTCACACCTTCTTTGCCTAAGCAGTCATTTCCAGCCTGACCTCCCAGCACACACAGCCTGGCTCTATGCCAGGTTTTATTGCCCTTTAGCCCACTGCTGAGGTAAGTGTCACTTGTAGCTTCAACACCAAGAAGGGCTCCCACAACTTTTACTGACCTGAGTCTCCTGCCTCCTCAGTGGACCTCTTCTCCTAGCTTCTTCCTTTCTTCTCATCTTTGAGTACCTTGCTTAAGTGACTTAGTACAGGCCCCACACACGCCCAGTGATCCTTTATTACTATACTCCACCAATTTCTTTCCTTCTAGCCATCACATTACAAAGTGTACGAATCCCTTTACTTGCTTGTCTGTATTGCCCATTGTGCTGGTAAGATTTATGTCAACCTGATACAAGAGTCATCTGGGAAGTGGGAACCCAATTAAGAAACTGCTCCTGGCAGACTGGCCTGTGGGCAGGCCTGTGGAGCATTTTCCTGATTAATGATTGATGTGTGAGAATCCAGCTCACCACGGATAGTACATCACTGAGTAGGGGTTCTAAGCTGTGTAAGGAAGCAGTCATAGCAAGTCAGATAAGACAGCAGCAGCCCTCCACAGTCTGTTTCAGTTCCTGACCTGACTTCCCTCAATAATGGAGTATGACCCCAAGTTGCATGGTCTTTATCACAGCAATAAACACCTTAACAAAAGACACCTACTAAAGTCCAAGTTCTGCAGCAGACACGAGCTCCGGCTTAGCCCTGCAAGGCAATGGCAGTCCTCAATGTGGCTCACTGGTGCTACTCTGCACAATTTTTTTTTCTGCTAATAAGATTATCCCAAACTATTTTTTCTAAGGTTTTTTTTTTTTTTTTTGGGTTGTTTGTTTTGAGACTGAGTCTCACTCTGTAGCACAAGCTATGACCAAACTCAAGGCAATCTTCCTGCCTCAGGCTACAAGTGTTTACATTAGAGGTGTGATATATCATATCAAGTTCAAGTCTTTTAGATTTACTAGGGGTATACCCCCCCATAAACTTTCCGTCTATCATTTAATCAGACACAAATGCCTAAAGTCCTAACTAGATTAGTGATCATCCTATCAATGTTCTGGGCCCTACTGAGACCACAACATTGATTATTATTACATGAAACAGTACTGACATGGGCCAGGCGGGCGGAGTCTGTGATACTTACAGTCAAGCTGCTTCTGAACACTATGCAGGAGCTAGATGACATCAGCCCTGTCCTTCTCATCTGTCATGCTACCAACCTGTTACAGTCAAGTTTGCATACTCTGACACGTAGAGGAAACTGGGTTTCTACGACTCCAAGCAGGACACTGCCCCAGGTAGCACTTGGCCTCCCAAAGGCTTCCCCCATCCGACATGGATTCTGGAAAGCTGTTCACAGTCATGTGTGTTAAAGGAAAGAATGGTTTGAATAAGCAGCTCCCGCATTCATTAGCCTCTCAAGAAGAGGCTCGATGAGCTTCTAGCCTCCGAGAGGAAGAGGAGCCCAGGGGTGAGAAGGACAAGCTGCACCAGGTACCAGGCTCTCCCTTTGTGTCACTCAGGGCATGGATGAGTAACAATGGTTTCCTACGTAAGCTCTATTTCACTTTACTGGTGACAAGAGTGCATGAATGTCTCAGGAGGGTTGGTTCCAGCTCCTCTGACACCAACTGTTTGGAACAGCTTTAGGAAACTGGAGGCTCAGTTTATTTAGCATCCCTAAATAAACTCCCTTGTAGACAACCTTATAAAATGGAAGTGTATACAATATGCTATTTTTTAAAATTATACTACCAGTCCAGCTTGAAGAACAGACCACATTTTTTTTTAAATCACACTGATGTCCAGCCCCTCTGTGATTCTGGAAGGGCCCAAACTGCCAGCAAAGCTAGGGGCCATGGACAGCTGTCAAACAATTTCCCCAGGTCTTCTTTTCACTGTTTCTAAAGATGTAATAAGATGTTCTGGTGACCATCAGACCTACACTAGCCGTTTGTGTTTATGAGTTGAATTTGCAGTGATGATCAACCGTTTCTCAGTCACCAGAGGGATGCTGAGACAGAACAGTCCCTGTTCTCAAGGAGCTTAAAGTCTCATGGGAAAGAGCAGGCAGGAGGCAGATGCTACTGCTTCTTAGGGCTGGAATGCTCCTCACACACTGAGAACTGTCCCGACACCAAAACTTCAGGCGGCCAGCTTTTCAAAACATCTGCTCTCTGACAATAGCCTCAATTCCACATTCTACCACCTTCCTTTTTTTTTTTTTTGTTTAAAAAATGTTCCATCTTCTTTTTGTCCCACCATCCTTATCCGTTGCTTCCCCTCTTGATCTATTAAAAAACCAAACCAACAAAAAAAAAACAAACAAACCAACCACACTCAAAAGCTGTTAAGGTTTCTTCCTGTCTCCCAGAGCCACTGCAGCCCTTCCTGCTTCTTGGCTTCCTCTTTTTCCAGATATTCTTTCTCTACCTGTCCTTCATTGCAGATATTCCTCAGAACACAGTTCTATCTGGAACTTGCTATGTAGCCCAGGATTGCCTCAAATGCATGATCCTCCTGCCTCAGTCTTCCCTGCGCCGTTACTATGGTAATGTGACCAGCTTTTAGAACACAACTGCTAGCCTTCTTCTTCCCAGAGAAATCTCACACACTTCACCATCAAAAACTTTCTTTCCAAACTCATGTTGAGTCACCTTCAGCCTTGGCACCTTTGACTGGAGCATACTTGGCCACTTCAATGGAAGCAGCTTTCATCCACATTCTACAATAGGTAAACAAAGAAACCATGTGTCCTGGTTAGCTTTGACTGTGAGGTTCACAACCTAGAATTATCTGGGACACTCAAGTGAGAAATTACCTGATCAGACTGACATGTCTGTAGGAATTATCTTGTTAATAAGGAGGGCCTTGCCCACTGCAGGTGGCAGCATTCCCTAGCCAAGCAGTCCCGGGCTGTCAAAGAGAGCTAACTAAACATCAGCCCGCATAAGCCACCAAGCAGAACTCCTCTATGGCGTCTTCTGTTGTATTTCCTTGATTAGAAGTAATGCAGTATGAGCCAGCAGGTAGACCTGCCTTAGTGTTTCTACTTGAGTCCCTGCTGATGTGTCTTAGTGACAGACTATAATAAAAGACTTTCTACCCTAAGTTGGTGTTGGTTGTGGTATTCATCACATCACAATGAACCTAAGAACTATACAAATGTAGTTTCCATAGACAACTGAAGTACACTATACTAGTCTCCCAATGTCTTCTGTAGCTCTGAAATCTTTCAAAATGAAAAGTTGGGAGAAAACATGTAAGGTCAGAATAAAAGATATAAGTCACTGCCTTTGCCTCTTGGAGAATTTATAATCTGCTTAACTTACTTAATTTTACCTAAAAGCAGACAAAACTGAGAGTTCAATAATTTATTAATAACAAACTCAAATATACAAACTACAATCATGGTGTATCCTGTGGCAGCAACATGGTAGACACTTTATATGATCCACAGAACAACTTTGGAAAGAGAACTTGCCTCTCTAAGCCGTTTTCCCTGTCCAAGCTTCTGAGCTCCCGTTTCCTTTCAGCAGGCAAGTTTCCTGGTTCTCCCTGCTGCTGCTGCTGCTTCCCAAGCTCTCTGACCTCCACCTACTCTACAGCACCCACTCTAAGCCGACTGCTTCCTACTCGTCCTCATGGCGTCCTGGCCTTTGTCAAGTTGTTTCATAAACATTTCATTTCCCACTCAAAAGTTTCCAATATTCTCTAATGTCTATAAAATGAAATTCAAAGCTCTTGGCTTGACAGAGAAGCTCACATTTTACTTATTACACCATCCTACTTGTTTTGTATTCTGCAGCCAAAGGCTCACCCACCACGTGACAGCTCTCTCTACCTGCCCTCTACCACATTTGCTGGCAGGTTCCTCCAGTACATCTACACCTCATTCTTTAATCCAATTCCCATCTCCTCTTGAAATCTTCCCAGACGACTAAGTGCTCCAGCACAGCGAGGGCAAAGCCATCTCTCATTCTTCTGCCCCCACAGCAAGGCACTGGTAGTTACTACTTCAGTACTTTCTTAGCACCTTTAATAGATTATGAACCACTTGAAAGTAGTTCCTTTTCAAATACAGCAAGCACATAAGGTTGTGACAGAGAATATAGGCACCTTTACCTAAAACTAGTATCACCTTTTGAGCTATAAGAATTTTCAAAACACATTTAACAACAATATTATTTTTATTGTGTTTTAATTTATTTTATTTATGTGTCTGTTTCTATATAAGTAAGTGTGGGTACCTGTGAAGGCCACAAGAAAGCATGGGATCCCTTGGAGTAGGAATTGTAGGTGGTTTTGAATCCTCTCACATAGATGCTGGGAACACACCCCAGTCCCCTAAAGAGCAGCAAGCCCCCTCAAACGAAATCATCTCTCCAGTCCTACTGTGGTTTTACATACACACTCCCAATACATATAATTTAGCATTTTAACATTCTAAGTGTACAATTCACTGTCTCAAAAAAACCAAAAAAAAAAAAAAAAAAAAAAATTACATGGCACTATAAATCAATTTATATTTTTAAAAGTCTCCAGGGGGCAGTGATGGCTCAGTAGTTAAGAGGCTTGCTGATATATAAGGGGACCCAAATTCCATTTCCAGATTCCATGATGCGCAGCTCAGAACCACCTACAACCCCAGGCGATCAACACCTTCTTTTGACTTCTATGGGCACTAACACAAACCCATACTCATAAACACACATGTATACATGATAGATAGATGGATAGATAGATAGATACATCTACTCAATACAATTACCTTTTCTCATGCAACATATTTAGCAACTGCAACTCACACAAGGTTTGAAGATCAGTAACTTGGAATGCAAACTGTTTTGTCAAGTACAGACACTAGTCAGTACAAGCAGCATGCCTCCCTTGGAGAGGAGCACTCTTGTACACTAAGCAGCTACCCACTGGAGGTACCGTGTGCCACTGCTGCCTTTTAACAAAGTAATGTGTCTAAATTTAAATCTGCACACTGATACTGACAGAAAGAAGTCCTGAAAGGGTAAAACTGTATCTAAAATTCAATAAGTGAAAACCAATTATCCAGCTTATTCAATAATTTAAGTACTGAGTACTTATGCTGAGGATAACACCAGAAAAAAATTTAATGTATCATTTTATATATCGTTTAATTCACACATCTTAATTGGAAGCTGACTTCAAAAAGCATCTGAGATACATTATCTTTTCTTTCTCCAACAATAAAGGACACCAAAATATTAAACAGTCTTTAAAGTCTTATAAGTCTTATAAAGGGTCAGGTAGGATGGCTCAATAGGTAGGCATTTACCGCCCAAGGCTGATAGATAGCCTGAGTTGGGTCCCTAAGACCCACATGGTGGGATTTCTGCAAGTTGTCCTCTGACATCCTTATACACACTGTGGCACAGTGCATCCTCACACACATACAACATGAGTAAATGTTATTTTAAATGTTTATTTAAAAACAAAATGTTATGTTTAAACATTATTTTTAACTTCTACACAGGTAGCTGCACAAAATATAAAACCAAACTCAGACAAGAGCTGAGGAAGAAGCCACAGCATAACACAGGATGGTAACACTAGGAAGGCAGTCAAAAGCAGAAACTTTAAAATTCATTATCATTTAAAATAGTGGATCTCAAATTGTGGGTCCTGATCTCCTGTCACAGGAGTCACATAGCAAATATCCCACATATCAGATATTTGTATTAAAATTCAAACAGTAGCCGGGCGGTGGTGGCGCACGCCTTTAATCCCAGCACTTGGGAGGCAGAGGCAGGCGGATTTCTGAGTTCGAGGCCAGCCTGGTCTACAGAGTGAGTTCCAGGACAACCCCGAGCTACACAAGAAACCCTGTCTCAAAAAAACCAAAAAAAAAAAAAAAAAAAATCATAACAGTAGCAAAATTACAGTTACGAAGTAGCAACAGAAATAATTTTGTGGTTGGGTCGCTACAACATGAGCTGTATTAGAGGGTCACAGCATTAGGAAGCTTGAGAGTCACTGATTTAAAAGATCCATGGGGAATATCTGAAAAAAATTAAAGCAGTTGCTATTTGTAAAGGGCAGCTTAATATATACACTTTTGAAAAATAAAAATATCTAGTATGTTCTTGGAAACCACACTCTTCCCAAAATGCTTTAGAGTAGTGAGATTTGCCATCCCGCCATGCAGCGTACAGCATCCCCGTTCTAGGTAATGCTCAGAGATTTCAACTTGAAGGCAAGATGAGAAATTTACAAAGATAACAAGTCCTTCGTGCTTCAGAAACACAGACCTCTCCCAGATGAACCCTGCTACAACATGGACTCCAGGGGACTCATCCGGCTTCTAAAAACCATTATCTCATGAAAATCTTCAAATTGCTTACAGTTCTAAATCTGATAGCACTTACTCACAAGAAAGCCACTGTATGTTTGAATAACTAATACTCGTTTGAAGCTACAATTTATAATTTGATCAGCTAGAGCTGTTTGAACTCACAAGAGACGCACACAGGGAGCCGACACCAATAGCAGTGGCAGCTACTGCACAGGCCTACGTAGGGAATGTTCGTGATGCTACACAAACAACCAAGGGAAGCGTTGGGCTTTCATCTCTTACTATTTCTCTACTTCTCAACCACTGAAAAATGATCAGCCACACAAGAAAGACTGAGAATAATTAGGGCTCAGTTAAGGATATAGTTTAAAGTATCTTTCTGGGGGTGTGGCTCAGCTGGTAGAGTGCATGCACAAGGCCCTGAGTTTAGCCTGGCAGAAAGCCAGCATGGCCCCCACATCTGTAACGCCAGTGCTAGGGCAAGGTAAAGACAAGAGAATGAAAAACTCAAGGTTACTCTAGCTAGACACCGAGGTCAGCCTGAAACAGTCTCAAAAAAAAAACACCTAATGCCAAAGTAACTTTCTTACAAATCAGGACAAAATTTCAAAAAGTACCACAAATCTGATCAACATTATGAACAAATCCATACAAAATGTAAGCACCCTAGGGAACCAGATGGAAGATGCTTACAGCTCAAGCCTGGCAGCCTGAGTTTATCCTGAGAACCACATGAAGTTAGGAGAGACCGACCGACTCCATAAAGTTGTCCTTCCACCCCACACGCACACACCATGCAGTCACACACAGACTAGTAACAGTCAAGAGCAACACGAGAGTTTGCTCTTAACCCACCAATCATGGTCTTAAAACATAGTGCTAAAAGCCAAATACTTCAGTTAGCTTCCACCCTGAATGTTTGCACATGCCTGCTGTATATATCCACTAATATTTGCCAGTAACTCCCACCTATAAACTTAAAGCACCAATGAAACCTCACCTTCCATCCAAAGCTGATCCTGGTTCTAAGATTTTTTTGTTTTAGCCCTCCATGATTCAAATATCAGTTTACACAAATCATCATGACTTCTTGCCATCTTGACTCAGAAATGCAAAACTGTGATTTTAAATAAAGCCAAGGGACCAACACATCCTTGGAGAGCTGGCTTCAAACTGTTTCACACAGGATTAAACAATATTAACAAAAACACCACCTTTTAAGAGTTTAAATTTATAATCTAAAGCAAAATTATTCTACTAAAGCCACAGGTTACTTCTTGAATTGCTTTGCAAAGTCAATATAATATGATGGCGTAGGTCTGAAGACCAGCTTGCTCTTGCTGCACCCTCTAGCATCTCAGGGGAGCTGTAGTAAGGTTATTTCAGCAGAGAAATACTAACACAGCATGCCCCAAACTCATGTGTAAAGGCTGACATCACCTATAGCTACAATAAAGAAGGTGAGCTCCTTTACCCAACTTCAGTTTTGTTTCATATACACAAGTAAGTGCTCACTCCATGGAAATTCATCACTTCTCAACATACCTCAGCCTGCTGCATGCCATACCCACAGATACAAATACATTTCATTTGCTGTTAACACCAAACCATGCACAGACCATAGAAGAAAAGCAAAATTCTATAATAGAAAACACAAGATAGAAGTTAGGAGAATTTTAAATAACAATCCATAGGCAGCTTACCTGCAGTTTGGCGGAGGGTCTAATGTGATGTCTGCCAGCTCCTTCTGGATCCTGGGAGATCAGGAAACTAAGTTAGTTGGAGGCCCTTCCAGAATCAGGTCAGTAGCCCATCTTACTTCACTGAGGAAGGAGAGGATACCCAGAGGTCCCAGGGTGGGGAGACTTCCCAGTGCTGGGGAGCAGTTTGAGATCTCTCCCACCCTTGACAGCATAGGGCTTCCAATACATACATAAGGGCAGTCTGCCCTTGGTGTTTTCCATTTAAATAGTTTAAGAAATTTCTCAATTGCTGCTTCCCCAGCCTTCTCAGTATCTCACCCGTGAATGAATGTCATTATCCTGAGATGAGTCTCCCCTGGGATTCCCAGACCAGGGACCCAGAAGTGGTTGTCCAGGTCTGGTCCTCCTGCACCCGAACCCCAGGACCAGCACTCTGCAGTACTGGGCCTCTTGGTGCCCTAAACAGTACTCCACACACCAGTCCCACCCCCAGACCAGGCCCATAGTTCTGAGTCTCCCAGCAGACCACAAAACCCTCAGGTACCCTCGGCCCCTGATCCCCTTAAGGCCAGCCAAGATCCACCGCACAGGCCAGGACCCCGAACACTAGCGCCCCCCGCAGGCCGGGACCCGCACATCAGCGCCCTCAGCAGGTCAGTACTGCTCAGAGCCGGACCCTGCCCGTACCCCAGCGCGGTGGCCTGCCGGCAAAGCCAATATGGCCGCTCGGGCCTTAGTGACCGCCACCGTCAAGGGTCGAGCGGCTCAGGAAGTGCTGGGTGGAGCTGAGGGCGACAGGACCCCCGGCGGCCCCGCACAGGTGCATGGCCACCTGCACCCGCGGCGAGCACCCGCCCGTTCCCAGCCCGACGTCCCCGCCGCCCAGGCCGAAGACGAGCTTGCTCGGGCAGCCCGGGCCCGCAGGCCCGCACCGGCCTCTCCGCACCTCCTCACCTCACAAAGAGCCCATCCCCCACCCTTAGGCCGAAGCCACTGACAGTTCACACCGGGCCCTGGCCTTTGTCTGCTCTTCTGCTAGCCCAGGCGCTGAGGGCACCAGTCAAAACGACAGACTTTGGGCCCTTAAGTTGCCTCAACTAAAGGGAGACTATTTGTATAACTTCTCATCCTAACGGGCTGTTGTTACAACTTAAAAATCCACGAAAGCAGCTGGTAAAAATGACAACACTCAAACTCGGCAATCTGAATGACAATGGATATTTTCCCCTTTCCAAAGTTTTTTTGAGGGTAAGAAGAAGCCTGCTATAATGCACTGACATTTTTTTAGCTGGTACTTCTTCCACGTTAAAAGGAAAATAAATTGAGTGGTGCCTGGGGAAGTTCTTCAAACTTTCCTATTGAAGAGCACTTCCTCCCTACAAATGTGGTCCAGTCTCTACAGACATTATTAGTGTCCTGCTAAATTCTACCACTTCCAGTAAGCATTTCAGCCCCTATACTTTAGCATCTGGTGTTTGATTCCCAAATGGATGTTAGTTTGAAGGACTAGTTACCAGACTCTTGTATGTGTTGAAATTGGCCATTTTCAGATCTGTCAGAGAGCAAATGTCCCCCTGAGCTGTAAAAGGGACAAATTGCTCCTTTAATGCTTAGACAGACGGTGAAGCTTCTAAGTAGAAGGCCGGTGATAGCTCGGAGCTAAAGGTGCTTGCTATCCTACAATACCTCAGTTCAATCCCTTGAACCTTCGTGCAGAGAGAGAACTGTCTCCAGGAATTTGGCCCCTGACCTCCACACATGTACCCTGATGTGCCTGGATCCACACATACCAATGAAAACACGCAAAAGTATAAGTTTTTTTTAAAGCCCGATACCAGGCAGTTTTACTCACTGAATCTCAAACATCATCATTTGCAGCATTTCCAGACTATTGATCTAAGGTCTGCAAGTGATTCAAAGGCCTGTTCAAAAAGTGAGTCTAGCTCTGCGTGCTCCCCACTGGTGCTCTCCTCTACCAGAGACCACCCTCCGCAGTGAATGAATCCCCTTACTCTGCCTACTTAGGTTTCATTTTCACATCGTCTCCTGGTACATATGCCCTTCCCACCGTATTCCAACCACAATCCTAATTTCTCCCTGTCATTCTTTCCTAGATACCCTTTCTACTTTGGGCCTTTTGATGTTAACCTTAGCTCTCCTTTAACACAAACAGCCACTGTTTCAACAAGGTATCTAGGAGTCTAAATCTGCACACATACAGCATGTTGGCCTGCAGGTAAAACCATCACTTACTGTTTCCTAGCTGCCATTTCTACTTGTAATGTTTCTTTACCAGCTGTTTCCGAGTAGTCTCTCGTAGGCCAGGCTGACAAGGAATGACAATGGCTGTTCTTCACTTCCAAAGGTTTTCTGAGGGTAGGAACTTCTCCAGTCAACACACAGTTTGTTTTCCCTTTTACTGGAGAAGAAAGTCCAGGTAAAGCAGCAGGGCTCAGTGCATTATAGTTGGCCTCTTCCTACCCCTCAAAGACCTTTGGAAAGGAAAACTCTAAATTGATCCTACCTGGCACAGCCCTGGGATTACAGGCCTGTGCTACCTACCATTCCTGATGGTGCTTCATGCCTGCTAGGCCAGTACACTACCATCTAAGCTACCAAATAGTTCGTTTTACATTTTTTTGTTTGGCATTTTGTTCTTGAGACAGACTCTCATGGAACTCACTTTGAACTCACAGGACACCTATCTGCCTGTTTCTGTTTCCAAGGGCTGAGCTGATAAAACGCCTGTACCACTATGCCAGAACTAAGTTTCTAACTTCCTTAGCATACAAGACAAGCTATATCTACGGAAAATCTGTTTATTTGTACTATACTGACAAAAAAGCAAACTACTTTCTATACCTGTCCATTTTCTTCCTAATATAGTCACAAGCACATCAATTTCTAGCACAATACAAAAGCCCCACTGACATCACCGCTAACGTCCTGCACTGGGGCAGGACAGGTCAAAAGCAGAATGGAGAGCTTAAGAAAGCCGAGATTGATCAAGAAAGGCCATCCTGAGCAATAAGGTTAGAAGCTAGGCTCAGGGAGGTTCATCAAAGACCCTGGAGAGGCTGAGATATAATTAAACCACAGAAACTGGTAACAGTTTTACCAAAGCATCAAGACCTCTCTCGAGACCTGAACGATAACCATTTAAAATGAGCTGAAGTCACTGTATCAGTCCAGTTAGGTCACTAAGACAGCATACAAAGTTTCTGAATTTCAGGTCAAGGAAAAAGACAGATCAAACTGTCAATCTCGGAGTTCCAGGCTCACTACTCAGCAGAGAGATCCAAAGCCATTTAGACCTTCCAGTTCATTTAAATTCTTTAAAGAATGCCTTTTCCCCACCAGCCCACAGCTTCTGATCCTTACTATAGCCAACTATCTCAATAAAAAGAGGAGTTATGAAAGGATGTCAGGGGTTTCCCAGGTATCTGCTAGAGATTATTTTAAGGATCACAGGGATCAGAGAATGTGACTTAAGGATGACAGAGGTCAAGTATCCACCTGTCTTTTTATACAGAGACTATTGCTGGGTATAGTAAGTGGTTCACTTCTATAACCTCAGCAATCAAGAGGCGCTGAGACAGAAGTTGTGCTCAGTTCAAGGCCACCTCGGGCCACAAGAAACCCTATCTAATAAAACAAGTCTTCCTGAAAAGTATCAAAATGAAGTTCTTAAACAGAAAAGAAAAAAAAAAATCTCTAAAAATACCTGAAATAATTTTACAGTCATTCAACTGATTCGTTCATCTCCCTCAACTCTCCAAACAGGCAAAGGCTCTTCAAATTCTGCCAGAAAATGTAAATTTCTTTAACCACTAATGGGAGTTATTCCTTAAGTAATGTATGGAGAAAGCCCTATTCAGAAAACACCACCCCTGCAACAGGTGAAGAGGAAGAAAGATGGTCAGAACTCGTTTTGACAGAGTTGCCCAGGAAGGTATTCTTAATAATGAAGTATGATGACAGCCTCGGGGAAGTCAGAGATTCGTGATTACTAGGATGAAGACCCTGAAATCGCATTGAGAGTCACTCATAAAAAGTAATGAGGATTCTTGAAACTTCAACAAGAAACGGACGAGGCCAACCGCAACTCCTGCATATGGACAAGGGTATTAACAAAACCAGAAGCAGCGAGCAGATCAGAAAACAGGTGGGACTCCCATGCCCCATTTTCCTGCCTGAGAACACACGAGAACGTCGTTGAAGCCTCCCTCCCTGACATGCAGCACGAGGCGACCGAGGCGACCGGGAAGCTAGGATGCCTGTGGAGAAAGGAGTGGGATACCTCTTGGCGCTGGTGGAGAGGAGCTTCGAGTTTTTGCTCATGCTGACTTTACTCTCCTTCTTCTTGGGGGTGCTGCCTTCTTTCTCGGTCTGCTGGTTGGAGGACGAAGATGAGGAGGAGCTGGTGCTGGCCCTCGAATCGTCATCCGACATAGCGAACCCCCCACCCCACCCCGCGAACGGCCCCTGCAGGGGGAGGAAACAAAACAGAAACACAGACCATGCAGGCGCTGCAAAGAGGGAACTCCGCTGTCAGGAGGGTGCGGGCCGGGCCGCCCCCGCCGCCGCCCCTGCAGAGGCTCGGGGCCCACCGCCGCACCGGCCGAAGAGACGCGGGGGCCGCGATCGCGCGGGGGCGGCCCGGGGAGGGCCCGGAGCCGCTGCCGCCGTCCCCGAGGCCTCCCGGCGTCCGCTCGAGTTTGGCGAGGTCGGGACGAGCCGAGCAGCCAGAGTGGGTGAGGAAGCCGAGCGTGGGCCGCGTGGGCCGCGGGGACACGGCGCCCAGCCAGGCCCGGCCACGCGGGGCTGCGCTCGCAGGCCGGCGCGCACAATGCGCCCCGGGCGGGCGGGTCCCCGCGGGGACCGGGCCGCGCTGACAGTTCGCGCGGCCCCCCGCCGCCCCGGCCCGCCGCACCATCTCCGCCGCCCGGCCCTGCTGCCCGCGGCCCGGCGGTGCCGCCCGCCCCCGGCCCCACGGCCCCAGGCCCCGCGGCCCGCCCGCCCTGGGGGGCCCCCTCACCTCTCTTTGTGTCTGGCTGCTTCGTGCCGCCGCCGCGGCTGCTGCTGCGGCTGCGGCTGGGCCTGGCCACTCGTGTCTCGCTCTCGCTGGGAGAGAAGCGGAAGTGCAGCAACAGCAACTATTAACCAGGCAATGGCTTCCCCGGCCGCACACGCTCCGCGCCACTCCTCCTCTCCGCCCCGCCCCGCGCCCCTCCCCCGCAGCACCTGGGGGCGCGCGCCCTAGAGCCCCGAGCGACCCCGGCGTGGCTGGGGACCCGGCGCCGGGCGGAGCCGAGGCAGCCCGGCGGGATTGGGGGATCCCTGGGCCGGGTGGAACCCGGGGTGACCAGGGAAGTTCTTCCCAGGAGGGCTTTGGGAAAGGGCTAGGGGGTGAGGTGGCCGGTGTCGGGGGGTGGGGGTGGGGGTGGGGGAAGATGGTACTCTCCTGGCGAGGACTTTGACTCCTCCCCAAAAGTGATCCGTTTAAAAAGAAAGGAAAAAAAAAAAAAAATCCCCTAATAGGGTTTTCCTTTGGGCTGACACTTGTTCCTCCCAACAGCAATTACGTGCTTGGAGCAGAGGTCACGCCTGTGAGAAAAAACCCAGACTAGGTTTCTGTTCAGGACATCAGGCGTGTGCGATTTTATACTACATACTCCCCGTCACTTACTATAGAAAAGGATGTGGACTTTTTTTTTTTAATGTATGCGATTGGGGTTCGTGACAGGTAACTACGACCGGGCTTGGGGTTGTAAGATCACTGGAAATAAACCTTGAACAGATGATATTGACAGGATTTGGAATTCTTAAATTGGATATAATGTCTGAGTCTTAGAAATTGAAAAAAAAAAAAGTTCTAGAAAGCACCCTACTTTGTTTTTACTCCAATACGATGCTATTCAAATAATATCTTTAGAATAATCACACAATAATGTCACTAAATTGTTCCTTCTGTGGCACTGTACTGAAATTTATTTTTAAAAAACATTCCACCATTAAATTAAGACATAGTTTCTTACCTGTTTGTCGTTTACCCTGAAGGGAACAGACCCCTGCCATCCAAGTACAAGGTCCATACACACAAGATCTTGTGTACTGAGCAGACAACAAGATTTCCATGGTCCACTTTAAATTACCTCATTCAAATTGTCATTGCTTCCCATGGCAACAGTGGCTTCAGTTACCACACACATGATATAAAGAAAGCTCATGGCATATCCAGTAGCTAGGAGAGCCGACATTCTCACTACCCAGCTAAGCCCTTCTAGCTATCCATCTGAAACTCCAGCTGTGTTAAGATTCATAAAGTAATTGCACACTTTATTGCACTCGATCTTTAAGGAAACCTCCATCTAGTAAGAGTTGTCTTCAAGTTGTGTGTAAAATCAGTAATAAGACTTCTCATGGGCCATCATTTGAGCCTCCTATCAGCAGAAAGCTATTCCTCTACCACCCAAAGCAAATGATTCTCCACATCGTCCTCTTAGGGACTGAGTTTCTCAGTGTAGCTTTAGCTGTCCCGGAATTCTAGACCAGGCTGGCCTGGAACTCACAGAGGTCTACCTGGCCTTTGCCTCTCAAGTGCTGAGACTAAAGGCGTTTACCACCACCAGGCAAACATAAATTTTGAAGAAATCTCCACAAGTGTTTGATTTTGTATGTACTGGTAGCACTTATAAATGACAATAATACCAGTAGGTCATGGTTGCTCAGTCCCAGCATTTGGGAGGCAGAGGCAAGTAGACCTGTATGAATTTGAGACCAGCCTAATCTATATAGAGTTCCAGGCCATCCAGAGATACATATTGAAACTCTGTCTTCTAAAAAATAGTAAAAAAAAAAAAAAAAAAAAAAAATAGTAGTAAGTAAATAAAGATAGCTATGTATTCAAAATATACTGATACAAAGATTACTATTTTAAAACTTTGTACATTTTTCATTTAAAAATGTATGTGTATGTAGGCCAGGCTGGCCTTGAGCTCACAGAATCTTCCCTCCTCTTCCCCCTGAGCACTGAGATTAAAGGTGTGTGACATGCCTTCCAGCATCTAGCTTTCTACTTTTGTCTTTTGGCAATTTTAAGAATTGAACCCAGGGCCTTAACACAGGTTAGATAAGTTCTCTACACTCCTACTACACTGACTGGTGTTCTTAGTTACATGGCCTAAGAATCTGAACTGATCTCCCTAGCATCAGTTTCCTTGTGTATAAAGGGCAAGAATACCCACATTTTCAGATGCCTATCTATAACAAATGCTCAGTTACCCATCCCACAAAGTAAAGGATTAATTCAAACCTGGGGTCCTAGGATGGATTTGCTAGGGAATTCTTTTAGGACGTGAGATCTTTAAGACCTGGAATTGATGATGAGTACTTTATTAGAAAAATCATTGTCAGGAGTTCAAAGCCTTCCTCAGCTATGTGGTAAGTTTGAGGCTATGTCACATGAGTCCAAGCCTGCCGCAAAATAGACAAATTTAAAAGAAAGGAAGAAACCTTTCAGGAGGAAGACAGAGTTGAGAAACTAGAGTTTCCATGTCTTGGGGGACATAGACTGCTTTCCAGCTTACAGTCATGTTCCATTTGAAGAAACGAAGGTGGAGAAAGCCCAAGAATCTTCTTCAAGGTCATGCCTCACCATCTAGCACAGCCTTGTCACCTCTGGCAGTGCTGGTATGGAAGAAGGCCTGCAGGTATATTAAAGAAAAAGATATTGAATATGAAAAACAAGCTCAGAGAATATTTTTAAAATGCACTAACTGTGGGTGTGATAGAAGACGCCTGTAATCCCAGCATCTGGGAGGGGGAAGCAGGAAGAAAGAGTCCAGGAGTGGGAAGGGCAGGAGGAGCTCTAAACCAGTCTCTGAAACAAAGCAAGGTCAAGGCCAACCTGGGCTACTTGAGACTGTTTCAAAATAGAAAAACATTATTAACAATTCCAACCAAGTGAGCTGAGAAAGTCACAGAATCTGTAACATTCACTTTTTATTAGAATACACTAATGTTCTCTGTTCAAGTTCTCCGTCCTGATGATAACCGTATCTACCATTCTGTATTTATGGATATATTTCCATGGTGTTTTCCTAAACGAATAACCAATACCTACCTACTTCCCCATTCCTAGTTTCCCCTGAGGAAGCTGGTTTCCTGCTGTGGGCTCTGGGAGTGCAAGCAAATGCCTCAAAACCATTAAGCACTATGATTGGACTGCTCAATTAACAGTAAAAAACAAAGGAAGTTAAGGAATTGGGAGCTGACGTCACAAAGGCATAGCAAGCCTGGCTCCACATTTTACCAAGTTCAGGTTCAAAGCCAGGCTGAGCCAATAGGAAGACCTTGTCTAGAAACACACACACACACACAAGAGAGAGAGAGAGAGAGAGAGAGAGAGAGAGAGAGAGAGAGAGAGAGAAGACAACAACAAGTTCAAATAACAAGCAAGGAAATTGACATTTGTTAATATAGCTGAGAATGGTATTTCAAGTCTGTAAGCCAACACTCACAAGGCTGAGACAGGAAGATCACTATAAATTCAAGGCCATCCTATGCTACATAGTGAGTTCCAGCTCAATACAGACTATAGCATGAAACCTTGTCTTAAAACCAAAAATAAAAATAGCAAGAAATTGGATAGACAGACAGATGGTGGATGGATGAATGATAGGTAGATAATTCATGCTTCCCCTTTCTTTTTGACTGCTTGTGGATTAGGTTTGTTTTCATTCTTTGCTTTCTGTTTGAGACTAGGCCTCCCTGTGGAACCCAGGCTGGCCTGCACCTTGTAGTCCTCTTGCCTCAGCCTCTCAAGGGCTGGGATTATAGGAGTTTTGTCACCACATCAGTCTCTCTTAACATAGTTTTCAAAACGTCCTTGAAGCCAAATAGAAAAGATTTCCTTTTTCTGTCAAACAAACAAAACCATCCCGTGTTTGGAATTTTACAAGTGTTTTTTCAAAAAGGACTCACTGTGGATTTCCATACCGCAGCTCCACTGTATAACCTCCGATGGTTGCACAGTCTTGGGGGGGGGGGGCTTTTTGTCTTGTTTCATTTTTTATTTAAAATATTTGTTACCTATTTTGAGAGTTTATGTGTGTGGCTTCCACTTCTTCCACCTTGACTGAACTCAGGTCATCTGGCTTGCCGGGCAAGAGCCTTTACTTGCTGAGCTGTCACTGGCTCTGAAGAAGACACCGAATGGGCACAAAATAAAGCCTGTTTTCAACTTGGATGGTTTTCTCATAGAAAGGGAGAGGTAGAGGGGGAAAGAAGAAGGGGAGGGTTGGGGAACTGAGAGAGACTGTTACTTTCAAGCCCCTGTACCCACTCCTCTGATGCCACCACAAGAAGCTAGGGCATATGTTTTGTTTTGTTTTTTCTACCATATGGAGGCATTGAACAACCATGACATTCATAGAACTCAGCAAGGCTTGATAAAAGTCATGATCTCTCAGGCAAGGGCAAAAGGCATATTTACTGTTTGAAGGTGAGAAGGAGCTATCTTCTCAACATAAAATTCAGCACTTTTCCCTTGGAGGACCTTTCTAAAGTAACTAGGCTTTGTTCATACATGTGCATGTGTGTGCTTGTATATGCCCGTCTGTGTGTCTGTGTGTATGTGCATGAGACAGAGAGAGAGAGAGAGAGAGAGAGAGAGAGAGAGAGAGAGGAGAGAGAGAGAGAGAGACTCTCTATGCAACCCTGGGTAGTTTGGACCTTGTTATGTATCCCAGGCTGATCTTAATTAAACTCACAGAGATCCACCTGCCTCTGCCTCCTAAGGGCTCATGAAAAGTCATACTTGGTTAAATGAGGCTTCTTTATCAAGGCAGATAATATTAGAATATAATTGGTTAGAGCAGTTCAGTTTGTGAGTCTCTGAAATCTTTTTTCCCCCTGAGTTTAGCACTTTTTCAGCTTACTGAAAATTGGGGAAATGAAATAGTAGCAGAGAAGACTAAGTTTGTTCAGGAGGCTCAGACAGGATCATGTGAAATTTCAGGGCAGCTTAACTGCAGGGTGAGACCCTGTTCCCCTTCTCCCAGCGTTTTATGATGGTTCTTAAATTTACTGTTTATGTATGTGGTGGAGGGCATATGTGCCACAGCATGCGTATAAAGGTCAGAGGACAACTGTGAAGAGTTGAATCTCTCCTTCATTATGTGGGTAGTGGGGATCTCAGACCATTCTGGTGGCAGGCACTTTGACCCTCTGAGCCCTCTGTGCTGTTTCTGTGGCAGATCTGTCAGCAGATTTTTGCATCCAGTTTTGAATCCAACATTTTTGTTTTAAGATTGATTTTTATTTTTACTTATGTGTATGTTTATGTCTAGTTATGTGTACTTAAAGGCAGGTGCCCACAGAGGCCCGAAAAAATCGGCAAACTTGCTAGAGCGGGAGCTATGGGCTGTTGTGAGGTACTCCAAAGGGGTTCTGTAAAAGTGGCAAGTGTCCCTAACCACTCAGACCCGAGTCCACTCTGCTGTTGTTGCAATAACTGTAAACTTCAGAAGCAGTTAACAGTCAAGATACCAGTATTTTGTCATTGCTATTTGGAGACAGGACTTCATGTATCCCAGGCTAGCCTTCAACTCTTGGTGCAACTGAAAGTAACCTTGAAATTCTGATCCTTTTGTCTTTAGTACTTGAGGGTGCTAGGACCACAGGCATGAGCTATCACACCTGACTGAAACTTTGTCTCTTAAAAAACAAAAAAGCTAGTGGTATATGCTTATAATTACAGTACATGGGAGATGAGGCAGGAGGATCATAGGTTCAATATTGTCTACACAGTAAATTCAAGGACAGTTTGGGCTAAAAACCCAGCCCTTATTTGTAAATAAATAAACATTTTAAGTTATATATACATTTACACTGTAAAATTATTTTTAACGAGTTTTTTTTTTTTTTTTTTTTTTAAAAAAAAAAAAACCAAGCAGAGGGGCTGGTGGAGAAGGCTCAGAGGGCAAGGGTGCCTGCTGCCAAACCTGATGACCTGAGTTTGGTCCTTAGGGCCCACATCATGGAAGGAGAGAACCGATTTCTTCAAGTTGTTCTCTGATCATTAAGTACCATACAGAGCCAACTATGATACTGTATGCCTGTAATCCTAGCACTGAGGAGGCTGAGGCAGCTGAATCAGGAGTTCAGATTTTCCTTTGCTACACAGGCAGCTTGAGGTCAGCCTGAGAGGGCTACAGGAGACTTTCTCTCAACAACAGAAAAACAGAGAAAGGAGCCTTTACCTGTCAAAAATTGTCACTGTTATGAAAGACAATGAAAAATTAAGGTTCTCGACTTCAAGAGTCTAGACAGACAAGGGCACTAACTGTGACATGTGACCCAGAACCAGAGCCCAGGCTGGATGGGAAACACGGACAGAATTAGGCCAATTAGAAACATTAGAGTATGAAGTTAGATTAGATAAAAGTGCCGTATCAATATTTAATTTCCTGAAGTAGATAGTTTACTGAGGATTTTTGTTTTGCTTTTAGGAAATGCACACTAAATCTTAAAGGAGGCATGATGGCATAGACTTTCCCAAATGACCAGTATGTGTGTGTGTGTGTGTGTGTGTGTGTGTGTGTGTGTGAACCCGAACACGCGCACAAACTCACACAGGCACACGTACACACAGGTGCAGAGGTGTGTGTCCAAGTGTTACAAATTGATAAATATAGGTATAGTGTATATGAACCTTTGTAAAATTCATTTGACCTCCCTCTTTTCCTTATTTGACCCTCTGAACTGCAAAAACCTATAATCCAGCTCAGAGACAGAGAAGAATCAGGACTTTAAGGGCATCTTTGGCTACATACGAAGTTTGAGGCTAGTCTAGCATACAGAAGATCTTGCCTATAAATAAATAAATAAATAAATAAGACAATTTTAAAGTCTTGAAGGAAAAAACTAAAGAAGACATAAGAAGATGGAGAGACCTCCCATGCACATGAATTGGTAGTATTAATGTTGTGAAAATAGTTATTATATCAAAACTAATCTATAGATTCAGTGAGGTTTTTCCCATCAAAATTCTGAAGCAATTCTTCCTAGAAATTGAGAAGAAAAATCTTAAAATTCATATGGAGGCATGGAAGGCTCCAGATATCTAAAACAACCCTGGATAATAAAAACCTTGCTGGAGGATATCACCAACCACCCCCCTCCCCCACCCCCCAGCACCCTACCTCGTCAAGTTATCCTGCTGAGTCATAGGAAGAGCTGGCATGGTATTAGCACAAAGACTGAAACACTGAATAAGACTGGGCACCCAGATATAAACCACACACCCCAAAGATGCCCAAAATACCCACTGGGAAAAAAGAAAATAGATAGCATTGTCAACAAGAACGGTGCTGGGGAAACTGGTATCTAGGTGTGGAAGAATGAAAATGAATCCTTCTCTCTGTCAGAATTAAAAAGAATTCCAAATGTGTCACTAGTCAACCAGAAGCTTACAGAGGGAGGCTTGGGGAGCACCCTTCAGGATACAGACACAGGTAAAGACACTCTGAATAGGAACTTGGTTGTGCGGAAATAAGACCCAAATCAAAAAGTATGACATAGGAAATAAAAAGGCTTTTGCATTGCTAAGAAGACTTAAAAAAAAAAAAAAAAAGAAACACTTACCTATTATTTTATTGTAGGATATTTTTTAAAAAATAGGCAATACAGGAATTGGGGCATATAAAATCTTTCGATTTCTGTGGTTTCACATTTCTTGTTTCCAACACCTTCATTCTCTGCAACCATTTTCATTTAAACCACTAATCAATGGTACAGTAGCATCATGTAAGATTCCCAAAGAAAGCTTAAGTGAGTGAAGAGGCAGCCTACAGAATGGGAACCGGACTTTGTCAGTTACATATTTGATAGAGGATTAGTGTCTAGAATATACAAAGTACTTTTTAAAAAACATAAAGAAGCTGGGCGGTGGTGGCGCACGCCTTTAATCCCAGCACTTGGGAGGCAGAGGCAGGCGGATCTCTGAGTTCGAGGCCAGCCTGGTCTACAGAGTGAGTTCCAGGACAGCCAGGGCTATACAGAGAAACCCTGTCTCGAAAAAACAAAACAAAACAAAACAAACAAACAAACAAACAAACAAAAAAAAACAAATAAAAAACATAAAGAAAACAAACAGCCCAGTTTGGGGAAAAAAAAAATGGACTATGGAATTGAACAAAGTGTTCTTGAAGAAATGGGAGACACCGAGAGATATTTTAAAGAGTAGTCTATATCCTTAGCCATCTGAGCAATGCAAGTTAAAACCTTATCCCACAAAATGGCTAATGGTTAAGGCAAGAAAAGGTAGCAAGTGCTGCTGAGGGTGGAGGAGCCTTATTTTGTGTTGATAGTAGTGAAAACTGAGCCAGGCGGTGGTGGCACACGCCTTTAATCCCAGCACTTGGGAGGCAGAGGCAGGCGGATTTCTGAGTTCGAGGCCAGCCTGGTCTACAGAGTGAGTTCCAGGATAGCCAGGGCTACACAGAGAAACCCTGTCTTGAAAAACCAAAAAAAAAAAAGTAGTGAAAACTGGTGCGGCCACTAGAGAACCAGGGTGAAGTCTCCTCAAAACGCTGAAAGCAGATTACCATGTGACTCAGCCTTACCTCTCCTGGGCATCTGTGGAAAGGCATGCATCCTACTGTAGGAAGGCCCTCATCCATCCTTACTGCTGAATTCACAATAGCTAGGAAACAGAGTCAGCCTAGATGTCCATCCGCGGATGAATGGTTATTCATCTGTAAAATATTAAATCATAAAACTTGTAGATACATTTATGGAATTGTGAGGAGTCACGCTGAGTGAGGTAACACAGACCTAGAAGACAGATGTTTCGTGTTCTCTCTCATATGTGCATACTAGTTTTGAATCTTCAGAATTATGTGTTTGATTTGGAGTACCTGTGGAGGACAAGAGGCTGGGAAGGGACATGGGCCTGGGGAATAAAGCTCTTAGGGGAGGGAGGACAGAAGTGCATAAAAATGGCACCAAAGGGGAGTCCTGCAGAGGAGGCTTTAAGTGGGAAAGAATGGGAGGGCAGAGCAGGGGAGGGGTAGAGGAAAGAGTCGCCAAGGCCGTGTGAAAACCTCCTCTATTATAAGCTTACTCAAAAATACAATTTAAAATATGTTTGGATGATAATGCCCTACAAAGGGGATAATACTTCCTTCAGAAGCCATAGTTGAGTGAACAAAATCCTGACAGCAGGTAATCTGGAGTTGATAGGGGAGTTTCCAGAGTACCCCAAACAATAAAGCTATTTCTAGTGCTGCCGGTCACCCACCAGAACTTGATGGTAAGGCCTTCTTGCTGAACACACCATTTATTTTGGTCACAGGAAATAGGTAAATCAAGCTGGTGCTGACCCGAAGCCTTCCTGATGGCCAGTTTTCACAGTGCCAGAGAGTGTGCGGTAGGTTGCTGACAGTGGGGTAGGCATGAGTGGTACCCAGCTAGGTACCCTGTAAGATACAGTAACTACCAGCCTGGAAAGATGTGCACAATGTGTAATAGTGTCTAGCCAACTGCATTCTCATTAGATTTGAGGCCTGCTCCACAGGAAACTCATGCCTGGTACTGTAAACCTTGCCAAGTGTTCAAGTCTGGAAAGATCACAGGCCTTAAAAGAATCTACTACTATTATTTTGCTAAATGGACATAGTACCGAACTTTCTTTTCTATGTGTACATTTGTCTCATATCCATAGATAGTGTACCTTTAAGACTTACTTGGAGATGCTTCTGTTTTGCAGAGACAGTAATTCATGGAAAGACTTACAACTGGTTAAAGTCAGAAAATAAAAGTCTGTGAAGGCCAGGATCTAAATAGCATTTCTACATAACCCTCTACCCAAAAAGCTCAGGGAACATCATGGAAGACAAAGCAGAGAGTGAGTCAGAGAAGTTGGAGTGGATCGCTGTCAAACTGTCTTCTGGACGTGGCAGAGCCAGCGTGCCCATGAGCCCCTGAACCTGCACAAGGCCCTCACAAGAGTGCCTTCAACACTTCAGCATGGAAGTTCCTGAGCCCACACTGCATCCCGATGGAGCTCAGGTCTTTTTTGGTGGCTGAGGCAAAGAGTATCCCTTTGTTCAGTGGCATAGCCGTGGCTAAGTGCCTGTGTTCCAGTAAGCTCTCACTCACAGTTTAAATAGCAGGCCTACTGAGCTCAGTGGCCATATACATACAAACATGAAAATAGGAAGGGGAACTGTTAGAGAACAGAGGGTTCAGTGGGAAGAGGAGTGGAGATTAGAAAGGGTCACAGGGTGAAACTCATTGTGTACGTGTATAAATCTGTCAATGAAATAGTTTTAAATTGAAAAGGAAAGAAAGAAAACAATTGATAGAAAATCCAGGCGGGAAGGACCAGGAGGAAGCCATTGAGGAACTTTGGCTCAGGGGAGTGGCTCAGGATTTCAAAAGCTCTGTATTATTTTAATGGATCACTATTTGATCCAGAAGTTCTGGAAATCAGGTTCCAAGATGGCAGAGAACTTACCTGCTTAGGGACTGGTTTGGGACTCAGTAGGTATGTAATAAAAATTGAATGAGGGCCACACATGTTGATGGGCACCTATAATCTTAGCTGTAGGGAAGCTAAAGCAGGAGGATCATCATGAGTTCAAGACCAGCCTGGACTACATAGTAGTAGTCTCAAGGCCAGTCCAGCTTATAGAGTGACCTCATCTAAAAAAGTAACTGATCCATTAGCAAATGAAGACAGAGAAGGAAAGCCTTGTCCCAGTAGCCCTATGTCTCCATTTCCCCATCTCTGATTCACACAGAAATGACCTCACTGTCAGACAGCTGACAAGGAGTGCTTGTCCTGGAGTGCTTGATGTCGTTCCCTGGGGGAAGAGGGCAGGTGGGAGTGACTCCAGGGATCTCCAGATGAAAAGAAGTTCCAGCCTTGATGTCAGAATTTTTGAGTTCTGAACTGGAAGCATCTATCTAGACATCTCTGATGCACCACATTCTGCAGACAGACAGAGAGCCAAAAGGGACTACAGGGACTTGGGGAATCCAGACCTCTATACCTTGAATATGAATCATTGGTCAGAGATTTCATAAGCAGCAGGTGATCTCTATGCTGCAAGAAAGTTGAGCTGTAGCAGGTGGACTGTCTCCTAGAGCTGATATCCCCTAGCCTGGGCACTGGGCTGGACACAGGGTCATCACACAATGAGTGTGCGCACAAATGAGTACGCGCTTAGTCATACACATGTACAAGACTATACATGTATATACATACACACCCTCGTTCATACACATGCAAATATACACATACATACACACACAAACTTAAGTGACTAGACACAAACACAATTAGAAACCACCTTACATCTGACAGAAGTATGGACAGCTATTGTCTGACCTGGCTGAAGGGACATACACTGAAGACCCCTTTCTCATCCTTGGTTTCAGCTCATCTTGAGAAGTCTTTTTCAACTCTGTGGAATAGAAACCATGGGCATGGACACTTGGCTTTTCTGACTAGCTTCCCACAGATCAGGTGCTGAGAGTGGAAGTTGTCCTTGTTACCTTCCCCCTCTGCTCCGCCACCTTGCAGAGGTAGGCAGCTCAGGAAGGCTAAGAGAGCACAGGGTCCAAGTTTCCATAGCTGGCTCTTCCTGGCTGCCCGTGCTCGGGTCAGTTTTTCAGTCCACCGAACTTTCGCTGTAGCACTATAACCAATGTTATATGAGAAGCATCTGTGAAAGGCTTGGTTGAACACCTGGCATAGACCAAGAACCTGATGAATAGTCACCATCTCCACTGGAGTCTACCACGTATTGTACCCTAACACTATTTCAAATTGACCTCGGACTTCATTTGGCTGTTCCAGACTTAAATTAGAAGCTTACATGCAGCCAAATCTCTTCCAGAGAGCAGAAGCCAGCAAGTGGCTCAGGAGACACCCATGCTTGCAGGAGTTATCCCTCTTGTCCTGCTCTGCAGGAATGCTGTGGAAATGGCCTGGCCAGCACTGCTTCTGCGAAGGCCTTTGGAAAACTGTTGGGAAAACGATCTTTTCAGAGCATCTGCATCTACTACCTGGAATTGATTCTTTTTACTTTAGGAGGTAAAGGTAGCCCAGCCTATGAGAAATCGTAAATCAAAAGATCTGGGGAAAGTTGGTTGTGGGAAAGAAGGGACTTTCAAAGAAATTAAAATAAAGGAACATCTCTCTGAAGACATAAGCAAGCAAGGGGAGTACAGTGAAGCTGGTCGTGTTCCTGGACATGCTGATTCTCCACGGAGATCTGCATATTGGATTCTTGGAAGAGCAGACTATGACAATCAGCATCTGTTTGAAAGATCTAGTTTCTGTAGCATCTATGAGACATTCACGTTCACTTTTCTTCATGTATTAATTCAGTGTGTGTGTGTGTGTGTGTGTGTGTGTGTGTGGTGTATATGTCAGAGGACAACTTACTGAAGTCCATTCTTCCCTTCTACCATGCAGGTCGCAGGGAATTGAACTACGGTTGTGGGAAGCATCTTTACTAATTGAGCCATCATATTAGCTTCCTTGGTTTTTCATTGTTTTGTTTTTTGTGCTCTCTCTCTTTCTCATTTTATTTAATTTGATCTATATGAATATTTTGCCTGTATTTTTTAGTGTACATGCCTGAGGAAGTCAGAAGAAGATGCCAGATCTCCTGGGACTCAGGGTCTAGAGCTACAGGTGATTGTGAGTGAGACTCAATGGGGATGCTAGAATCTGAGCTCAGGTCTTCCGGACGAGCAACATGCATATCTTAGCTTTAGACTATTGTTCCATCTCTGTTGTTTTGTTTGTTGAGATATATTCCTACCTACTCTTAGTCCCAGACTGGCCTTGGTCATCCTCCCTGCCTCAGCCTCCAAGTGCTGGCCAGGCACCATCTCACACCACTCAAGAATATTTTGCATATATAAATTTTACTGCGCATGTACTTTTTTTTAACCCAGAGCCCTGGTCATGATAGGGCAGCTTGACCTCTGAGTAACAGCCTCAGCTCTAATGCTCAAGTTTTTATTTGAATTTTTATTTATCAGTGTGTGTGTGTGTGTGTGTGTGGTGCGCGCGCGCGTGCACGTGTGTGTGCTCAGATGACACAGATGTGTGTGGTTAGGGTTCTCTAAAGGAAAAGAATTGATAGAATAAACATATATATTAAAAGAATATCCATTAGACTGGCTTATATGATATGTTCTGGGTAGTATGGCGATGGCTGTCTCCCACCGGACAGGTCAAGAACCGAGCTGTTGTTCAGTCCACGAGGCCAGCTGTCTCAGCAGTACTGGAGGCCCGGACGACACCGGAGAGTGGCTGCTTTTCAGTGTGGGTTGGAATCCCAAAGAAGTTGGTTCTGACATCAGTGAAGGATACCTCAGTGACAGTTCAGTTAGAGGACAAGCAGACAAAGAAGCACGGCTTCCTTCTGTGTCCTTTTGTGTGGGCTGCCACCAGACGGGGTGGCCCAGATTCAGTGTGGGTCTTCCTGCTTCAAATAATCTCAGGAAATCCCCCACAGAAGTGCCCATCAGCTTGGACAGTAGGTGATTCCACATGGACTCAAGCTGACAACCCAAAGTAGCCACCATAGATGTGTGTGAAGTGCGGGTCATTTCTGTCACACGTGTCATGCGTGTCACACACGTCACACATGTGGGAGTCATAGTGGAACTGGTCATCTCTGCATAACTTTAGTTGGGATCAGAGAATTGAACTTAGGTTGCCAGGTTTGGGTGGCAAGTGCCTTTACCCACTGAGCCATCTCTCTGGCAGGCAAGTTCTTATTTTAGTCTAGAAAAGAGATCTAGAACTGAGATTTCCATCTGTTGGAATTGTCTTCTTTAGGTTCTACATTTTTACTAATTTGAGGAGCATAGAGCCACTGCTTTGCTTTGCAAACAGATTTTGCCCTATGTGAAGGAAAGATTTCTATTCACCAACCAGCTCTCCAGTCTTCCTCAGCTCTGCCTTGTGCCTTGGCACCACGTGGCACCATGGGGACCTTGGCCAAGCTAGAGACCGATCAGAGGGATCCTTTTTACACCGAGGTCTATGTTACAACACTGAGAGTTTACTCAGCTCTGGTCATGTCCAAGCTTAAAATAAACCCTTACAGTGGCGGGCTGGCCTATAGGGGCATACATTCGAGATGTTATTTTTGGAAACTGTTAGAGAATGAATTGAAAACTTGTGATTTCCTGTGAACTCGGCTTGGAAGTAAAATAAAGATTTTTATGAAGTTAGAGGTGAATGCATTAATTCTCCTCAGCTATTCTTGCTTGCAAGTTACTGTAGACCTTGGAGTTAGAGTTCAGGTACCGTACCCCCACCCTCCTACTCCCACCCCAAGCTGTATTCCTGTTTGTGGATCCGTCTTGAACAAACCATCAACTGGCCTTTAAAAAACAAACAAACAAACAAAAACAACAAACAAACAAAGAAATGTCAGGTGTGGTGGCTCAGGCCTAGAATCCCAGCATTTGTGCAGCAAAGACAGGAATATTACCAAATATTAGCCTTATATACAAAGGGTGTTTTGGAACAGCCATGGATACATGGGAGAACCTTGTCTACACAGGAAGGGAGGAGAAAAAGAGAAAAAAAAGGAAGGAAGGGAGGAAGGGAGAGAGAAAAAGAGGGAAGAAGAAAGGGAGGAAGGAAAAAAGGGAGAGGGACAGAGGGAGAGAGAAAGGGATGGAAGGAGGGAAGAAGGAAGAAAGAAAGGGAAAAAGGGAGGGAGGGAGGGAGAAGGGAAAGCAGGCTTGACGGCACACACCCACAGTCCCAGAGCTTGAGAGGCTGAGACAGGAAGATCGTTTGATTACATAGAAAGTGCCCAAGCTATGTGCCAAAACCCTATCTTAAAAACAAAACAAAACAACTCTTCCTCTTCCCCCCACCCCCACCCCTTTCTGAGACAGCGTTTTTTCTGCATAGCCTGGCTATCCTGGAACTTGCTCTGTAGCCCAGTGTACTGCCATAATCCTGATACTTGGGAGGCTGAAGCAAAAGCATCACAAGTTCAAGTCCAGCCTAGGCTGTAAGGCCCTCTAGCAACACACACACACACACACACACACACATACACACACACAAACACACACCACTTCTAGTTGTAGCATGTTTTCATTCTACACATGTATCATTATGAGCTTCAGAGTTCAATGCAGTGGTTTGTGTCTCTATGTTGGGAATTTACAAACAGCACAACTGATCCCATCGTTGCTTACAGATCTAAACACTACACCACTCCACATTAGGCAGTTTAGGTTTCATCTTTCATAAAAATGACCAGAAAGCTTCTCTCTGTGGGTGTGAGGGTATTCCCTCCATTAAACAAAGGACTTTTGTGTCCCTCCTCATGAGGTGACACAATAAACAACTCTTTTTTTTTTCTTTTCTTTTTTTGAAACAGGGTTGTTTTTGTATAGGCTTGACTGTCCTGGAACTCACTTTGTGTACTAGGCTGGTCTCAAAATTAGAGATCTGTCTGCCTCTGCCTCCTGAGTGCTGGGATTAAAGGCTTGAGCCACCACAGCCACCCAACACAAAATAATTTAATGTGTAAGATGCAGAAGGCACAACTAGTCTCTAGCAGACATTTAGGCTGGCGATGCCACCGAGGAGACAGTGTGCTAGCCCATACCCCAAACCTCGCTCACAGTTACTGCGCTCTGAGAAAAATGCCTGTTTACTTTTCATTAGAAAAATTCCCAGATACTCATTTAGGAGCTACAAAGCATAGTGCAAGCATACTGTAGGCTGGCCTCAGCACTGGTATTCAAGAGCAGATGCTATTTTGCTGTTTTTCCTTTAATTTCCAAATGTAACTTGTTACTGTTAATATTTAATAAAAGGGGCTGCCCAGACTGACCATCTAAGCGGTGGTGGCTCTGTCTAGCTCAGGCTGCCATGTTCTGCGGCCTGAAGCCAAGCGCTCCACAGCTGGAAGTGGCCAGAGGCTGCAGGTGCACCACAGCTAGGAACGGCCAGCCAGAAACACCGGCCCTGCCACGCATGAGACACCAGCGTTGGAGATGGTTCTGCCAGTCTTCCACGCTGTCTCTGCAATGTTTGGTTGAACCCAGACCATCCCGCCACCCACATGGTACCCAGTAGAAATGATACTCTAATGTTTAAAGATTATCTAATAGCTTTATATATTTGGAAATGCTCAAATAACAAGATGTCCACACAATTAGAAGTGCTAACCAATTAACTAACCTAGATATAAGTTGTTACCCAGGACTGCTCTTGATACATGTGCGGCTCTCCTTGGCTCCTACATCTCTGCCTCTCTCCAGCTCCTCCTCTTCCTTTTCCTCTTCCTCTCCTCTCCTTCCACATTAGCTCCTCCCAGATTACTGAGTTTTATTGTAAAATGTAGCGGGGGGGGAAATATTCCGCTACAGTAACTGTCATTTAAAATTAATTTTCATAGCTGGTTGGAGGCAGTGCATGCCTTTAATCTCAGCACTTGGGAGAGCAGAGGCAAATGGATCTCCATGAATTAGACAGAAGTCAACAAGGTATACAGAGCAAATTGAGGACAGCCAGGGCTATACAGAGAAACCCTGTCTCAAAAAAAAAAAAAAAAAAAAAAAAAAAAAAAAAAAAAAAAGGAAGGAAGGAAGGAAAAAAATAGAAAGGAAAAGAGGAGGAGGAAGGAAGTGGAGGAGGAGAGAGAAAACTTGAGCAACTGGTGAGTTGGCTGAGGGATTAGAGGGTGAACACGCAGAGGACCTGAGTTTGGTTTGCAGCACTCACAGTTCACAGTTCATAGTTATCTATAACTCCAGGCATCTGACAGCCTCTTCTGGCCTCAAACAATGCCTGTACCCATGAACACATACACAAACATACACATAATTGAAATTTTTTAAAAATCTCTTTAAAAATGAAATTACAGACAACTTCTCCTTAAATTTCTCTATGTGATTCTTCAAAAACAAAACCCCACATATTATTCTCACATTTGACAAAACTACTGATGTTCCCTTTTTCTCTCTTAATATTCCACTCCTATTTAATTGTGTAATTAAACAGGCTGGCCACGCAGCTTGTGTCTGCTCCGGCTCACTCACATCGTGCCTCATCTGGAACAGCTTTTAGTCTGTACCGCTTCTGCTTGGCCTCCTCCCCTCTCTCTCTTTGAATTGTAGCATTGACCTATTGAAAAGGTGTGAGCTATCCACAATGCAGAAGGCTCTGGGTCTGCTGGACTGCTCTGCTTGAAGCAAGCCCTCTGTCCCTTCCACACCCTATACATTTAAGGTTTCATAGAAAAATCATGATTCAATTGCATTTACCTTTTGAGGCAAGACAATCAAGTCAAGGGTGAGAGGATATACCTCTTTTGCATCACACCAGGGAATAATGACTCCTTGCCCTTTCAAAGATGTGAGAAACAGAAATAGCTACTCTTCACATCCACTGGAAGGCAGGAAGGGAAGGAAGGAAGGAAGGAAGGAAGGAAGGAAGGAAGGAAGGAAGGAAGGAGGAAGGAAAGGAGGGAGGAGGGGGAAAGAAGCTACCTCTGTGGTCAGGGATTAGTTTAATGGTAGAACACTCTCCTAGCATGGGCTAATGGAGTCTAATGCCCTGTACTGTGAAGCAAACAGACCTTGGGACCTAAAGCCAGGACCATGAGCTACAGAATCTCCCTTAGCCTCTGGTTTTCTTGTTAGAGACAAAAGCGATACCAACCCTAGGACAGGCTGCAGTCATAAGGACTACACAAGTAAATGATAACACTACCAATAGCTGCCATTTACTAAATTCACTCTGCTAAGCCCTACACAAGAGCTTCCCAGTCACCATCCAGCTAATACTCACAAAACCCACTGCTATATGGTGCTCTTATACCACATAGATAGGGGAAACTGGGACACTGGGACTCAGCAATTTGGCCAAGGTGAAAGAGCTTGTAAGGGGTGCAGGGAGTGTGCACAGCTGACCAGTCAGACTGCAGAGCCCAAGTAGGAAGTCACTATAAGTGACAGAGAAGCAAGAAACACTGGATATGAGAGGGCTCAGTGGGGAGAAGCTTCCCAACCTGAGCTCCATCCCTGGAATCCCGCAGCAGGAGAGAACTGACTCTCAAAAGTTGTCCTCTGACTTCTAAACATGGGACAGTGGACACACAGACACACAGACACACACAAACACAGACATAGACACACAGACACAGAAATACACACAGACACACACACACACCCTCTCTCTCTCTCTCTCTCTCTCTCTCTCTCATCACACACACACACACACACACACACACAGGGAGAGAGAGAGAGAGAGGAGAGAGAGAGAGAGAAGAGAAGAATTTTCAAAAAGTAACCATTGACAATATGGTGTTCTGAGTAAAAGTTGTCCCCATAGGCTCATGTACTTGAACGCTTAGCCATCAGGAATGATGCAACTTGAGAAGGATTAGAAGTAAGGTCTGGCTGGAAGAGGTGTGGCCTTGTTGGAGGAAGTGTATCACTGTGGGCAGGCTTTGAGGTTTCAAAAGCCCAAGCTAGACCCAGCGTCTCTCTCCCAGCTGCTTGTGGTTGCAGATGTAGAACTCTCACCTACACCTCTAACACCATCCAAACTTTTATGCTGCCTGAATGATGCTAACGCTCTGAACTTGTGAATCTGTAAGGCAGCCCCAATAAATGCTTCCTTTTCTAAGAGTTGCCGTGTCACGGTGTCTCTTCACAGTGATAGAACAGCGACTAAGACAGACACCAAATGCAGCTGTTCTGCTGTGTTTCGTGTTTCTGGTTTTTTTTAGACTCTCCCCAGTGCCATTCCTGTGCTAATTTAATGACTGTAAAATGAAAAGATATTTCCACAGTGTGGTGTAGAGTGCACATATGAAATAACAATTAGATAAGTCCCTACCTTGGCGGTACTGACATCTAGGTAAAAGGAAAGCACTTTGTCGAGGGCGAGGTAGACGTACATCTGGCACACAAGCGAACATCTGTGTTCTTCATGGTGCCTCTGCCTCTGTCCTGCTTTATTTGGCATGTGGCTCACTTCATAAGCACTTTCACACATTAGTTTCTACATAGCTTCACTTGGTCCTAAAACAACATTTAACAAGCTTGTGGCTCCTGGATGTACCTGTTCTGAAGTGCTTAAACCAAACCAAAATAACAACAACAGACAAACAACCCATCAACAAAACAAAAACTCAAAAACAGCAACAGCTAAGAGAGGGTGAGGATGACAGTAATCAGAATGTGCTGTGTGTAATTAGAGATGTGTTGTCTTCCTTTCTAGGTTCTGAGTTAGGAAGGAAGCTGGCAAAGCACATCTAAGTGGCTCATCATGCAGTGCCCCTTCAAAGGCTGGCTGTGGTCAAGGCACCTAAAGCACCAGGATCACCACTAGTAC
This sequence comes from Mastomys natalensis, assembly GCA_021653895.1. Classification (NCBI taxonomy): domain Eukaryota; kingdom Metazoa; phylum Chordata; class Mammalia; order Rodentia; family Muridae; genus Mastomys; species Mastomys natalensis. The sequence goes on along the minus strand of JAJTUV010000313.1, from coordinate 665,231 downwards.
CAGTGTCCAAGCTCTGAGAAGAGCATCTGCCCGCACCAGTGTCAAAACACACTTGGCAAACAGCATCTGAACCCTTGAAACCGTCATACTACACACACGGGTGGCTTCCTTAAGACCTTTGCTACATGGGGGTATTGGTAGAGTGCTCCCCAGAGCCCTGGCTACATCCTCAAGATCCCATAAAAACCAGGTATGGGGTCCTTCACTGGTAATCCCAGCACTTGGAAGGTA
>JAJTUV010000312.1:2277500-2310782 GCA_021653895.1 Mastomys natalensis | reverse complement strand
TTTCTTTAAAAATTGCAACTAGTTCTAACTGAGCACCTAGCTGTACCACTCCTGGCATATACCCAAAAGATGCTCCAACATATAACAAGAACACATGCTCCACTGTGTTTATAGCAGCCTTATTTGTAATAGCCAGAGCTGGAAACAACCCAGATGTCCCTCAACAGAGGAATGGATACAGAAAATGTGGTACATTTACACAATGGAGTCCTACTCAGCTATTAACAACAGACTTCATAAAATTTGCAAGCAATGGATGAAACTTGAAAATATCATCCTGAGTGAGGTAACTCAGTCACAAAAAACACACATTGTATGTACCCACTGATTAGTGGGTATTAGCCAAAAAGGAGCTCAGAATACCCAAAATACAACACACAGACCATATGACATTCAAGAAGAAAGAAGACCACACCGAATTATGGATTTTTGATATATAACATAGTGCCACTCAGAAGGGGGAAGAAAATGATCATGCAAGGTAGAGGGAGGGACTTGAGAGGGAGAGTAGAGGGGGACGGAAAGGGGAGGTGGTTCAGATATGAGCAATGATTGGGGAGAAGTATGGAGAGTCAGGAATTTGAAAGAGGGGAGTAGCAGTGAGGTAACTTACGGTAGCTACTAGAAATTCCCAGATGTCAAGGACCCAAGAGTTTCCTATGACCCAACATGGAGGACATTAGCCGAAATACCCAGCAAAGGGGAGACAGAAACTGGGAGACCATATTCAGTGGATAGACATAGACCCTGGTTGAGGCATGGGGCCACCCACCCAACTCAAAAATAGTAATCCAGAATTCTTCCTGTCAAAAGGAAATGCAGAGACAAAGAGTGGAGCAGATATAAAAAGAAAGACTATTCAGAGACTGCCCCACCTAGGGTTCCATCCCATCTGCAGACACCAAACTCAGACACTATTGCTGATGCCAAGAAGCACTTGCTGACAGGAGAATGGTATGGCTGTCCTCTGAGAGCCTCTGCCAATGTCCAAACAATAAAGATGTAAATGCAGCCAAACATTGGACTGAGCAGGACCCCAATGGAGAAGTTCGACAACGACTGAAGGAACTGAAGGAGATCTGCAATCCATTGGAAGAACAACAATATCAACCAACTAGACACCCCCCCCAAAGCTACTAGGAACTAAATCATCAATCAAAGAGTACATACGGGGGGACCCGTGGGTACAGCTGGATATGTACCAGAGATTACCTTATTGGCATCACTGGGAGGTGAACTCTTTGTTCTATCAAAGACTCAGTGACCCAAGTAGGGGAATGCTAGGACACTGAGGCAGGAGTGGTGGGCAGGTGTGGGAGCCTCTTATAAGTTAGGAAGTAGGGGATGAGGGTGTTTATTGAGGGGAAACTGGGAAGGGAGATAACATTTGAATGTCAATAAATAAAATATCCAATAAAAAATGAAAAAAAGAAATTAAAAAAAAAACAAATTGATTCATCTTTAGCTTCTGAGGTATAAAGTATTTATCAATTACGACAGGTGCCTTTGTCATAAAAGGCGTTTTCAAAATCCTAATTACAGCCAGTTTCGAAAGGCATATTTCTAACTCTTGAAAATGAAAAATTGGAAGTGAAGTAATCTCAAAATAGAATTCAAGGAACAGGAAAATCTGACGGTTCCAAGCAGGATTTCATGTGAAGTATTCCTAACCTGCCAGTGTTAACAAATGTAGATCATATAGGAACCTATTTCTGGATCTTGGACTGGAGACCTTAGTTCTACAAAGATGTGATAAGTAAGTGTGAAACTGAATGTGAAGTTATGAGCAAGGAGAGATGAGAAAATCAAACTGATACTCACTGTAATATTCAGCTTCTTATCATCACGAAATGACTTGCATCCCGCCAGACAAGGTGAAATGTAAGTCACTCCATTTTCCCCACAGACGGGTTCCCACTGATTTTTATCACAATTGCAGTCTGAGTTGCAATAAGAAAGTGGTACATCTAGGTGAGGGTCCACTGGGTTCATTCTGGAGATATATGGTAGATAGACACATGTCAAAGAGAGACAGACATGGAGGGAGAAGGAAGGATGGAATGAAGAGAAGGGGAGGGGAAGGGAGGAGACATAAGGGAAGGGAAGGGAAAAGAAGAAAAATCAGAAAACTCTGATACTAGAGAAAACTGATTACAGATCTGTGCATGTTACTGGTGAGAGCCTTGTTAAATTTCTAGCTATAGCTAGGAAAGGATAAGGGGTCTGCACCGCCTTAGGAAGCTGAAGTGCCAGGAATGATTCCTATTATGTGGTAAGAATAGGAAAGGAAATGTACATTACACCTGGGGTATCAGGGTGTCTAATTACAATGGTGAGTAGCAGAGTCAGTTCACAGAGAATGAAAATCATATTTGTTGTGAGGAACTTGTATCTTGCACAGATATTTGTTTACATGAATGCTAGAAAAAGCTTGTTCAGCCATGGCTGAGAAAGTTCCCTACACTCACAACAGACTAAGAGATTTGAACACCAAACCTTCAAATTTAAGTCATGAGAATCAGTGAGGTAATGCCCAGGCTTTGCTGGTTATAAAAGCTGTTTGTCTAGGGAGACAAAGGTATCCATGACTTAGCTCCCATTGCACATTGTGAATACTCTGAAAATGACATGGTCGTCACCACCCAATTTTTCTTTAAAGGAGAAATAAAAACTGGTCTTGGGAGATCTTAAACAGTGATTGTTTGAGAATTTATAAATTGTGATTCTTACTAACTGAACGTTTAGTGGAAACTGATTTCTGCCTACTGTTCTGCCTACATAGGATTCTGATTGGAGTTAACACATCATTCTTTCTGTTGATAGAATAATATATACAAACCCATCATAGGTCAAGGTTAGGCCAGCAAATGACTTGTTTTCACAGATTAGTGGAAAATACAACAGATTAAACACATAGGCCACTGAGGAAGTGAAAAATGCAAACTTGGTGATTCCAGTCATGGTCAATTTGAATTTTTTAACGATATATCCTCCTAAAAACATTCCAGTTGCCATAGCAGGTAAGGTTATAATTCCTGGAAATAAGAGAAAAACATTGTAATTAAGTAAGAAAGACTTCTCTGGTGTCTTTTCAAATGAAATATGCTGTGTCTACATAAACCCTTCAATTCTGATGCTTCTAAACAAGAAATGAATAGTCAGAATGGAAATGGAAGACCATGCTCTATGGGGAAATGACAAAATAATATCTCTTACCAAAAAGGAGTGCCTTTTTCCTAGTAACAGATGTCAGACATTGCCTTTGAATAGATAAATTTTATGAGCGACACCTGACCCCAGAAAATAATGACAATGTAACAAGCCTTCCAGTCTGAAATCTTTTTTTAACACTTGGGATTATTTCATTTTTATGTATGTGTATGTATGTGTGTGTCTGCATTGGTGGGGTGTATTTGGGTGCAGCTGTCCAGGGAACATCCTCTGAAGTACAGCACCTGTCAGGTCCAAAGGGATCTCTAATCTGCCAAGCTCCAAAAGGTAATCCACACAGCCAGAAAAGGCCTCAACTTGCATTATAGGAAGATTCCTGGTGATTAGATAAGAGCCTGTATCTGTTAGAAACTTGCAGTTCCTCTCTACCAAAGGAGCCATTTCCATTATCAATGGCAGAAAGAACAAATGATGACTGGTTTGTCTGTTAGCATACCAGACTTCATGCTGGCCTCACAGCTCCTTCTGTGTCACAGTTAACTGTTAAACACTGCCAAGTTCAAGCTTGCCTTAGCCTTGTCACCTGCCCATAAGCCCCAGCTCACCTGCTGTCTTCCCTACAAGTCCCCACTCCCACATCAACCTGCTGTTTTGATATATTCTCACCTAACCCCTTGCTTCCTTTCTTTTCTTCTTTAATTTTTTTTTTTTTTTTCTTAGACAGGGTTTCTCTGTATAGCCCTGGCTGTCCTGGAACTCACTCTGTAGACCAGGCTGGCCTTGAACTCAGAAATCCACCTGCCTGTGCCTCCCAAGTGCTGGGATAAAAGCGTGCACCCCACTGCCTGGCTCTTCTTTGTTTTTAATGTTGGCCGTCATTTTTCTCACTGTGTTTTCTCTATTCTTTACTCCTTGCAAATTTTCCCTCTATCAAAGATAACCCTGGCTAGATCCAGGCTGCTAGCCATATTGAGTCTGCTTCTTTCTCTTTCTGCTCTGGTTCCTTCAATATGTGTCTGGTCATTCTGTCACTAATATCTAAATAAAAACCTTTCCCTTAACCAAATCATGGATTAGTCGTGTCCTTAGTTTATACATCATCTGTGAAGCAAATTATAAAACAATCTGTCTTACCTAATAGAAAGTTGGCCTGAGATGCTGTCTGGCCGAACTGCTGTTCTATAAACTTGAACATGTAAGTAAAGGAGCCAATGAAGCTGCTGATATGCAGCAATGTCAGTACCAAGAATATAACATATAGTTCGTTGGTAAGGATGCTTTTCAGAGACCGTAGAAAGCCTTGAAATAACAAGAGTGAAGAAAACATTGTAGTACAACTTAAACGTTCCTTACATCCTAATCTTCTACTTATTATATATATATGAGTTTAAATTATAAAAATACATAGAACAGAGAGTGATCTGAAATCTTGCTATAAGCAGATTCATGAATATTTTTATTTAATCATTTCCATAATTATTTCATGTATTTGGTCATTTGGACTCATAACTATTTTTTTTTGTCTCTTCTGTTTTGTTACTTGCTTTATTCAGTGGATACTTTGACAGCTCTTCCCAATCTTAGTTTTTCATACCATTAATCCATTTACCTGTTCATTCAGCAAATACTACGTTTAAACCAGATATCAGGAAATACACTGAAACATGAAACACGAATCCTGTATGTGATGTTTCCTATTATTATCATTTAATAATGTGATTCTTATGTTAATTAAGCAGCTTGTTAAGTAAAATTTTAAACAATTGATGATCACAAAATGAAAAATACTGATGTTCAAAAATCATAAGCATGAATTTAATATGAGGATTCCAACCCTTTGTTTCTTAGAGTGCAGCTTTTCTATAAAACAGTGCCTCCACAAATATGTCAGCACTTAAGCCATCTGCCTAAAACATTACTCCAGTAAATACAACTGAATTGAGTTACCTTTCTAAAGTACTGCCCCAGCGAATACTGTGGCACTAAAGGAATCTGCCTAAAACACCTCCTCGCCAAACCTGGACACACTGAAGCCACCTGCTTTAGGATAAAATTAACAAGCAGATCACAATAAAACAAGAACACTAACAAAATCATCTCTGCATTCCAAGTGCTGGGACTTGAGTCATGTACCACTATACCTGACTGGAAATTTCTGGATATAAACAACAACAAAATATTTGATTGTGTGTATGTATGTGCATCCATGTATGTAGTTGCCCTTGGAGGTCAGAAAAGAGAATTGGATCCTCTAGACCTGGAGTTACAGAGAGTTATGAACCACCATGGAGGTTTCTGGGAAGGTAAGTTGGGTACCTCTGTAAGAGCAACAAGTCCTCTTATTATCATTGATTTATCTCTCCAGTGCCTTAACATATTCTTTGTAATATTTATGTTAAGTCTCAAAACCTTGGTGCTCTAGAACCCTTGCCTAGTATGCAAAATGCTATGGGTTAAATCCCCATACCAGGAATAAAAACAAAACAATACCATGGTTTCTGGTGTCTAACAACTTATTGCTGAGGAACCAATCAAACCCTGCTATTAGGCAATGCCCAGTTTTCAAAGGAAAAAAAAAGAAACAGTAATAAGTTATCTTTCTATGGCCAACATCAATATATTAATCTTGTTGAAACTGAACTGTCCTCAATTATAAAGCCAACAATATAGTTAGCTCCAGCACAGAAATGTCCTTGGATTGGGGTGATGGAATGAAGATAGTAATCAAATGAAGAAATGAAAGAAGAGGAATGTCTTGGGCCACATCTGAGAACTTGTCCTTTTATTCCAAAGTAAACCTGAAAAGATTGTCAAAGGGTTATGTTTTTGTTACAGTTACTTGTAGTGTTGTTGTGACAAAGTACCTTGACAAAAGCAACTCAGCAAAGAAAGGGTGTATTGTGGCTCTCAATTTAAGGTCACAGAGCATCACTATATAGAAGTCATGATAATGCCAGAGGTAGCTGGTCATACAGCATCCAGAGTCAAGAAGCAGAGAGGAATGAGTATTCAGCTTGCTCTCTCCATTTTATTTAGTTTTAAAACCCCAGAAGATTGAATGGTGTTACCCACATTGAGTTGGGATCTCCCTATTTCAGTTAAGCTAATGTCAACTATTCCTCACAGACATGCCCAAAGGCTTGTCTTCTGGGTGATTCTGGAATCTATTTAAATTGGCGATAAACACAAACCATCACAAATTATTGTACTGATTTAGTTTTTGGTGGTGGTGTTTTGAGACAGGTCTTATAGTCCTGACTAGCTTCAACTCATGATCCCCAGAACTATTGTAACTGTGATTAATTTGATTTTTGCTATTTCCTCAATTCATTCTGATACCCCGTTCCCATTTTAAATTAAAATCACAGTTTAGAATTCAAATAAATAGCTTTCATTATAGCATTGCCATAAGTATATTTCAAAATACTTTGTTCTCATTTGCTCCCTTCTCCCCTACTCTCCATTCCTCCTTGAAATCTGAAAATTATTTTCAAAGCCTCACTGTCTCAATTAATTTTCTACACTTGTTGTTGAATCACGTTTTTGACCATAGCTTCTCTGTGGATCTGCATTGACCCTCAGAAATTATATTTGAAAGTAATAATATCACCAAACAGGAAATGCTACTTAAAATATGGCTACGAACTACTTTGACTACTATGAGTTTTCAGCTCACATTTGAATGTTTTCATGGGTAATTTTTTTATAATTGCCAGGAAAAATATCTTACCCTAAATTCCTAGAAAGAAACCATTCTGGGAATTTCTTCTCTTTTATCCAGGTGTCCATATAAGAATAGGCAATTTTAACATGAGTAATGTATGCTTTTCAGTAACAAGGACCTCACTGGAATGAATCATAGCTTCTTAGAAGAAGGCAAGCACCTCACAAACAATGATTGGTATCATTTGTAAATGAATGAATGAATGATTTTAACTCTTAAAACTATCACTGATGCTCTATACTAAACTTTGAAACAAGGGGGCTGTGTATATAGTTTAGTTGTAGAACATATAACCAGTATGTCCACAACCCTGGACTTTGACCCCTAATACCACCAAAATTAAAATATTTGAAAAAAAAATATTCCTTCTTTTTACAATAAAAATAATTTTATTGAATGGTCTTATTCCTTTTATTAGTTGGTGTGTGTATGTGTTATGCTTAGTTACACATGATGTGTGTGTGTATGTGTATGTGTGTATGTGTGTGTGTATGTGTGTCTGTACACTAGCACAAATTTGAGCATGACAGTTGTCTGGCTATTTCGAACAGAGTCAAGCAGAGGACAATGAGTGATGGTTCTCTATCACTCCCTATCTTATTCCTTTGAGGCAAAATCTTTTACTGATCTAGAATGATCCTGTATCTTTGATGATGACCCAGGAGCCCAAGACATTATCTGGTGCATCAAGCCACATTTGCTCTTTACATGGATGCTGGTGATTCTATCTCAGGTCCTCATGCTTATACAGAAACTGTTTCCCAGCACTGAGCCATCTTCCTAGCCATGTTTTCTCCATACTAAAAGCCACAAATATAATCCTATTATTTGTACAAAATCATGGAACTTAGTACCTGAAAAAAGAATGGCTTCTGTAGTCTCATGTTTGAATACATGGCTTATAGTTGGTGGTCTCATTGAAAGAGGTGACACTAAGGGTAGACGTTCAGGTTTCCAAAGCCCAAGCCATTCCCATTTTTCTCTGCCTCATGTTTGTCGATCAAAGTCTAAGTTCTCAGCCACTGCCCTACAAAATGCCTGAATGTCTGCTGCGTTCCTCTTTTTCATCATGTTTCATAGACTCTAACCCTTTCTAAATATGAGTTTCCAAATGTAATGCTTTCTTTTTATAGGTTGCCTTGATCATGGTGTCTCTTCATGGCAATAGAAAAGTGACTAAGACAGGAAATATCACTTTTAATAAAGTAGAAAGAGCTAAGAAAAGTTTAGTACAGAAGAAAGCTAAATAGATAAGTTGGACATACTGTTTTGAAATATTCTCAGATTTCAGTGGGATTAACATCTACATATTCACTGACTATGGAATGCTTACCAGTCATGTTGGCAGGAGCTTGTTTCTCTTGCTTTGTTAAATTAGTCATGTGATTCTTTCCTTCATCTGTTTTGAGTACATGAGGAGATGCTGAATATTCTCTTTCCTTCTGTGATCCCGTTGGAATTTTGGGTAGAAAAAAGAAAGGTATAGAAGAAATAATGCATAATAGTCCATTCATAATGAAGCTGAGCCACCAGGCACCAACCCAGCGAGCATCCCGAGGAGTTATTCGGATACTACCTGGAAGGAATAATTAGAACAGGACTTTCAGAAATCATCCTGAAAGTCAATGTTGGTAAGACTACTGGCCTCCATAGACAGAGAAACCAAACTCTAGTTTATGCATCCTAAAATGCAATGTTTTTGCTAGTGGTTTCTCAACTTAGAAGTAGAGAATGGGTTAATCTTTTGATGACATCTTTCCACTTCCATTGTCAAGAACCAGCCATATATATTATATACAGACTCCATTGCAACTGAAGAATTATCAACAATATGTATTCAGCAAATGATAAGATTAGATTTATGGCTTATAGTATGGAGAAAACCAGTTTAGGAAGATGGCTCAGTGCCAGAAAAAGTTTCCATATAAGCACGAGGACCTGGGATAGAATCACCAACATCCACATAAAGATCAAGGTGTGGTTAGATGTGCCTGAGAATTTCTTGGTCTCCTAGGTCATCAGATTTCAAGATGGCTTGTAAACCAAGGCGAGGCATGAGTCATCTGAAAATGGGTGTTGGTACCCACTCCTGAGATCAGGATAGCACCAGAAGGAAGATTAACATTGTTTCTAAAAATGGGGAGCTCCAATCTGTCTCTTGTAGTGGCTCCATATACTGTCCTATTGATACAGACAATGGAAGTGCTGAGGAAGGAACATAGTGAATGTCTGAGTTTAAGAGGAACCCAGAAAAGATGGATTTCAACCTGCGGCATTTCTTGCCTTTATTTCAACTGTATTTCTTCTGCATTGTGAAGAGGAATGATATATTAATGCCAGCTCTCAATACACACTCCTGTGAATGATGAATGATAGTTAATAGTCATTAAATGATGAGGAGCTTCCTAAAGGAACCTGTGAAAGCTGAATGGTGAATTGCTGGAAACCCTGGACAGTCCTGTGGCTAATTAGGACACAGTAGCAAAAACACAGAGAAAAGATTTTTCAGTAGATGGTTCACTGAAGTACACAGCCTAGCACTCAGAAAAGACATAACTATAATTCTTCTCAAAAATGTTCCTACTCATAAAAAGACACACCCAGAAACACTGAACATGGTTAACACTACCCCAGCACTGACACTAGACATACAACAGTATTCTTGATAATAAATGTGATCACTAGACATAAAACGGTATCCTTGATAACAGGTGTGATCTGACCTTTGTTTTGAAATTGTTAAATACGACATTACAGCAAAACTCATCTCTCTATAGTACTAAAGAGCTGTCTGGAGACAATGTTATGAAAATTGTCTCCCTTTTGGTGCAGGAAGCATGAACTACGGATGCAAAAACGTCAAATTTATTGTAGTCATTACTGAATAAGAGAAGATGCAAAAAAGTCTGAACATCCACTTATAGCCATCTAATTCCCAAGAATTCTAATACAATACAGATAGTTATTTCTAAATATAGCAAAACATTTTCCAACTACAGCAAAACATCTACTTTAGCTCTGTATGAGTTTTGAAAACAAGAGTGAACTTGCAAGGGAATGAGAAGAGGTTTGATTAAGGATTTGTACTGAAAATGATTGGAGGCATGTGACTTCTCAAGGCCAACTGTGATGTCAACTCTATTTTGGAAATAATTTTGATGTCATTGAGTCCTGATGAGATAGGAAATCAGATTTGTTTAAATACCAACCACTTATATATTGAAACAGATTTCTTCTTACGGCATCTAAAGAGATCATCATTCATTTGGTGGCCTCTGCTCCAGCAGGGAGAAAAGTGTGGCATCTCAGAAGATGAGAACATCTTGGATGAGAGTCTCAGAATTATGCTAATGGAAAGGAGAGAACTCTTCACTAGAGATTTAGAACTGTGAGATGAAAGGATCTTTTGAGAGTCACACCAACAATAGTCATGTTTACTGTAGAGAGTATCAAAGACAAAAAAGTGGGAGAGAGGAAAAGGAGTCAAATTATAAAGATAAAGGTGATCACAGAAAACCATGTGCCTACTTCTGAAGAGCCTGACTGCCACACTGAACTCTGGTCTGAAATCACTGTAAGTTTGTAAGCATTAGTAAGACTTCTGTGTTAGAAATATTCTGGAAGCATTATAAAAGAATGAGGTAGGGTCTGTTGTCAGATGATATGGGAGAAAAGTTATATAATGATTAAGTCAATTATACAATTAAGTTTAAGATATTCATGAAGAGACAGACTATAGAAAACAACACAAGTTTTTAGAGTGATACTGTGGGCCCTGGCTTTGCCCTGTTGAGTGCCAAGTATTCATTTAGATATCTAAAAATAGAAAAAGTGAAAAACTAATTTTGAAAAAGTTACCTGACTCTGTTTCATGAGCCACTGAAAAGAGACGACCTCTGAGAAGTGGATTGGAGGGGGGAAATGAAATGTCTTCTAAATTCAGATTTTTCTTTCAAGATAATTGTTTATGAAGAGAAGTAGAAAAAGAAAACCTTCTACAAGGTGGTTTAAGGACATGAATACATCTTATATACAAAACAAATTCAGAGACTGGAGAGTGCTTTGTGATAATGAGAGGCTGAAGAAGGAGATTTTCCAGGGAGTGATCTGGCAGAAGATTGATAGAACAAGGTCTTGAAGGTGCAAGATGAAGACCTAACACTTAGGATAGGTCCAAAAGCATGAGTTTAAGCTGGATATTATTTGTATGGACTTTGGGTTGAAGAAGATTAGAGATTTGATATTTATAGGAAGGAACGCTTCAAGATAATAGAGTTTCCACACTATGGCCAGTTCTTCTGAAGTATGAAGGAATGCTTGCTTTAGGGAAGATAATGACCAGAAGGATCACTTAGTATGCATCCCTTCATCTTCTAATTAAAGAAGACCATATGTCAAGCTCTCTATTAGGTCTAGGGAAAGTATCAAAACTAAGATACATGATAAAGATTCTCAACTACTCCAATCTTCCTCCAATAGAACAACCACACAGCATCTTCCAGAAGTTTAATTCTGCAATTTTTGTATTTCTAAATCCAATCTACCACCAAGTGAAAGTGCAGATGATTAAGCTCTATAATAATCAGTTTGCTTTCTATCTGTTCATCTAAATTAAGATTGTCCCCAGTGCCACATTTTATACTTACTGGTAGAAGCTTGACATAAGCAAGAAATAGAATTTGTTTTGTTAAAATAATGAACACATTGTTACCACTTAAAATTTCTAAAAGAAAATAATTACTCAAATATTGAAAGAATTAAACCAGTAACCTGGAAGCATGGTAGTTGGAGTTTGAAAGACAGCCTTCTGGTGTCTTTTTCTAATTCTACTTACTCAGGTCTACATATCCAATGTCTACATATAGTTTAGCAAACACTGATGACATGATAAAGCCAAAGATTGGTCCGATCATTGCTATAGTATGCACAGTACCTGCAAATATTCAAAACCATTCAGTCAGAATCAAAGTGCACATAGTTATTTTTTTCTCTACACAACAAATTTCAATTGTATTCCCTTTGTCCCAGATGCATCCACACTTTCTTACCCAACCAAATTTGAACCTTCTTTTTGTAAATCTCATCATCTATAGTTTTATGCTCTTGCATATGGCTGTCAACACTGCATGGTCAACCCATCAGAGAACACAGTATTAGAAAAACCTTAGTCTCTTTCTCCCAATATCTATCAATAGCTAACTACTTCTAGTTAAGGGACTTTGTGCCTATTTCCTATTTACATACTGGGATTTTGTCCACCTTGAACTTATAAATGTATGATTTTTATACAATAGGTTTTGAAAAGTAATGTTGCAAAAGGAATTTCTTGAAATAATATTTTTTGTAGGAATCTTAATTTACATAGGGAGCTGGAGAGATATCTCAGTGGTTAATAGGAGCACTAGTTGTTCTTCTGGCCAATTTGGGGACTGCATCCATTAGGGACACATTCATAAATGCAGGCAATACATCCATATACATAAAATATAAACAAATATATAAATGTAAAATGATTTGTTTAGCAGTGTTAATTTCAAATTTAGACCCAGAACACTTAAGCACTGAAAATAATATTCTCTGTACTTTACCTAAGTAAATAGAAGAATGTCCTTCTTTGGCAAAATCATCAATGTAGGAAATTCCCAGGGGTACTATTGGTGTTTCCCCTATCCCACGAATCATGTTCCCCATCAAGACATAAATCCACATGTATGACCTGGATCCCCTTACACAACCTATATAGACAAAACATGTTTTACTTTAAATGTCTCTTACAATACTGATACCAGAAATTCCATAAAAATTAAACATTCATTTTTTATATATCTGCTTGATGGCCAGCACTGTGCTAAGACAATATCCTTGTTTATTTTCCCTTTGTTTTACTTTGTGTTAAGATTTTAACCATGTTTGAGAAATAACAATTTCAGAATATATATTTCCTTCATTATATATATACATATATATAATGAATACTATATATATATACATATATATATATATGAATATTTTGCCTACATGTGTATGTGCACCACATGCATGCATGCATGTTGTAGTGGCAGAGATCATAAGAAGGTGTTGTATCCCCTGGAACTGGAATTATAATTGGTTGTGACATATCATGTGACAGCTGGGAATTGAACTAGTGCTCTTAACTGCTTAGTCATCTTTCTGTACACTAATTTTACATTTACAATTGTAAAATACTTAAAATTTTCCATCTGTCACATAGAGATGTCTTGGTTATAATTACAAATATGTCTTTACTGATTATTTCCTTGAGATTCATCTATAACAATAGAATTACAAATAATTAGTAATTTTTTGTTTAATAAATGTTAAAAGAATAATTTCCAGAAGCAGTGATAAATTTATCCAATCCCAATAATACAAACAAAGAAAAATAATTAACTTCTTATTTTTTTCATTTTAATCTTCCCATATCTGACACAATAGTCCAATGATCTAGAGTGTTAAACTTATATTTTATTAGAATATTTTTAAATTTTCAATTGCAGTAATTATTTTTATTTTCTAAAGTACCTCTACTTTGGTTATACAATGCATTGCTTAAATTGTCTCTTGACACAGGTGCATACTACATGGCTCAGGTTGGACTGAAACCTACAATCATTCTGCTTCAACCATTTCGTACTGGGATTTCAGACATGTGCACACTCAATTGTTATACCTTATTTTGCCTGCAAATGTTCTTCCCAAATTCTAACTGAAATAGTCCTTAGCTCCTCTTCAGCTACTTTTAATGTCTAACTCTATATCATATTTACACTATGATTATGTCTGTATATCAAGGTCAAATGAATCATTATTTTAAATTAAATTTTCCTGATACATTTTATGAAAATTTGAATAGGTTATTTACAAACTTACAAGTATTAGTCACTGTTACTGTTAATTCTTACCTTTCTCCACTATCTCGGATGTGGTTCCATTGAGTGATGTCTTTTGATTGATTAAACAGGTCAACGTGGAGTTGCCTAGAGAGCCAATATCATTTTCTGTTGCATACCTGTAACTATAATGATATCACTACACTTAACATTTTGCTTATATACCAAGTATTTTCACTTTCCTCTGAAACTATTGGTTGTACCTCTCTCTTCTCCATGTGAATGAGAATCCCCTGATAATTTTCAAGCCTCAATTTTAGGGCAAATAATAGGTAACAGTAAAATGGGGAAAAGACCCAGTAAGTAAGGTCATTCATTGTTACTCAGGAAAGGTGGCTGATCACCATAATGGGACAGATGATCCTATTAAGATGATCATAATATGATCTCTATTTATGATGGAAAAAAAAACTAGCTTCCCATTTCTATTTTGTAAACTGCTGAGTGTAATCATTCTCATTTATTTATTTTTTTAAGACGACAGTAATATAAACTTCTTGATGACTTATGTTTAGTAAGCTAGAGAACTGTGTTTCCAAATCAGTCTTAAAGGCATGCTAATTCTTTTACCTTTTCTACCAAAACATCTGAATTTTTATGGATGGAAATGCACACATAAACTAATGTCTGACACTCTGAAGCTTTAATAAATTCTAATCATTTCAGCTTGAGCAAGGAGAATTTAATAGCAACAAAGGTAATAGAATCAGAATAGGGACATATGCAGTAACCTGAAAAATGCTACTATACCTGTACTCTATGCTGGACAACCAAGTGTATACCAGGCACTCTACATTACTTCAAAACTGAAAGAAAATGCACAGGTTTTTGTCCATAGGGACTTTCATTCCTTTAATAAAATATAGATCATTAGCTGTGTTCAAGGGTTGGGAATCGATGGATATTATAGACTTTGCCTTGTATAGAAACTGTGACATTAATCTTAGTGATAAGCAGGATCTTGAGATGGACTCCATAGGACAGTAGACAAGGGTGTAGGACCAGTGCATGTAAAAGGAAAACATTTGCAGGTGTAGAGGAGTGAAGCTTCATCAATTGCTTGTCAACGTGGGGAAGAATTCAAAGTGAGTCTAGGACAGTCAAAGACTCAGTCAGTAAGCAGCACACATGCACAAATAAGATGACATATAATTAACCCATAGGCGAGACCTTTCAATATTTTGATTGTAACTTATAGTAACTCAATTTTGTATCCCTGCTACAGTACCTATGCCCACTGACAAATATATTTATAGCTTGAATGATGTAATTGCAGGATAATATTTTCCTACATATATTTTATACTACTTAACTCTATCTTATAATAGAGAGTGATCCCAATAACCTCAAAGAGTTTTCAGGTCTGCTGATAAACTGGATTTTGAAGTTTGAAAATTTGCACTAGAGAACTAGAAGTTTTAAGCAAAATTAGGAAAGTGAGATTTGCATTTAAAAGTATATTCTTGTATTGAATATTAATTAGAGTTCAGCTGAGAAGCTGGAGAGATAGCTCAACAGTAAAGAGCCTTGGCTGTCCTTCTTGAGGATCCCACTTCAATTCCTAGCAACTGTTGGGAGACTCATTAACTCTAACTCCATCCTATTGTATCTAATGCTTTGTTCTGGCTTCCAAAGGCTCAGCATGCATGTGTGCACATAAGTACACACAAACAAAATACTAATAGAACAAGATACTAATAGAACAAGAAATAAATCCTTGAAAAACTAATAGAATTAAAGATGAAAGCAAAACCTCCTTTATTGGCTTCAGCTTGGATAAGGGTATGGATTTCTACATTGACAAAGAATGTCGAATGACTAAGATCTTTGGGAGTGCTGGTTTTCTGTGCTGCAGTAAATCAACAGCTTAGGTTGATGCCCTTGACTTTAGTCTGAATTCATTTACAGTTGAAAGAACCACTGCTGAAGTAATAGATATGAAAATAAGCAGATGTTGGCAAATATAGTGAATTCAGGTTGTGATACATTGATAAAAAAAACGTTGTGAATGCCCATTGGAAATGTAGACATGGTGCATGGATACATATACCTTGAATGTTTAAAACAGTCACCTGATGTGAACTATGGCTGAATTTGAAGCATGTGTTTCATATGAATCAATACAGGAATTAGGCTGAAGGTAATGGTAGAGAGATGCAGACATTTTGGTACTAGCCATGACAGTAAAGTCTCAGCCTGATGAAGAGGCCACACACAGAGAAATAAATTGAAAGAGCATAAAATTATGAAAATCAGAATGGGGAAAATTCTCTGAGCAGTAAATTTTAAGAAGAATATGATATTAATATGATGACACGTGTGAATGTCAAGTTTGACAAAGGTTAAATATTTGTGTTGTGAGTGTGTGTGTGTGAAACTGGTCCTGGAATCTTAGCACCCACTGTTCTCTCTTTAGTCCCATTCAGAGACTGAGAACTCTGTCTTGTCTTAGCACAAAATCAAGCCAGGTATAATTCCTTCATGCATAGTGTGGACCATCTTCAGGTCCCACAATTTACTGGGGTCCTACATACAGTTGGTACCTTCTGGGGAAGAGCTAATTATTCTACTTTGATGTTTGGCTAGCCAATACTTACTATCCCATGAAGAAATGTGGCAACGCAGTCAGAATACTCCCAATGCCCATGATGAAACAACCAGTTCCAATCATCTTTGGTCTGTGTAGTTTGGATCCAAAGTAACTCACAAATACAATAACTAATAAATTCCCTATAAGAAAACCAAGTTATGTCAATTTAATTCATGATTGCAAATAATGATGGTCATTGTGTATAAGTACAAAAACACATGGCACTTTTCTCAGGTTGACTGACAAGAGGAAACTCACCTTAATTGAATTGAACATAGAAAAATATGGTATTAAGAATAAGCAGGGGTTGGAGAGATGGCTTAGAGGTTAAGAGCACTGACTGCTCTTCCAGAGGTCCTGAGTTCAATTTCCAGCCACCACATGGTGGCTCTCAACCATCTGTAATGGGATCTGATGCACTCTTCTAGTGTTTGTTTGAAGACAGCAGCAGTGTACTCATATAAATAAAAAATAAATAAATCTTTAAAAAAGAATAATCAAAATGTGGTCAGGTGTGGTGGCACACACTTCTAATCTCAGCCCAATGGAAGCAAAGTCAGGTGGATCTCCAACAATTTGAAGTGAGCCTGATCTACAAAGCAAGTCTAAAACATCCAGGGCTATTACATGTGGAAACCATGTCTCAAAAAACCAAAACCAAAACCAAAAAACACGTAGAACTATTCTTATTTTGTTTTATATTTTATTGTAGGTTTATTGATTTTCTTTTTAAACTCATGTGTATAAATGAACATATGAGTGCATTAGCCACAGAGGCCAAAAGATGCAATAGGATCCTTTGATGTGGAGTTACAGGTGGACCACCAGACATCAATGCTGGAAATCAAACTTAGGTCCTCATAAACAGCAGTAAGCACACGTGACCATTGGGAGATTTTTCCAGTTCCTTGTTTTGTTGATAGTATCAACTTTTATTGTGGAACCAACCTCAGCACCCATCAATATCTATGTCACTTTAAACTAGAAATATCTTATTTCTTCTTATCTGTACCAAAACTCACAGAGAGCGCTGGGTTCTGAGTTGCAAAAAAATATTAATTTTTCACTAGTCTATGTTTTGGAGATAATTGTTTGACAATATGGTAGAAGCACATTTTTTTTGAGAAATTTCAAGTTGTCTAGAGTGTACTAAGATGAGAAAACTAGAGAAAACACTTCCTAATAGTGATCAAAGGCATTAATTAATTGATGCAGTTTTCATAGATTCATTTCTTTCTTTAAACCTGTACTATGTACTGACTATGGTATTCCCTGGCAAAAATATCATAAAAGAACAATCCACAAACTAAGTTACAAACAAACGATAAAACTCATTAGTAATAAGAACAGGGAGGTGGGCAGAGATGCTATCAGACCTCAGGGAAAATCAATTAATTAGGAGTTTTGGTAAATTTTCCACAATGATCTACTACTTAAAATGCCATGTTGAATCAGCATAAGTTAGCCTTGGACGACCACGAGACTCAAGATGAGGTTGATACTCTATCCAGAGTGTTCTCAAAACCCATCTCCACCCAATCTAAAAGAGGGGACTTCCACCCCTAGACCAAGCAGCGAGGGGCCACCAGAACCCCTCTGACTGGCGATCTGAATTCTTGCTTAGGCTGCGAGGCTAAGCACTGCAAGGGAATATAAATAAAAGTTAAAAATATCTCTCTGGGTTCCCTGAAGGACAAGCCTGACTGCATAGGAGTTGATGTCAAAAGTATCCCCTCTCTAGGAAAAAGACATCGGGATGGGTATGGCCCTCATACCTCACTGGACAACTACAGGAGGACCAGAGCCATTACAAGGTCCCCTTCAATTATTGGGGGTCAGGCCTCTATCCCCGCTTTGCAAGATTAGAATTGCCAAAGCCCTTCTATACTTAGAGACGGGAGGATATGTCAGGGGCAGCCCTGTATATACACTGAAGGACTAAAATCAACCAGAGGCCTAAAGTCAGCAATAAGCCTGACATACATACATGCTAACACAAAGTCTTGGGTCTCTGTGGAAAAACACTGAAACAGCAGGCTATAAGCTATTGTAAACAGGCAGCTTCTGTGGAAATTTACCCGCCTGAGTAGTCATAGATCTTATAAATAGGCAGCCTTGGTGGACAGTACCAACTTAGATAAGGACAAGTGAATCCTAGGCAGAGTCATAGTGACCTGTCCCTTGAACCTTCACGTAGCTGATACCCTGTTCTGAAAGGTATCTGTACTCCCCCTGAACACCTATGCTCTGGTGCCATTCCCTTCCCCACATCCTGCCTTTTTGTGTTTACAACCCGTGTGTGAATAAGCAAATTACGATGTGATTTAAACAATTAAATTAAAAAAATAAAAAGCTGAAAAAAAATTATGACATCTGTTTTTTACATTTAAATGATGGCCTTTAGCCGTACCTTATTAGATATCCCAATTTTTTGTATATAGGATGTTAATATTTTCCAATTTGTAGGCATTTTCTAGTATATGCTCACATTTTCAAATGTCATATATATATATATATATATATATATATATATATATATATATGTATATAATATATGATATATACATATATATTATATATGATATATTTATACCATGTGTGTGTGTATGTGTGTGTGTGTGTGTTGTGCCTATTTAGTTGGTGGAAAATATTCTGGAATTTCTTTTTTTCTTCTTTTTTATTAAATTATTTTATTTGTTTATATTTAAAAAATATTTAAAATATTTAAACAAGAATTTTAAGAGTAAGCAAATTAAAATAATATTTACTGTCACTAGTTATTTCATTGTAGGATTGCAAATCAATTATGACAAAGCTTAAGCTGTTTAAATACTTGACATTAATAATTACAAATCTGTTACATTAAGCTTTCTGTTTTATATGTTATCTAATGTTATCTAATGAGATCTTTTCTCAAAGGATGAGTCAAAATGTTGAAACAATTAAAAAAACAATTCATCTTGAAAAAAAAAAAAAGAACTCTTAGTAAAGTAGGTTTGAAAAATCTGAGCCTACCTATGTTCATAAGGAAAAGTGATCTGAAATTTTTTCTTTGATGGCTCTTTGTGTGGTTTGTGTACCTTGGGTAACACTAGCCTCATTGACTGAACTGGTCAATGTTAATTCTGTATTTATTTGTAGATTAAATGATTAATTTGAGAAATATTGATGCTAACTCTTCTTTGAAAGTCTGGTAGAATTCTGAACTAAAAATGACTGTCACTAGGCTTTTTTTTTTTTTTAATATTGCTTCTATTTCACTAGTTTATATAGATCTTTTAAAATTTCTTATCTGACTTAACTGTATAAGAAAATATCTCTAGAGAAAATTATGCATTTCTTTCAGATATTCCAATTTGGTGAAGTATAAGTTTTTAAAGTATGTCCTTATGATTCTCTGAATTTCCTTTGGATCTCTTTTTGTATCCCCCTTTGTATATTTGATTTTATTAATTTGGATACTCTCTCTCAGACTTTTGGTTAATTTGGATAAGAGCTTGAAAATCTTATTCATTTTCTCAACAAATAAATCTTTGTTTCATTGAAAAAGACAATGTCATGTTGATTGTAAATTTTCCAGGGAAATACAAAACTCCAAATAGGGAAGTAAATTCTCATCTCTTAAACAACAAATAGATAGTTACAAAGAGTTACTGAAAGTTAAAAAATGATATGACATGAAATTACAAATGAGGACTAGCCAAAAAAATACAGGAAGTAACAGTTAAAGAAAAATTAATTAGAAACAGGAGTGATGCAGGGGAGGGCGGGAAGGGAGTCCTTAAATGTGAAACATCAAAAACAGCAGAAGGAAATGAAAATATTGTAAAGGTAAAAATACAAAATGTATAAAACTTAATTATATAAGATGACAGCCAACCATACATAAAACAAGAAACAGGCAGAAAAGAAGACATACTGAACCTCTCAAGGGTACCAGGAGTTTACAGTGTGAGGCCAACCTATATACTACTGGACTTTCAGTGTTCATAGCTGAAAGCAATGAGCCTCTATCATTAGATACAGATAATAGGTGATACATTGAAGATAGATAGATAGATGATAGATAGATAGATAGATAGATAGATAGATAGATAGATAGATAGATAGATCAGCAATAAGATTTTAGTTATCAGGGCTCAGAAAAAGAAGCATCAAGATTTTAATTCTCAAGCCATAAACTTTGCAAAACACATTTTCAACAAGTAGGACTTCATTTGCTTCTTACTTATAAATAATTGTTGAAGGTATACTGAAGAAAAACAAAGATAAAATTTGGAATCATAGATTCAAGAATCATGTAGGCAAGGAAATATGCTATAAAGACACATTGAAAATCAATATTATTATAACTGTGAAATTGTAATTCCTTCCATGGGGAAAACAAAGTTGTGGCTGGGGAGATGTATAAGTACTTAAGAGGATTTAATATTCTTGTACTGGACCTATTTGGATTCCTGTAATTATGTTGTGTAGCTCACTACTATCTGTAACTGCAACTCCAGGGCATCCAATGCTCCCTTTCAGCCTCTGAATTCATCCTCACAACCTTGACACACACAAATTCAGTTTGTTTATTTGTTTATTTGTTTGTTTGTTTGTTTAGAGACAGGCAAGTGTAATACTGTGATATAAAATATACATATATATGATATAAAATATTCTTTGCATCAAAAAAGTTTTAGGATCCATGATGAAAGACAGATGGGAAATTCCTTATGTAATTATTTATAAAAAATACTGGCTTAAATATGCCCTAAGTCAAGTTTTAAGGAAAATGACCCTCAAATTTGTAGGAAGTATTGGAAATCCATATGATAGACATAATAGTGATGGTATCCAAAGGATTAAAGAGAAAAAAATGAAGAAGGAGCAGATGCAATAACCTTCTGCTTCAAAAGGTTAGAGGAGAATCCCTTTGCTCAACTGCACAGAGCTCTGGCATCATGGAAGAAGATGTGAAAACCAAAGGAAGGCAACAGAGTAACCTCTGCAGTGTTGTAGAGCAATCCTCCAGGAAGGTAAAGAGCAGAGATACAGTACAGATCATTCCAAAGCTCTACTTTACTCCTTAAATCAAAGGCAATACAGTTCCTCAACTTTTATTTATCTCTGGTCTTAAGAGAGGGAAACATAAGTTTCCCTAGAGTTAGTTTGAAAGCAATGAGTCTGTGTAAAACCAACCTTTCAAAATCCTCTTTGCAGAGTGCTTAGTCATCACTTTGTAGAGTATTCAATAATATCACTGATTTTAACTAGTTATCAGCAGCACTGCTTCCCAAGACATGACAACAAAAATGATATTGCTGTATTTTTTTCAGAAAGGACATTTTATCTCTCGTTGAGAAGCATGGGTACAGTGTATGAGTGGACTCAATTTTCTCTCTGTAAGTCTTGTGGTTATATAGAAATAAACATTACCAATTTCAAAGCCTCCATCAATCAATCCAGAAATGGAAGATGGTATGTCAAATCTTCTTTCTATTTGAGTGATGGAACTCTTCATAGTCACTGCACCTAGTGCCTTGCATATGTAGCTGAATGAGAGGGCTGCCAAAAATATCTAAGAAAAAGCAGAAAGAGGGGGGAGAGGAACATTAACCAACAAAGTATATATATTATTTATAGAATTCAATTGCTCTTCTATATGATACTATTTGGGGGATTTTTGTTGTTATTGTTATTGTTTTTAATTAAAGCCTTTCCTTTGTAGCAGTTGATATTACCTTACCTCTTAAGGTTGTGATTGTATAGATAATGTATAGCTTTCTAATTTGTTAATCAGTAAAGCAGTAAAGTTTACACAGTTAGATTATAAACTTATTTATAAGCGGATAATCTCAGTTAGCTATCACTTGAGACTAAGTTTTGTATCAGCAACAGTCAAATCTAGGGATTGGCAGGATGTTTTCGAAGGCAATGATTTTGAAAACCCAGAAGAAAGGTGAAATCTGAAAAGTTAATGGAGTTCTCACACAAAATACAAATGACTGACATTTGATCTAAGGACTTTTTGGTCATTGGTACTTTTTATTAAAATCAGGAGACACTATGCCCGAGGCATCTTATAAGGATGATTTAATTGGGGCATTATTTATACTTTTAGAAGGTTGGTTCATTACAATTATGGTGGGATGCCTGGCCTCAGGCAAGCAGGTATAGTGCTGGAGCTGTACCTGAGAGTGTATATGTTGATACAACCAGGAGGTCTAAAAACCAAAAGAAAGAAAAAACACTTGGGAATATCATGGGCTTTCTGAAACCTCAAAGCTCACTCTCAACAGCATACCTCTTCCAACAAGGCCACAATTCCTTATCCTTCTCAAGCAGTTTCAACAGCTGATGAATATGAGGGTTTATGGAGGTTATTCTCATTAAACTACACAAATAAAACTGTTATCAATATATTGAGTGACTTATTCTAACAAAACCTGTTGATTCATCTTTTATTTTTTCTTTGATTCATCCTTTCTTTTCTAACCCATATCCACATTAATAAGCAAATTCTTTTTGTTCTAATGTTAAAATGTGACATTACAGTATTTGAGTTTGTGTCTCCCCAAATCCCTGTATTGAAACCATAACCACAGTAATATTGGGTTATGAAGAAGATGTTGGTTCTTAAGAGTTCAACCTTCACATTGGGTTGATTGGCCTTATGATAAGAGAAAATACAGTGCATGATCCCCTTGCTCTGTCATCTAAGGATTATCTAAGAGGAAGTCCACCCGCACATCCAAGAAGAGACCCATCACCTGACCCTGGCTCTGCTGGGGCCTTGACTTGTGCCTTGGGCTCTAGTGATGGACAAAACCAACTGCTATTGTTTAAGTTGTATAATTTGCAGAGTTCTCAACAGAACATGCAAGATAAAAGGAGGTGGAATGATACATTTAAAGGGTGAGAGGAAAAAACAATACAACCTGCTGATAGCAAACTGTAGTCACAAAACTATCCTTCAAATGTCAAAGAGAAATCAGTATTTTCCTTAGATGATCAAAATTTATGGGAGCTTATTACAAAGTGAGAGAAAAGTGTGGGAATGTGGAGCTGGAAGAATGGAAATAAGAGTGTGACAGATATATGAAACTGTATGTAGATGTACAAATCCATAACAATGTTAAATGCAGCCACTTAGAAACTTGTATTATTAAATCCAAGTAGGTCAATCACCAATCCATCTGGCATAGAGTTTTCTTTTTTAATCCTTAGATATGAATTTCTCAGTGAAAAAAATGGATGATTTGTATCAATAATAGCAGAAATTGTACACACAGATGAGCTTATTATCAAATTAAAATATATTTTAATTGCAATTGCAATGCTATTCCCTAAGAACATATGTGATATACACAAAAGAAATTGAGAAAGAAATAAAACCATGCCACTATGAAAAGCACTGAACATAGAGAAAGACAGAAAAGAATAGTGGGAAAAAGAAACACAACACACAAAGATTAGCGATGTTGCAACAGGAAGTATTTCCTGATGGTATTTAATGTAATGATAGTAAAACAGTAGTATCAGAACACATGCCTGCTTTGCTTTCTGCCATGGATTAATCAACCATAGGGAAAATGAATGAAGAAACAGACAAGAGAGAAGATTTAGATAGGGAGAGATATAGATGTAGGTTAGATATAGATGATATAGATAGATGATAGAGAAAGAGATAGAGAGAGATGATATAATATATATATAATGCTATAGAGAGCAATAGGAGCCACCAAAAGACTAGAAGGCACTCCAGTGAGTGACAGCTGAATACAAATCCTGCAAATAAACCACATCATGCCACATAACATGACTTTACACCCCAGTACACACATACACACACACAGACATACACAACTGCCTCCATTTCCAGCATCAGAGTACCAGGGATCTTCTCTTCTGGAATGTGTGGGATCTTGCACTTAAATACACACAACTATAAACTTGTGTATTCATAATATTAAATTAGTAAAAAAAAAAAGTCCTTTGGTGGAAAAACACATTATTAACAAAACATGGATTTTTCTGTTTTATTTTTCATTTCTAGTTTAATTCTGTCATAGTATAGGAGAGTAATTGGTATCTTTTTAATCTTTTAAAAATTGTTGGCAGGGGAGATTATTAAACCAAAAATCATAGAATGATTTAATCTATGGAAACTAGTCCATCTATAACGCCACAAAAACAAATAAATAACAATACTTTGTTGTTGTCTTAATAAATGCAGGAAAAAAACACATTGTATTGTTGATGTTTGCTTGTTGCTCTGTATTGTAATGCTAAGTGCAGGCCACCAAGACCTAGTTGCCCCAAAGATGAGAGAGTTCACTCCTAGACTGAGAGGATGCTATGTTACCTAACCCTCAAGTTATTTATAATTGGTGAATAAAGATGATGACAGCTAATAGCTGAGCAGAAGAGACATAGGCAGGGTTTAGGTTTCCTGGGCTTTGTGTTGGAGGAGAAATATGAGAGGGATAAGGAAAGAGAGGAAAAGCTACTATGGGTTAGGTGAGTCAATGGGAGGTGAAAGCATCCCAGATGAAACATGGAAAATTATATAATGGGATTATTGGCTAGGGAATAACCATAATAACATAGAGTATATATATCTGCCAAGTTCTTGTGGTGATTAAGAATTATTGTAAATATAGAAGTTGTATGTTATCTTTTATCCTGGAAATAAATGATTAAAGGTGGGGTAGAAATCTCAGATGGGGATTAAATGTTATTGCATTATGAAGTGCCACACCCTTTCACAATAAAAACAATGTGTTGGTCTCAATGACAATGGCCCCTATAGTGTCAAATATTTGAATACTCAGTCCCCATTTGATGATGGAACTTTTGTAAAAGGATTAGGGAGTGTGGCCTTGTTGGAGAAGGTTTCTCACTGGAAGTTAGGCTTGACCTTTCAAAGATGCAGGCCATTCCCTATTAACCCTCTCTGCCTGATGATGTGTCTCAAGATGTAAGCTTTTTTCTACTCCTCCATCCATGCCTGCCTGCCTTCTGCCATGCTCATTCCACAAAGTTTATAGACTCTAACCCTCTGAAACTGTCAGATCCAAATATGCTCTTTTTCCTATAAATTTCTTTGGTGTTTTATCTAGTGATGCTTTACCATAGTAGTAGAAAAGTAACTAATCCACGCAGACTAACTAGAAACAAAAAATGAGCTACTTCAATAGAGAAGCCATATGTATAAGCCTATAACTAACAGTCTTCTTGACCTGGAACTGTTGGCATTCCCTAGATGAGAATGAAAGTGAAGATGTGTGCTTTCACCATGAACATCCACCATAGTGCTAGAGACTGCAGGTAAAGAAAAGAAAGAGAAGTGGGAAAAGAGAAGGGACAAAATCATGTCAAGTTCATATGACTCCAAGGGCCAAAATAATCATGAGCAAAAAACCATACCTTACATATTCAGATTTCAATATATTCCATTTAAATAATAGCTAGATAATGTACACTATGGCATATTTGTATGCATTTGTGTATGTGTGTGCTTGTGTATGTGTTTGTGTGTTACTTCACATGTTGGTGTATAACTGTAATCCTAGCCATTTTGCAGCTTGGACAAAATAGCAAGAACCTGAGAAATGAAAGGGGACGTGGAGAAGAGAAGTTGTAAACACATAGATTCATAGATTAAGGATCAACTGAATAGAACAGAGATTCCAGAAACCTTTATGCTTGGGCAAATGGCTTTCAGCAAGTTCCAAGGATGTAAACTGGTGTTGCGAATCCTGAATTATCACATCTAAAGCAATAAAGTTGGAACCTTGATTTACACCATATGAAGATTGGGTCAGTGCACTAAAGAGCCAAGTATAGGACCTAGTACTTCTAGAGGAAGAAAAAAGGGGGAAATCTTGGAATTTTTTAAAAGTTTTTCTAATTGTTAGAGTGTGTGTGTGTTATGTGTGTATGTGTGTGTGTGATGTGTATGTGTGTGTGAAGATGTGAGCCATTAAAGATAAATGACCTCAAGGGTCTAGGTTAGTTGACTCTGTTAGTTTTCCTGTAGAGATCTCATCCCCTTTGGGGTCCATAATCCTTGTGTGTTCTCTCTCTCTCTCTCTCTCTCTCTCTCTCTCTCTCTCTCTCTCTCTGTCTCTCTCTCCTTCCTGACTGTCTGCTGAAATAGGATCTCACTATGTTACCCACTAGCCCCAAATTCCTGGAGTCCAGTAATTCTCCTGCATCAGCCCTTTAAAGAGGGGCAATACATGTATAGTATCATGACCAGTTCTATTTTATCTTACATTAAAAAGTAGTGTCTCTGTCTGAGTATTCACTATTCTTTATTTTTTAAATAAATAATGATGTATTAGCTTTATCAGTGGAATCAAACTGTTCTTTTAATGAAAATCATACTTCGAATCAGTTTTTTAATTCATTTGGCTTCACAGTTATTGGACCTCCCACTATTATATATATTTATCTGTGGATCTCTAAAACACAACCTCCAATTTCCTTTTTTGTTCTCTTCTACTATCTTCTTTTCCTTGAAAATTATTTTCTGCTGAGTTCATTTGATAGTGGTTCCTCCAAATTATTCTCAGTATTTCACTATCTTGATCAGGCATATATTCATGTAGGTTTGTGTTCATACCATTTATTATTCCTTTTTAGAATATTTAAACTGAACAACACAGCTTGAATCCCCATTGTAAGTAAATGTAAATAACTGACTGTTCAAAATTATTCATATGGACTGGAGAGATTGCTGAGAAGAGCACTGGCTGCTCTTTCTAATGAATGAGGTTTGGTTCCCAGCATCCACATGGCTGCTTACAAACACCCAGGACTCTAGTTCCAGGAGACTATAGTCTGGCATCTGCAGGCAGATGATGCACAGGCATACACATGGGCACACATTCATGTGAAAAACAGTATTTCTTTAAATACGTATTAAACTCATCTGTCCAGAAAATACAGGATTTCAGTTCTGGGAAAGGAAAATATATAATATCATTCTCAGAACTTAACAAAAGAAATGTGTTTTTAAATGATTCTTAATGACTTGTATGTTTCCCCACAGCTCTCCAAGAAATAATAATTACATCAATTTTAAAGATTTGATATTTCCCTAGCACTTACCTTTTTTCCCTATAGGGAAAATCTCTTTGTAAGTTCATTGACATAAAGACATCACTGTTCTGTTAATTTAGTCCAATATATTTCTATGCAAGATACTACAAAAGGAATCCTTACTAATGAGAGATTAGTATGTTGATAGAACGATTTGCTGATTATTAAATAAATACAGAACATTATCATCTAAACCCTTTGAGAAGTCTGGTGGGTGAGTACAGTGGAACTATTTTCAGGAATGCAGGGACATCTTAGTAATGTAGAAAGAGTTATAGCCAAGGACAAGTCTTGGTCCACCTATAGGAAGCTTCCAAAAAGTTCAGAAAAGAGGGTTTTTTTTTTTTCATGATTTCAATTTTAAAGGAAGCATTTAGTGCCCAAAATTTCACAGTCAAACACTAAATTCGTTTTATAAAAAGAAAGAGATAATAGAAATAAACTGACTGGGTACAGAGATTCCCCAATGTCCCAGGATCTTCTGAGGATATAAGATACATTTAATATAAATGTAAATTTCTTTAGATTAATTACGTATGCTATATTCTGCACACTATATCATGTTGAAATGGTTCATAGTGTGGAACTTAAGATTTAAAAAGTTATGATAGTTGACAAAGTGATAGAAGAGAGAATTGAAGTCTTCAATAAAAGACACATCAGAGGACTGGCAGCAGAGATTCATTTTTGTGAGATTCAAACAGAAGTAAAAGTGTTCAATTTCATCTTTAGACTTAAAATAATTTTTGAACATTTATTTTACTCTATGTGTTTAGTGTACACGAAGTGCATGCAATGCCCATGAAGGCCAGAAGAGATCATCAGATCTATAATGCATTTGGAACTATAGTTACATTGGTTGGAAACAGATTTTCAGGTGGTTTGAACTGAACCTTGGTCCGGTGGAAGAGCAGGGAGTGTCCTTAACCACCTTTCCAAACCAGGACATATTAAACTAGGGCTGGGAGGACTGACCAAGAAAGAATTTAAAGTCTATATTTATCTGCAATTCTGGAAAGGATATATTTACTTTGGCCAGAGATCTGAGCTTGAAATCCAATGACAACTGCACGGTACCCTGGGTTCATGTATAGTTTTAACTAACTCCACTCTTTTATCTGGGTTGCAACAGATTTACTCAACAAACATCAGCTGTACTTAAAATAAACTGCATGCTCTGCTGAGCTTCACTGTCGAGAATGTTTCACAAGGTTACAAAAGTAAACCAAACCATGGAAACTCATAAAAGAACTAAAAACCACCTAAGGGCAGAGGGCCAGAGGCAAACAGCCCAATGTGGACTGAGTCCTGTCAACACCATAAGTCTGTTATGAAATAACCAAGAAAAACGTAACTGAGGCCCCACAGAGGTAAAGCTTTCATACATGCAGCCATTAGTAACTAAGGTAAAGCTTTAGAGGCTCAAAAACAATTTACCCAAAGAGAAACAGCATATAGACTGAACCATGCAGCAGGTGAAGGCTTTAGCTGCTGGAGAGCATGGGAGCATTTGAAAAGGACAGGGAATGGGGGAGTACCTGGGAAGGAACAAACAAGTCCAGTATCAGGAGGCCAATATGTATTTTAAATACAGCATAAAGATGGGAATAGGAGCTGATGACATGGCTTAGAGTGGGAAGGTGCTTGCTGTCAAACCTGATGATCTGAGTTCAATCCCTAGGATCCACATGATGGGAAGAGAGAATCAAGTCTTGTGTGTTTTCTTCTGACCTCCACATGTGTTCCATAGCATGTGTATGTATGCATGAGCACATACACACACACACACACAAAATTTTATTTGATGATTGTCATTATGATTGGAGTGAAGTAGAATCTAATAGAATTCTAAAAGTCCCTTTTGTTTGAGAAAACTGAAAATTTTTCGAATATTTAATGGCTATTTGTATATCTTCTATTGAGAGACATTCAATTTATTGCCTATTTTCTGTGTGATTTTGGTTCATGATGCTTAATTTTTTGAGATTTTTATATAATGGGTATATATATAATTTCCCCCACTATATGCAACTATATGCTTCCCTTCACTCTGATGACTGTTTCCTTTGCTATTTAGCCTATAAATTGCACTGGCTTTCATGTTTTTCCAACAACAAAAATCAAAGTAAGATCCTTAGGAAATAGATTGCAACAGACACTTCTTTCAAGAAGGTAGGTAGATGACAACAATATGAAAAAAAAAATTTCAGTCTGTGCTACCATCAAAATGCAAATTTAAATGAAATGGGGAAGGGATTAAATTATTCCAAATGTCAAAATATAGACTGCTGAGAAAGCAAATATGACTAAGGATGAAGACCAAAGGCATTTCTTAAAATTGTCATTGTACATTTTCCTCTGAGATTAAAACTTTCCATCCCAGAGTATAATCCTATGCTCATTAAGACATAAGATATTAAGGAGTGGTGAAACTATGGGATCTTTTAGGACAGAATGTCAAAAAGTAAGTAAAACCACAAGCTTCTGTCCAAGTAAAAAAAATCACTAATCTTGGGTAGTAAACAATGCAGGGGCTTCAGGAGGTCTCCCAAAGCTGACCAGATTCATTAGGCATCTTCTTTATGAATCACCTTTGAACAGTAAAATCTGAAAGACACATTCAGATAAACTGAGCAGCCTGGAAGAAGCTGAGACCCACTGAACTACCTGGAAAATTTATTCTCTAACCAGTTGAGCTCATGAGGTTTACTCACATTCCCAGCTCCCATGCTGAAGTGGTATTTTGGTGGCACAGCTGCCTTTTACTCCTGTAAATTCTCACCCATATTCCTGAAAGCAACCTCAATAAAATTCATGGTTTATCACGTAGGACTTTGATAGTATCTATACTTGGACATGTTGGTTATCTGAGATAAGTAGACTCATGTCTTGTTGAGAATAGCATCACATTACAGTGATCAGTAGAGCTACATTAGAGGATTGCTAAACAATTTCTCATAAAATCTTCTCACCATAGAATTACATTCTGTCATTTGGTCAAGGGCATTAAAATTTGTATCTACACAAAACTTTGTGCCCAGATGAGTTGTATACAGCTATTTTATTTATATTTTCTAATATGTGAAAGAAACTGTGATGTCTCCTAATACACATATAATTAAATGGGGTATCAGCAGACTGATATTAATTACCACAAAGAAATGTGCTATAAAAATCATGTTTTAAAAATACTCTAAAGAACCCAAGCTCAAGTCAGGTTCATTGACAATAGCCACTCTGATAAGTCTTAATTCAATCATATGAAATTCTCTAAAGATGTAACTGTAGGTTGTAGGAGGATTACTGATTGCCATTGTTTGGGAAAATGGATAATTTGTCAAAGCAAATAGTATTTTTAAATACAAAGAATTATTTACATCATTATATGTGTGTTTAATTTTATAGAAGTCTTACTTCTCTAAAGGGAACACAAATATCAACTAGCAACTTTCAACATTCAACATATATGCATCACTTTTTTTTAAAAAAGAAGTAATATTCTTCTTTCTAAATGTGTGTTTAAAGGAGGCAAGACTTCATACATGCTGTGGAAAGAATATGAACAATATTTTTCTTCTTCACTCACACTACTCTAGTAATGAAATTTGGAACAAAGTCAGAATGGGAGAGTTTCATCTTTGTCTTATTTTGTTTTGAGGTGATAATACAATACTTTTGTTCTATTAAAGAATGCCTATTATAGTACAGACATATAAAAACCTCAAAAGCAGCCATAGCAAGTAATAAGCTCCCTGAAACCTAGTTAGCTCATGGCAAAGATTTACAAAAGTGTTTCATCTTGGTGATTCAAAGCACATTACTGTGTGACTTCATTATACAATTCACTCTTAGACATTGGTACCCACTAGATCTGTGGGTACAGTCATGACTGTGGTTGTGTGCATTGGCTTGTGTGCAAACCTGAGGAGTGATTCATGCTGAATGATTTGTTATGAAGATAATTTTTTAGATACATGAAGAAAACAACAGTAAATGGTCCAATAATAAAGTTTTACTTCTCATAGGATCTTTTAGGTATTAATATTATATAAATCCAGTTACTTTTATAATATAAGACAGAGATGAGAATATGAGCTCTAAAATAAGACTGCCTCAGGCCACCCTTTGCTCCCCAACTCTGGTGGGTTAGAGGAGAATGTTCCCCATAGTCTCATATATTTGAATGCTTGGATCCCAGTCAGTGATACTGTTTGGGAAAGATTAGGAGGTGTAGCCTAGCTGGAGTAGGTGTGGCCTTGTTGGATTAGATATGTCACTAGGAGTGGATTTTGATATTTAAAAAGTCCACACCAGGCTCTCCCCCCCCCCAACTCTGTGCATGTGTGTGTGTATATGTGTGTGTGTCTGTGTCTGTGTCTGTTTTTCTCTCTACCTGATACTTGTAAAGCTTTTAGGTACTACTACAGTGCTGTGCCCTTCTGCCTCCTGTTATGGTGACAATGGACTAACTTTATAAACTGGAAGCAAGCTTCCAATTCAATGCTTTTTTAAAATAAGAGTTGCCTTAGGCGTTTTTTCACAGAAGGAGAAACTAACTAACTAACTAACTAAACTAACATGCCAATTGCAAGCTTTGAGACTTGGGATGACTTGGGTTTTTATGTTTTGTTATTTTTGTTGTTGTTTTTGGTTTGTTTGTTTTTATCAACTAGGCACAAGTAAGAGTTACTAGAAAGAGAAACCTCATTTGAGAAAGTGTTTCTATGATATTCCTTATAAGAAAGTTTATATGACATTCTCTTGATTAAATATTGACTTAGTGCCAGCCATGGGGAGCAAACCAGTAACACTCTTCCATGGTCTCTGCTTCAGTTATAACTCCAGGTTCTTGCCCTGCTAAATTCTCCTCAGGGTCAGACTAACCTGGAAGTTTAAAATGAAACACATCTTTTCTTCCCAAAATTTCTTTTGTTTATGGTCTTTAGAACAGCAATAGAAATCCAAGTTAACAAGATTTAAGAAAACCCATCTTCTCTGGGTGCATATGAGGCTTCTTTCCTTGTCTATAAAATACAGATAATAATATCTGGCTGATAAAATTTTTCTAAGGATCAAGTCCATTAGCAGAAATAAAACAGTAGAGTAGAACCAGGTATGCAGTAAGCGTACAATAAGTGTTAGTCATCATTACTAGTGTTTTTTTTTCTGTCTTTTTGATTAGATAATATGCTTTGCATAAATATTTAACTCCTACTCTTGTTCTGTTCTCCAGAAGTTCTGCAACAGTTATCACTTCACAATAATCTAAAAATGAAATTACCATTATGCAGCATAATGTCCCACAGATACACTGTAGCTCAGCATAATATCCTACAGATGCATTGTAATACAGCATAATAGCCCAGAGATATATTGTCATTGCACTGTGTTGACCAGTACTTTTCCTGAACTTCCCTTCCACTTAAACATTACTCAGATATTTCATCAGAACAGACTTCGCCAGAAGTCATTTAAAACAAAAATTTCATATTCTTTGTACAAGGTTAAAATGACTGTTTTTAACCTTGCAATTGATGTGTGTCTCATCTAGTAAGGAATCACCTTTAATCAGCACTAGGCGAGAGCGATTTGAGTTCGGCATGGTCTACCAGTGAGTTCGGACACCGGTACAGAGAAACCCTGTCTCGAAACAAAAAAAGAGAAAAAAAAAAAACTGGAAAAAGGCAATCATGGTTGATGTCTTCTCCTTCACAAGATGTTGAGTCTTTATCTTGGTGCAAATGTTTTTCTTTTATGAGGAAGGTGATTTGGATCAGGTTGTCTCCACTTTA